>VYXD01002321.1:2344249-2400158 GCA_013397195.1 Hylia prasina
AAAAAGACATGTTCTTGAAGCACACTCTTGCCTGATATCTACAAAATATGTCAACATCAAGCTCTGTGTGTTGCTGAGGTCACAGTACCATGCTGAGACTCTTTGCCTGCCTGTTTCCCTGGGCTCCTCAATATGCTATCAACATCAGTTGTCTCACATCTTAGCCCAGGATTGCAAGCTCATTCTTCCCATTGCAAACTCTTCACAGGGCTGTGCAATAGCTACTAGAGCGGGTCATGGTCTATGAGTCAGTGTCAGTAGCAGCATCAGTAACTAAACCCCCAGGGGTTTCACAGGCTTGGCTACAAATTAATAGTTAACTAAAATTTTGTACAGACAATTCAGTGTTCACAGCAGAGAAACTATGGCAAGGAAAAGGAGCAAACACACCACACTGATCTCATTCTAAAGGGCAGGCCTTCAGATTGCATAGAAAAGCATAACAACATTGATGTCAGTAGAATTACGACAACTGATAGCAAGGACAGATGTGTCACTCTTTGAGAAAAACTTACACGATGCAAGGTCTTTTTCATAAGGATTTATTGAGCTTAATATGTTGTTAACAGTTGTCACTGGGCTTTCATTTCACAGTTTTTAAACCAGCAACATCTCAGTAATCCCATGAGGGAAATAAAATATGACCTAAGCACCCAGTGCAAATTTTTAAAATGAAGTGTTCTTAAACAACCTCACAAACCAAAGTTATTCAGTCAACTAATCCATGAGAAAATGCAGATTCCAAATCTGCTCTTAACCAATTTGAGCAGTACTCACATAAGTCTACCACCCACATCCTGCTTAGTCAAATCTTCTAAGCTTTCCTCACCACTAGCTATGGCGGCGTCCAATCTTTTTGAGGATTACTGATCCATGGCTAAATATAGAAAAGACAGTCTAGAAAAAAGAACAGCTGTGAGTTTGTGTATCAACAGGGAGACAAGCAACAGCCTCTGACTGCGTCTGAAAACAGCAAACAGTCCCACAGAGAAAGAAGGGCTTCAAACCACTTCAGCAGAAAGACTAGAAATCTTCTGCCATTTCTAGGTCCCTTACTGGGAAGCTTTCAGAATGCCTAATGAGTTGATGAACTTCCACCCATGGCACAGAAGTCTCCCAAGGTCCGGAAATGTGAGAAACAAACCTCCTGAAGAGAATACAGAGAATTTTTCTTTCTCTAGCAACTTTTAAATGCCTGTGAAAGCCAAATAAAACTTTGCCCTTTTTTTTTTTTTTACCAGAAATAAAAATTCATGTCAAACCCCTCATTTGCTTCAGATAATCTTTTGGTGAGGCTTCAAGGAATCAGTAGAGTAACTGAAGCACAGAAATATCTGCCCCTAGAAGAGCCACCAGGAACCCAGAATAGATTTGTAGTCTATCATATTTAATGTTGCTGAGTGATCCAAATGAATTAGCATTGATTTTTCTGTATATTTGTCCCTCTCCAAGATGTAATCACTTATTAATAATACCAAAACTCCTATTCTAAGAGATATTCTATCTCCAAATTATTGTGGGTTTGTTTTGTTTTGTTTTGTTTTCATTTTTGTATTTGCCTCTTCTTTAACATGTTGTTAACAGGGTCAAAAATTGTAGGAGCACGTGTATGCTAAAATGCATACTGGCTTAGTACTTCCTCCTGTAAGGAATTATACTAAAATCAGATAACCCTTCTCTCCACCTTTTCTCAAATCATGGCTTCATTTTCCAATGTGTAGGATTATTTCTGTCAAATAAGCAACAGCTAATTTGTACAGATTGGTCTACATGGCACATCAGACCCTTTTTCTATCAACATTTATTTTTTGACCCCTCAGAAACATACTATTTTTTCCATCACCTTCCCTCATATAACAATATATTTTTTTTTTTGAGGAAAATACTATTACTATTGCAGAGATCTTGTAAAGTCTCATAAAAGCAAGGAAAAATGCAAAGCTTGTGCATTGACACCAGCTGTCAGCTCAGCATTTAGTTAAAATGTTAAGAGACAGAGCCAAGGATAAATTTGAA
Source organism: Hylia prasina (assembly GCA_013397195.1). Taxonomy (NCBI): domain Eukaryota; kingdom Metazoa; phylum Chordata; class Aves; order Passeriformes; family Sylviidae; genus Hylia; species Hylia prasina. Next base: position 2,346,266 of record VYXD01002321.1, read on the forward strand.
AGCATAATCTCATATATATCATGATGAATCATATCTTGAAATGTCTTACCTTAACTAGCCTGGAAGGGTGATTGTGAGTTGTAAGCGAGATGTCTGAGCTATTTTGGAAAGGAACTACATAGAGTGTGACAAATTTATGTGCTGGAGGAATAAAAATTTACTAGCAGCTCTTAAAGATGGTGTGAATATGTATTAATTAGTGAAGTTACAGTGACATCATTGGTAAATTTCTTTTTACAGAACTACAGATATAGTAGAGATGTAGTACTGTAGGAAGCCATGTAGACATAGGCAAGAAAATCAAATAAAAGCCTTACTGGTGATCAGGATTTCTAGTTAAAGATCAGAACAATATTTTGTTTCCTATAAGGTCCAGACTGAAATGCTAAAAGTACTTTTTCTGGCCATAAATATCTGTAATGCTAGGATAACATCACACAGGTTCTGGGATCTGGAATCATCATAAAGAACAAGATTTCCTTGCAAGATCCAAATATCTCAAGGCATGCAAATAATATATGATTGAGCCACTTCAGATTTGAGTAAAGCACATGTCTTAACATCACTGGAGACAGGTACTTGTTCCATGCTCCTTACTCCTTGCATCTGTATTAAACCTAGTATCATAAAAGGTTAAGGGGAAAAAAAACCAAATCCAAACTTTTTTCAAAAAAAGCCAACCCTGACTGAGAAGTCTTTGGACAAATGTTACATTATAGATACATAGCCACATTTCAATTGAGGAAGGGGTAAGTGTGAAAAATAAGTTCTACAGTTTCTCCATATATCTTACATGCAGAACAGTTTAAACTAAAAGATCAGAATTTAAAAACAAAATCAACCAGAGGGTGGCTGAGGGTGTTAAGATCCTTTTATTAGAGAGATGCCGGCACCCAAGTTAAGATGCAAACAAGACCATAGGCTGAAGTCAATAGTAGAGATTTTATTTACTCATAAATGTGAGGTAGAGAGAGGTAGAAAGAAATAGAAAAGACAGAGCGGGGGGAAGAGGGAGACAGATTAAGTAGAAAGATAACACCACCCATGGATCCAGAAGCATCCCATTGTCCTTCTTCACCCTGGTCTTCTCAGTGATGGGTTTCACAAGGTTTCAAAACTTTTCAGTACTTACACATTTTAGCAAACAAAGGAGTTAGTGCTCACTGGATACACAGTTCTCTGATTCCATTAGTTAAATGATTCTCTTCCTTCCAATGCTAATCAGTCCCATGCTCAGTTTTTCTCTTCTTTTGACTAGCTGGGTTTTTTGATTCCATGGGTTGTGCACGATCTCGTTGTGCACCCCTCTGGGTGGGGGCCCGCAGTGACAGAGTCCCAGGCAGTGCAAAGCACAGCAGCTTCACTGCCAAACCTCAGCCTTTCTCAGCAGATAGCCAGTTATCAGTTACACAGCTCTGAATCACAACAAACATAATTCAGCCAACCACCATACACCATGATGTGAACACACAATGGGTACAGAACTTGTTTTTCTACCCCTAATTCAGCTGAGACTCTTTCCCATAGTGCTTTTCTACCTAGCCGAAGTAACAGGCCTGAGCCATGATTTTACAAGGCCTCTCTTTTACAAAGCCTTACTTACCAGGAACAGGAGCTGCCCTCAGCACTGCTTGTTGCTGAGTTTTCTTCCCCTGGGGATTCTTTGCAGTGATTCACTCCTCTCCCCCAGCTTGTTTACCTCCCCTCTAGCCTGAGATACCATGCAGAGAATGGTACCACTTTTCTCTTGTTTCAAGTTCCCATCAAGTGCCTTCACTCACAGTCCAAGTTTCAGGAATGCAAAGGTATATTCAGGGCCTTGGGGACACTGTGATGGTCATCTGTCCTGTACCTTGGGCTGATCTTTGTTTGACTGTCAATGTGCTTAGGGGCAGTTGTCCCTCCACACATTTTGGCACAATTGGGGATTTTTTGTCTGGATTCATTACCCAGGATGTGCTAGTCAGACCTCACCAGGCCTGGAGTTAAAGCCATTATGTGTTTATATCAAGGCAAAGTCCTTCTGTGATTTTAACAGTGTTTGAGAGAGGCAATTGTGATCTCCTTACAGAGGTTCAGAAGTTTTTGGGAATTATTTGCCCTTCATCTGCACCCATCAGCAGAGACAACAGTTTTGCCTGCAGTGTAAGGGGGAAGGGATGCAGAGAAGCCCCACCCAAGGAACAGTTCTGAAACAGGAATAGCAATGTCTCCAGCTTTCACAAAGAAATCCTGTGTGACAGATGGAGCAATTGTAGGTGTGAAGCATATTTGAAGTTTGCATTTATTTATTTCTTCATTTTTCTCTACTGTAACTTTGTTGCCAGTAAATATTCAAGAACTTAGCCCTTTGCTTTACCATTTTTTATTTGAATGCATATCTAGTGTTCAAAGTGACTGCAATGATTCTAAAAAAAAATAAATAAAAAAACAAAAAGGGGCGTTTGCACTTCCATGGAGATAAGCTATCAAAGAAGTCTTCCATCTTCCAGAGAGGTAGGAGCCAAGACAACTTGGGGACTCCCAGGAGCTGGTTTGTTTCCAACCACACTCTCTTTGCAGGCTGACATTGACAAATAGCAGGATGGAAGGAGAGATTTCCCTGGGGTCTATTATCCTGACCCCACTGCAGGTGGTAAAAAAGACAAGACATGTTTTCAAGAAATTCCATATCACTGCTGAATGTTATAACCATTTCCTAGTATTTCTGTGAGTGAGAGACATCCTGTCCTTATCATTTCTTAGTCCTTATGTCACCTTTTCAAATCTTTTTAACTTCACGTCAACAAGCTCATTAACAATTCAGCCAAGCCTAAGTAATTTCAGGACCACTTTATTGTCAAGTTAAGTATGAAATGTCCAGCAAGCAATGACTGCACCTCTGAGGTTAGTGCTGCCAGATGCTCCTTTCCCTCACTCCCCCTTGCTTTGGACAGAACTGCAGGAGCCTGTACTCCCACCTCTGTTTTTTCATCCTCTGTGAGGAGGTGGTCAGTGCCACAGGATGGGATGGCTCTGTGCCCTCCTCTGTGCAGCAGCAAAAAATCAGTATGTTGTGTTCTCCACATTAATTCAGGAGAATTCAGTGTTAAGATTGTGATTTATTAATAACTATTTATGAGAGACTGCGATAGAAAGCCTTTAAAACTACTGGGAAAAGAAAATGACAACCACAGGGGTATTTGCTTTAAAAGCAGTAAGAATTCACCCTGTTAAATAATGAGCATCTATAACTTGCTCCCTTCCCTACAGGCTCAGGACATCCAGTATTTTGCACAATCAAGTTCTTAAAGACTTGGTTGCTGCCCCTTTAGGTCAGGAAACTGAGCTCCTAGGCACAGCAGAACCTTGCTGCACAAGGACAAGGACTGACTTATGTGGAGATAAAGGGGGTTTGTTCAATTTGGTTTTATGTGTGAGTAGGAACTCCAAGACCTTTGACCCTTGACAACCTCAGCAAATTAGGCTTCTACTGCAAGGTGCAAGCCTGCAATCATCATTTTTTCTTTCCCTGAGAAGCAAGTGACAGGTACCTACAGAAAAAAAAGGGGGAAATCTGCTGTAATTTAGAAAGTGAATAGCTCAAACAATCCTCCCTGTGGGGAGAGGGGATAAGAGCAAGAACAAACTTACAGTAAGTGTTAGTTTAGTGTTAGTAAACAGAGTACTGTCAACACACTTCTGGTATGACATCCTGGCTCCAGGATATAGGCTAGAGTAGGGTGCAGTAGGATCACTTTCAGTTGAGAAAACAGATAAATAACGTCTCTTCCAAAGTCTTAACATGAACTGAAACTTGTGAGAGTCTATTAGAAAGCTCATTCAAGTTCAGAAAATATAGGATGAGTAATTTGTGTCAACAACACATACGTGAAAGGTCTTCTTCAGGTTCACAGATAAATCTAAGATCAAGTCCATTCAAGATTATTAATTACACAGCACATCTAAGAGCCATATCATAAAACTATTTTTTAAATGGTGAGGATCTTAGGTCAATATTAAAGGTTAAATTTACAGTTTCATAACTGAAAAATACTCATGAGGTTTAAATAAGAATATCAATATAATATTAAGAGGTTTTAATTAAAGAGAATAGTTTTAAAAACTGATTAACACTTGTTAAGTGAACTGTCAAATTAACTAATAAAATTTAAAAACTTACATAACTTTGATATTTTTGTTTTTAATGTTTTTTTTCCATGACTAAACCAATTCCTTCTACTTTGTCTTATCCATCTGGGCCCCTGCTGAGGAATGTCATTAATGTTTCAGACCCCACTGAGTGGCAATAGTGCTACTTGCTGAACAGAGAAAATTGAAACAGGGACAGGTATTTCTGAAAGCATTTCCAGAATTCCTTGGAAACGGACATATAAATCTGGTAAATATTATTTATCTTCCTGCAGAAACTGCTGCAGTAAGAGGGCAGATACCAGTGCTGCTGCTGATTTGCTTCTCAAGTGCAACACAATATTTTGGTCTGGTTTCTACCAGGTTTGCAAGGCTTAGACAAAGGCCAAACTTCTTTGAAAGACACTCGAACCACCTGGAGCAGGAAAGCAATTTTATATTAAAAATCCATATATTACTTACTCAGCTGCTTCATCTTTCTGAAGAATGCATCCTTGTTCCTAGTGATGTCTACAAGCTTTCTTGTGTAACCATCTCCTGGCCAGCATCTCTGGAAGCCATAACTCCATAACTGGTGTCTGAAAGGCAGTGGTTTGGGAGAACAGACACACAGCCCGTCAACAGAGCAGCCAGCAGGGCTGTGCTCACCTTCTGTTTGCCATTGCAAGGTGACCACAGACCTCACCTCACCATGGCAAGCAAATACAAGCTGCTCTAGGTGGGCTACAATGGGACTTTACAGCATGTGGGGTGCTTTAGGTAACTGGCAGGCACACAGTCTTCTGCTTTGGCAAATGTGGGATGTGTCCCCATGTCCAAAACTTACTTACCTGGCAAGAGTAAGAGCGTGAATACTGCTTATCACAGGGGTCTTGTGTGCCTGTCAATGCCACAGAGGTGACAGGAAGATGCTGAAAAGAGTGCAAATGGAAAAGACATCTATGCAGAGTATTTTTGATCAAGTGTCTACTTAGATAATCAGCACTTGCCATTTTCACAATGGTCTGAACAATCAGGGAAAGCAAGTGGAAGAGCCATGGATACTGAAAGAAGCCCCTATACACACTGCAGTGTATATGCTTGCTCCTGGGAGACTGCTCCTGAGAACAGCTGATGCACACAGCTGTGACCACCAGGCCTTTTGTGCAGACCCTTCTCAACAGGAGGCCCCTTCTGAGGAGTGCAGGAACACCAGTAGGTGCAAACAAGCTTTCATCTGCCTTGTTTATCAGGGACTATATTCCCATGTTGTGCATATACAGCAGCATCCTCACTGTGTGAATCATTATAAGCTGCAAACTACTTGCAAAGTATGAGCACACATATAGTACAGCAAAGACAAATAACTTTTAACTGACTAAGTAGGCATTGGCTAAAGGAGTGAGAAAGTCTGTAGTACCACACGCAGTGGCTGGGGCCTGCTGCTGCCTGCCTGTCTCATGGCAGCACTGGTGAGAGGTTTGCTCAGAGAGCCCCAGCAGAAAGGATGTTATTTTACACTGCAGGTGGTTTCCAAATGACTAACTCCAGCACTGGAAACAGCTCGAGCACGGCAGCACAGAGCTATGAAGCCTGGTTTGTCCTGTTTCACAGCAGCTTCCTGCATAAACAAGCTCTTTCTTTCACACATCTTTTTACTCTTTCCAAATCCCATCACATTGCAATGCAAAGGAGGCTGAGTTCTGGATATTTGTTTTTTACCAAAACTGTTCTCACTCCTCTGTAGGTATTTCCACTGAAAATATCCCAGCTGGGTGTAGTGACAGCATCTGAAATGTGATAAGACATCAGAGACATGAAAGAGATCAGCACTTAGCCTACTTGGAGGGGGAGGAGGAGGGGGTGGTTTATCTCTTCCCTGACATTGCTGCTGGAAGTGAGATGTCTCCCTACAGCCTTGGACTGTTTGAGGCTGGGGCACCCCACAGAGGGCTCTGGCTGGGGCTGGGCACCTTCAGCCCTCTGAAAGCCATGGCCACCCCCAGCATGTGGCATGAAGGCAGAGACTGACAACTGCTCCCAAAACTTCCAGCTCCTCTCCTCCTGCCAGCGGCTTGAATGGCCACCACTCTTCCCAGGGAAGTGACTCAACCTATAATCATGGTACAGGGTCAAGCAGCTGGAAGGGTGTCAAGGAGGGAAATGTCTTCAGTGGAGATGAATGGATGGTGGATCCTTTAAATTTAATTCTGCATCTTGGAGATGTCAAAGAATTACAATACTTAACTCCTCCAAAGAAGCAGAGTACAGCCTTTGGTAAACACAAAGCTACAGAAATGCTTCACTGAATTTCCCTTGGATTTAACCCAAAGCTGACATTACTCTGACTAATTCCATTTCTTTTTTCCTTTCATACCCTCAAATACAGCTAATTTCAGCAAGAAAGTAACCCTCTTTATACTCAGCAAGGCACTCTGAAGTTTTTTTAACCATTATTCCATTTACACACTGTGCCAGTCCCAAAGAAAAGCACAGCTCTGCAGACCTAAATATGATGTGACACGATCTGCTCCTGAGTTTCCACGTAGAACAGCTGTATCCCACTGCTGATCCACAGTATATGTGGACTCCATCAACTCGGCAGCCTGAAGTTCACTTTGAAACTTGAATGTGAGTTAAGCTCACTTAACTCACACAGAAATCAGGATAAATTTCTTGGCAACAAATAGGACACCTGCATTTCCACAGTGAATTACTTTGGAATTCTTATCCCAATTCTTAACCACATTTTAAAAGGATCACCTTGCTATCATACTAGCTTTAGCAACTGTACAGAGCTAAGTAAAAGTGTAGAGTTACCTATTGTGTGGTCTGGCTGGAAAGAGCCAGTCAAATTTTGCTCAAAATAGATGTGCACTACTTCCACTTACCTACACTTTTCTTTGGCTGCATCAGTGAAAATAAAAACTGAGAAGTGTCCATAAGAAAAAAAATCCAAAAACAAAAACAAACATTAAACTCACCATTTTAAAATTAAACACTTTAATTATGAGTCATAGTTGAAAGTTTATTATATATTTTCAGTCCCATATAGGTACATTTTTGATGTTATCCCTAGGCAAAAAAAAAAAAAAGGTGAGAACATCTCTACTATGACATTACAACAAATTGACACAATATTTCACTGTCACTGTTGGCAGGTCATAAAATAATGAAAATTATCAAAACAAAGTACAAATGAAAGTACCAAATAGATGGAAAAACCCAAACAACACACTTCAGGGCTTTGAAATCAAAAATTTGGAAATTTTGTCCAACCTCAAATTTTTTGAAAGGTGACATTCTGAAAATCCTGGAATTTTTTTTAAGGCCAAACTAAAAATTAATTTCAATATGTCTAGATTTTGAAAGTTGATGACAAGGTGATTTCCCTGAAAGCAGTTGCTTCTACAAGACCAAGGTGAACTGATGTGAGATTCCCAGACAGGTTTTATAGGTCAATAGGAGAAAGGGATGTTTTAAGCAAGATGACTTCTCCAACTTAAAGAGAAATTTTGAGACTTTTTTAGCAGACTTCAGACACAGACAACAAAGATGGGGGAATCGATATTCTTTTTCAGTGACATAATTTGCACTTGTCTTGCAAAACTAGGCTGAAATTATTTCACATTTTATGAGAGGCATTGCCCACACAGAGAAGCCAAAAAACTTATTATCTACAGGCAAAATAATCTGAGAGAGCTGAAATAATGGGAACAGGCTAGAGATTTCTGTAGCATCCTTAGAGGAAGTGGATCCGAAGGCATCAAAGAGCATGGGGAACTTTGTGAAATACATTTAAATAATGCCTTTGAAATAGGAAGAATGTGAAGACATGAGAAGTGGTACAGGAACTGCTAATTTACATCTCAGCACTCACTGTCTGTGCAGGCAGCACACCACTTCCCTGAAACTTTCAAGCTTTAGTGCCTGTCACCCAGTTCTGAGAAGGCACCAGAGCAGTGCCCTGGCACTGATGACTTATGACAGGGAGCAGCAGCTCAGTCACTGCCCAAATTGAGCTGCTTACTTGCTGATCTCCCCCACTACTGCACTGTGGCTGGAAGTGTCTCAGGCCAGGTGGAGCACCTGCCTTCAGGTCTCATCCTCAAGGAGCACCAGAGAGTTGAAGTTGATCAATCTGAAGGAAAAGAGAAGAAAGTGAAAACACCGGCATCTTCTATTTACCAGCCCTATCCAGTGAATGCATTTCCTTCCAATGTAGGAAGGTTCACCTTATCCATTTCAACCTTTTTTCTTTTGTTTTCTGCGCTGAGATTTTCTCTGAACTGTTCCCCCAGACTTGACTTCAAGATTTTAAGAACATATGATGGAACCCGACCAGAGTAAACCTTGCTCAGCTAAAAGGCTCACAGTGAGATTTCACAAGATCACTCTTCCCTCACATATGAAAACAGCAGAAAACATAATTTTCTTTCCCTTTTTTTTTTTTAAAAAAAAAAAAAAAAAGCTAGTTTAGGAAGGCAAAGCAATTCACCAACAGGCCAAGGTAAGTGAAGCATGAAAGATGTTTGTTTGAGACAGGACAGGACAAAAGAGATCCTATATTTTTTGCCACCTCCTTATCTTTGCTCAGGTATTCGGTCAAACCTCACTCCTAAGAGCAGCACCAAAATAAAGACTGCAGGCATTTCTTTCATCCTTGCTTCTGTTTAGATATTGCCACAAAGAAAGGGCCTCGTGCAGCTTTGTCATCTGGGGCCAGATTCACCAGGGGTAGGGTGGAAGCACGAAGTTACCTGTAGAGCAGGCCCCCTGTGACCCCTGAAAGCCCTGATCCAGTTCCTCTCATTCTTGCCATCCATCCTAACATAAAGCTTGGGAATTAAGCTGCCCTTAGCACGAGGTTAATGATAGAATTGCATCTACAGATGCAATTTACAGACAATCAAGGGCCAGCCATAATCTGGTCTGCATGGATAAGTGGTTTATAGAGAGGAACAGAAAGCTCTAAACCACGGAAAACAAGAAATTGAAACCAAGCATAGTACAAAGTTGTTTTGGTTTAGATCAAATGACGCTTACACAATTTTTGAACCACAGAATTTATGTGCTTTCCTGGTGATTAATATTTAAAAAGATTGTTTGGCACTGGACACTCAGTACATGTCTTGCAAGGACTTGGCACAGAGAAGAGGTAAGTAATCAGAAATGTGCCAAAAACTTGTCAAGGAAAAACTTACGCTCAATACTAATCAAGCTCAACTCTGTGCCAGTCCTCCCACTCATCCTTTCATAGGAGAAAGTCTTGCAGCGTGAGCCTGCCCATGCTGCTTCAGAGACAACCAACACCTTCCACAGTCAGCTGACAAAAATGAAAGTCTGGGAGGCTGAAAACAGAAAAAAAAAAATACAACTCACCTTCTGCTCAGCAGCAAGGATCACTGCTGGGCACAGAGTCCTGCCTATTCTGCTCAGGGGACTTCCAAGAGTAAAAGACTTAATTTGCATGTCTGCAGCACTAAGAAATAAATTTCATCGTGCCCCTTATCCAGCGTGTTTTGGTCCCCAGTGCCATTGCCGTGGCAGCTTGGCAGCAGCCACCATATTTTTCTGCTACGAAAAAATTTATGCTGGGGGCTGTATCAGAGACACCAGACTCATTAAGAGTTGTCCCTGTCTGGATGAGAGATGCAGTTGCAGAGCGAAGTCATCTCTTTGCTGAGCACTTTTAACATTCAGTGTGCTAAAGGGCTCCCCTGGGATACAGCCCACACCCAGAAACGGTGTGGGAGAGGGACACACAGGTGGGGTTTGTCTGGAGTGGGGCAAGGACAGTCTGGGGTTTGTCTGGGGGGCAGGGACACATTTGCAGGTTTTTTTGGAGTGGGGCAGGGACACGCAGGCAGGTCTTGCCTGGCACACTGGGGCAAGTTGGTGTGCACTGGCTGCGTTTTCCTTCTCTTTTTAGAGGAAAACCTCGCACAGGACAGCCACAGACATCCCTTCATGGAGCCAAGGCTCTCCTCGTTGGCAGGGAGGCGGGCACCGGCTGAGCTTATGCACACCCCTCCTCCTGCCCTGCACTTGGGAATGGTGCTCCTCACCTCCAATCATGGGTTACATTTCCTCCCCTCTCCCACCTTCCCTCACAGCGTCTGAGGGTTCCCTTCCAACATTAATGAGCACGGCTCATGAAAGGCCTGCAAAGCGCAGAGTGCTCATGTCGCAGGGTGGAAATGGAGAGGTTCATTATCATGCGGGAGGTGGGAGGTCCTTGTTGGAGCCACCAGTGTTGTTAGCACTCTTGTCATTCATTTACTTGGCAAAAACCTTATTCTGAATGACTTGCATGCACGAGTTAAAAAAGGGAAGGCTATTCATACCACCTTTTTGTTGTTTGCTGGTTTTGCACGTGAATTAGCAAATGCATTCGCCGGAGTGCCTAAATTAAATATGTGCTTTGAAACATCTCCTGAATAATATTCCTATGTCCAATGACTATAGAGAGACCCCAGAGACACGAATTTCTGTCTGAATATAGCTAGTTATAGTTAGCTGGTGTGTACCCTGTTTCCTGTACAGTTTATAGACCCTGGTTTTATTTAGGCTTAAAAATAGGATGCATCAAAAATCTTCTGAGAATCTAAACTAATTTACAGCTGTCTATGCACAGAAAGTTTCACTAACTTCACAGTGTTTGTTAATATCACTGTACCCACACAGGGTACACATTTTTAAACAACTGCAGAGTCAGAACTGCATTTGACTGAGAATCCCAACCAAATAATTTCTTAAATTTTTGCCATTTAAAGAAGTAAAATATATTTAACACTACTTGGAGATAAGAGCTTTAAAAAAAAATTAAATAAATAAATTTGAAAAAAACCAAGCCCACAAATAAAAGAAGAAAGCAGCAGTTACATTCTCCCAAAGACATGCAATCTCCTACCTGCCACAGTTAGAGAGTATTCCAGAGCTGCACAAATCACTGTTTATATTATCAAGGATACTGTATGGAAAGTGAATGTTAAGGAAGCCAGGGCTATACTGGCACCTGTGTCACTGAAATACAGGAGAAAAGACAGACACAACTTGCCTCACTCTGGAAAACAGCATTAGAAAAAGGAAATTAATCTCCCAGCTTCCAAAGCACATTGCAAACATTACAAGAGAAAATATATATATTGTGAGGGCAGTAATTCTTCTTTTTTTTTCCCAATTCCTTTTCTTTCACTCTCTAATCAACACTTTGAAGTGGTAAAAAAATAACACACATCTTTTCTACAGTCTTCATTTCCTGGAAGGGAAAATTGATCTGCAAACATGATCACCACAGTGCCAATCATAAGCCCAAAATCAATTATTTTCCCAAACTGACTAAAACAAGTCTCTTGTCCCCGTCAGTGAGAGATAACACACAGGTGTACAACCAGTAGGCAACCAAGGGGATTGGGGAAAAGGGCAAGAGGTGGGATAGGAAAAGGCCAAAGCAGTGGAGACACATGCACTATTAGCTTTAGATAATAGTTCAGAAGCAGCTCAGAAACAACAGAAATCTTTTAGCTCTAATCTGCAGCTTGAAAATATTAATTTTGGAAAAAACTCAACAGAGTAGCTAACATTTAAATACTGCTGTTGTTTGGGGACATTATCAGGAAAAGGAAATATGGCCATTGTTGCTGGCATGTCTGATTTTCTCCCTCATCTCTCAGCAAAGGTTCACACACACCCTTAGAAGATCTGCACACCAGAATGACCCATGCTGCTTCTCTGGCTGAACTTGGCAGTAGGGAAACACCACTGTCCTTCAGAAAGCATTTCAGGATCCCTCATTCCCAGGACCTGCAGACCTGGTGAGACCAGATCATGGAGCTCCAGTGAGGCTGTTTTCCTTTCTCTGCCTGATGGATGCAGAAATCATAGTCAGGCTGCTATTACAAAAGGAGCCCTGGACCCCAGCTTGTAATGCTATACTTCTTGGTCCCTCCTTTTGCTCCAGCAAGGAAATTTTGCAGGACACAGCACCATATTGAAAACTGTTCCCTTCCTTAATTGCTAGATAAATAGACCAGTGTATGACCATGAGGAAACAGTCCTCTCATGGTGATGGTTTCAGGTATAAACTGTGACCTCAAAAAGCAAAGACAAAGCAGTACAGAGTTAAAAAACTTTTCATTATATCTTTAATTTCAGTGTAACTTTCAGCCTATTATCTGAACTATAATTTCTGTGAGTTTTAGATTCTCACTGCTTTTTCCCCCTAAAATAAAAATCTTTGCAAATTACTGTTGTTGTTATATTAATCACACTTTCTACAGCAGGATCTATGGCATCAAGGATTAATGAGCAGATAACCAAGCATTAATATAGATAAATGAGGTCTACCTACCTCTACTTCAAGCACTTACCCCCACATGCTCCACACTGGAGCAAACAGATCAGATAATGTATATTTCTGTGCATCCCTAGGGAAGTAACCTAAAAGCCAACCCTCCCTAATACCCTCAAAGTATCAGGACCCCAGGGAATCTACAGTCCAGACAGAAAGAGGAGAGTGAAAGTGGGGAGTCACGTGTGGAGTGTGGTAGGTGCAGGAAGGGAAAAGTGTATCAGTTGGGAGAATGGGATGATAAAGGAGAAAACTGAAAACACTAAGACAAAAAAGACACTGATAGGGACAGCATGAAGTGGAGGCAGCTGGAAGGGTGGTGAAGGTAGGTGACACAGCTTCTTACACAGGGAGAGCCAGCACATCTGTGCAGGGCAGAAACATCCCAGTCACATCTGCACAATGTCCTTTGACTCATCACTCTTCCCTGGCCCAGGAGCCTCCAGGGCTGCCCCCAACAGCTGGGCATCCAGAGACTTCAGTGGCAGCAAAGTGACACTCCAGAAAAGGGGAAATAGGGAGCCTTATCCTTAGCTCCAGGATCTCAGGGCTAAAAGAGGCATTTGGAGCAGCTCTGCTCAGCCCACTGAGAGGCAGAACCGAGGGTCACCCAGTTATCCCTCCACAGACCCAACCAACCCATCTCTGATTAGCATTCAGAGGGGCACTCAGACTGGCTATGAAGATATCAAGGGATGGCAAATCCATCATTCCTTTCATTCATTGATTCCTCTAGCTAATCCTCTTTACTGAGAAAAAAAAATTGGGCTTCACATCTGAGTCCCTTATAATCTGTCACCCTCAAAATGTGAAACTACAGTCCTGGAAGCTAGATGTTCAGGGTAGCTCTGTGTAAGTCTCTCAAAATAGATATTCTCTAGGGCAAACAGTGTTTGGACATCTGACCAACCAGCCACATCTGGATGAAAGCATTAATTTGAATTATATGGGCATATTTTTTTTGGATCAACTCTTCTGCCAACATTGTGCACCTGTATCATGTACCTCACATTCAGAATGGTGCTGTTTCATCACAGAACTTTGCAGGGTGAACAGGAGGAGCCAGGATTGCCCAGAAAAAGATGTGTAAAAGCACACAAAGAGGCAAGAGGTTTCATTCAAGTTTGTGCTTTGTAGGAATTCCAAGAGAAAAAGAAAGTGGTGTTTTTTTCCTGTAGACTCAAAGACGTCATTTTCTGCCCGGTTGCCTTGTTTCATGGAATGTCAAGTAAATCTGCCCGTTTAGTAGACATAGTCTGGCAATAAAACCCAGTATGGGAACAGAAAAGGACTGCTTGTTTTGCTTTAAAGTATCATAAATCAAATTTGTCTTTACACACAAACTTGTTCAACAAAGCTTGTGGAGTGTGAGCCAGCAGGAATTTCAAGGAAATAACTGTATTTTAAAAACTCATCCACAGCATCTGAACATAACAGCTATGAAAACTTATGCCAAAATAACTGCCCACAGAGAGAAAAATGCACCTGGTGTTAACAGCCTAGTAAAGATACCTTAGAGTATCAAAGGCTAATGGAGGTTTTAAAAACATTAATGCTTTAATTTCAATTATTTTAGGAATAACCATATACTTAATGCTTTGCTGAGACTCCTTGGTCTTTGCTTTTCAATAGCCTTGGGATTCCAGCAAGGGCAGTTCACCACTTGGTATAAGTAAATAGCAGTTTAATAAGAGCATAGGACAGCTATTTTTTCCATAATCATCTGACAGGTTTTTTATCCACTTCCAATCAAAACTTTCTTCCCTCTGAAACATTTAATTTAAGTTGAACTGTAAAATTTCCTTGCAGCCATCAGGCTTGGGGTCTTTCTTAATATTACTAACAGTTACAAATAAAGAATTCATTCTATGGCAGCACTTTAACCTTTCAGAAGAGTTTTCTTCTCTTCCCTGTACTGAAGGGAGGTTCAGAATTAAGCTATCAGCAAACCATTCCATAAAGAAGATGAGAGACCAGATATGAACTGCAGACCAGAGCATGCAGAATATATATGCAACTATGAAGAAAAAAAAAAAAAAAAAAGTGCAATGTGTGTGTTTTTCAAATGTATTTCATTGGAGGAAGTTTATAAAAAGAATTACTGATAGCCAGAACTCAAATCTTATCTCTCTAAAGGGCAGTGAGTCTTTTGCAGAGAAGAGAAAATGCTTTCAGCTTAATTGTGGAGTTAAGTAAATAACTATATTTTTGACTAGGCAGAAGAGCAAAGATTTGCAAGAATCTGAATTGCATTTGAAATTATCTGTGACTTTAAATTAAGATGTCTCTAGAAATAATGCTGGGTATTATCTTTCACATAGAACTGAAAGTGAAATTGGCTTCTCTACACAGAAGGTCCTCTCCACAGTACAATAAATTGTATTAATCCATTAGCAGAAATGTCAAGCTCAACCGATAATTATCAGCTGGCATTGTAAAACCAGCAGCCATTCCTCATTATATTTATGTAAGAGATCTAACTGGAGAGGTCCATTCTGAGATATCTGATGATCTTTTACTTAATGTAACAACCTTCTTGCAGCACAAGACTGACTTTGCTGCAAAATGAACCTTGACTTCCAGGCTCCAGGTTTCACATCAGGCAGAGAAGGTTCAGAGCATCCTGCCAGTATGAGCAAAACTGCACTACACCTGGCCAGGAAAGAATGATGCACCACAAGTTCACTCCTACCCTGGAAAATCTAGGATGGAAGATGTGTCTGTGAGCCAGGCAGAGGGATGTCAGAGCAGGGGCCTGTAGCTCAGGGGGGAGCAGTGGTGTTCCATGTCCATATGGATGGCAGCACCTGCAGCAGGTCCCTCTGGCACACCCAGAGGCCCTGTCCACAGCATCCAGAGCAACCCAGCTGGGTCAGACTCTTGTCTGCATCTCCAAGATCAGGTTCAGAGCACCTGAGGGAAGTTCCTGGCTCTGCTGAGCATGGTGGTGGATTTCCCAACTGTTTCAGCAGGGCTGGTGTTTAGAAAAAGGACTGTACAAAACAACATCAGCTTGCTGGTGAGAGGGATGAACAAGGAAGATTGTTTTGGTTTATGCCAGCCCACTCTGCTTTATTCCTAATGGCTAGATTTATGCAAAAAATGCAGAGAAATTTATATCAAACAACTCAGTTGGAGGGATACTTTTTAAATCAAATGTAATCAAGATAAAATTTTGCTAAAAAAATTGTTCTGCTAAAAAGAAATAAATAAACACCAAAACCCAACAGAAAGTCTGTTTTAATTTTAGACAATCCTAACAATTTGCCATAAAGACTATGGAGATACCCAGACAAATTCTAGGGGTTTGCACATTAGGGTGACACTATTTATGTCACAGTCTCAGTGAACACAAGGAGGGAGAAGCATAAGGGCTTAATCTGTTCCCCCTGGAAACCAGAGTGGTGCCCTGATGAGGCAGGGCTGGGCTGCCTGCTCTGTAGCAGCATGTATAATGGATGAGACTTTCAGGAGGTGGGTGTTCAGGTGCCAAAAACTGATGCTCACAGAACTGTTAGTCACTCCTGAAAAGCCTTTGGCAGGATCCCTAAGTACATGGAACCAATCCATAGCTATACAGCTCACAAGTGGGATGCTACAGACTTAATGGTCTGTTCTCAAGCAGATATATGGTTTGTTTTTGTTGAGTTATTGAGTTTGTTGATGGCTTCTTGGAGCAGAATGGGATTGAATGAAAAAGGGAAGGTGATTCACTGAAAAATGGCTCAGCTGACCAAAATACACCTTCTCTGCTCTGTGTCACTGGCTGTCACTGTCAGCTCCAACTACAGACAGCTTGGAAAGATTTTTTCCTTCCTTTCTTTTTATCTCTCACTTCACAACAACATGAGTGTGTGTCCTTCTTCACAATGACTGATGAAGGCCTTGAAAGCATTTTAGGAGCAATAGGGTAAGAAGAGAGGATGAGGAACAAGCCTGGTCCTAGTTCTGCCAGAGCAGTTCAGGGTGAGAATTATGTGGATACATTACACCAGAAGGGAAGATGTGGCAGCACCAAGCCTTTAACCAATTGGTTCTTTGTCAGCAGAACTCACTGCTCACAGGATGAAAGAGGTAAGAAATGAATGAGGTTTGAAATGGGCATAGCTAATTTCCTCCTCAATCACTGGCAGTTTATTTACTCTCAAGTCAAAAGCTTAGTAGTTGTAGTCAATGCCATCTCCTCTCTTTTATGTGATTATCCAAATGAATTTAAAAACCGTTGTTTCTACTGCCACTTACTTTTAGAGCTATTCATGAGACTGAGCTTCAAAAGAGCAACAAAACAAAAAAAATGCCAAATGTACCAGGCAGCAGAGAGCAAAGGTGCACACAACAGCTCCTCAACCACTCAGCGTTGCAGCTGCATTAAACAAGACACCCTGCTGGCATTCGGGCCAGAGGGACTGTGGCAATACCAGGGCCTCAGAACTGTCGCTGCCCTGTGCCATGGCAGACACCTCCCTGAGCCCAGAGGAGGCACTGCAGACACTTACAGGGACACGGAAGGCAGGAAGGAAAGAACTGCAGATTTTCCCTCTGTGTGGACCTAGCAAGGGCTGCATGGGATGGGCAGAAAGCTGCCCATGAGAGCAGTGAGGGGCCTCCCCTGAGCTGACAGCAATGCCCCACTGCAAGCAAAGCAGAGGAAGCACTTTGAACTTTTGCAGTCACCCTTTTCAGTGGCAACGTTATCTCCCCTTGAGATGACACTGCAGTGCCTTCATCCATCTCTGAGATGTCCAGGAGCAAATTTTAGTAGCCCACATACCTATACTCTTCAGCTGGGTCTCAACCCATGGAGTTCCTCTAGCATACACTCAGACTTCTAATCTTCAAACCGTTTAGTGGATCTGAGCAAAACAGAAAGCTTGACATGCCACAGAGACCAGGGGCAAAGAGGCAAGGTGTGAAAATATTCATGAGAGGATATAGGGGGAAATGGCTTTAGACTGAGAGAGAGTAGATTTAGATTAGATATTAGCAAGAAATTCTTTACTGTGAGGGTGGGGAGGCACTGGATCAGGTTGCCCAGAGAAGCTGTGGATGCCCCGTCCCTGGATGTGTTCAAGGCCAGGCTGGGTGGAGCTCTGAGCAGCCTGGTCTAATGGAAGGTGTCCCTGCCCACAGCTGGGTTTTGGAACAAGAACATCTTTGAGATCCTTTCCAACCCAAACCATTCTGTGATTCTATAATATCCTAAATCCTTGCTTTTTATTCATTAAGGACTTCACAGTGCCATTTAGGAACCTGTTTATCCAAGCAAAACATTTCTCTAGATGAGTAGTCCAAAACTAAGTTTAGCAGCTCTATACATGTACCCAAATAACCCAGCCATTCCATTGCAGCACACAAAATCTACTGTGTTGGCATAGCTGGTTAGTAGTCAACACAAAAATCAGTTCAGCCAAAATCTGACAAAAAGCTCCAGCCTGTTCATTTGGTTACCACTTATCACATGCAAAGGAGATCCAAGGGGATTTTCAGGAAACAGCCATGAACTGTGCTCTGACACTAGGTTATGATGTTACAAAACTAGAGAAGGGCTCTGGTCAAACATCCCCATAAGGTCCCTCCTCCCTTACCCCAGGGTGAATTTGGCAGTGACATGACCAACTCCTGGTCCTCTAATGGTGCAGGCCTGTCAGACTTCACCTACCTTTCATGATTTGTACATTTGACAGACGTGTCACCTCTCTGCAGGGCTCAGATACAATCCCAGGCACTGACAAGGGAATGAAAACCATTTGGCTTAGGTACCGAATTGCCAGTCGGGAGAACAGGACATTAGTATTTGCCTCTTCCCCAGGCAGCTTTTGACATTTTGCAATTTGCAAGCATTACCAGAGGGCTCTTCACACCTGCCTGGAAACAGAAGTCAGAGCTTCATGATGGCAGGTCGAGTCTAACACTCTCTGTCACAATGACTTTCAGAGCAAAAGTATCCAGCTCTGCTATATAAAATCAACACTTCACCCATAGCCTACTTGACAAATCAAGAGAAACCAGGCCAGTATCAAATTCTCTTTTAAAAGTCCTCTGGAGATCACCAGTAAGGCAGTAACAGGTCAGCTTGTCTTTGGATAACTTATTCCTGGTCAGAGATAATCAAGTAGCACTTACTGGAAGGCTGGATACCTCAGCTAAAAACAAAATGAAACAGAAACCTTAAATTCAATTATTTACAAGCAGACAAAGCACCTGTTACATCCAAACACCAGTAAATTAGGCAGCTTAATTAACAATTGCAAATCACTGATTTGAATCCCACCTCTATCCAAATAGCATACGTTTAGAGCCCTAACATCAAATTAATTTTATCAGCCTAAATCCATGCATCTCATTCCTATTTTCATCAAGACACTTGGCACAGGCCAAGAAATGGGAAAGGGCAAGATGCAATGAGGGAAGGGATGGATAAGCATTACCTGGTTTGCTCAAAGCAAGCAGCCATTGAGATTGGGGCACAGCAAGCAGGAAGTAACTCAGCTGGATAAAGGCATTCAGCAAGGCTGACAGTTTTCTACCTGCACTAAAGCACATGGGTTTATCACCTGATGCTCATTGATCTGTGAAAATCATTGCCAAATGTAAACTAACTGGGGCATAATTTGCATAATCAGTGACATGAATCTGAGGGTAATATAGCACTTGTGTATTTATGCCTCCCAGGAGTGAAAGAAGTGCTAATATCAGTGCATAACCCTGTCCACTAGAGGAACTCACCCAGGAGACAGCTCCAAAATTGTTTGTTTTCTGCATGAGACACATTATGTGCTCATCACAGATGTGATGAGCATATCCCTCCACCTTGAAACTACTGAGCTCTGGTCAAAAGAGCAGTAAAAATGCAGCCTGACATGGCCATGCATAGCCCAGGATAAGCAGGTGCTGGCTGAAGCCTGCAGAGCATCTTTGTTCTTCCAGGCCACTGCTGGCAAAGGCAAGGGAAGAACAGCACAAACCCATACACAGTGCCACCGTCCAGGCCTCATGTAGCATGATCCAAGTGTGTTTTAGTTAAAATGTATTAGACAAAATGATGACTTGGCTCTTTTCAAGTAAATTCACAGTGATCAAACCGCAGGAGATGCCATCACCCCACCTCAATTCCTGTCAGTCCAAAACAAAGGAAACTTGCATCTTTTTGTTCATGGTGTCTGTGTGAGGGCATTTAATTACTTCATTAACTTGAGTGTGAAATCCCACTTTCACCTATTACTCCTAAATATGCTGGTCCACATCATACGCATTTTTCAAGAGCATGTTAAGGATCCTAACAATATTTTTCCACTGTCCCAAAAGACTTTAAGAAGGTTTCTTCCACCCATAAGCAAAGCCCACTATGGAGAAAATGCCAGTGTGAATCCACCAAAACCAGCGCTGTAGAAAATGTTTTTCTTCTGAAATGGAACAAAATAATTTTATAAACTGTCCATGAGAAGCTATTCTAAGGGGAAAAAAGGGAAAAATTCTTAATTCCCACATAGCAAAGGGGAAAATGCTCTCTCTCCATCTCCATGGGATTGCCCTGGTCTAAACCACTGTTCTGAGGAGTCCCAGGCCCTGTGCTCTGGGGCTGGGCTCCTCAGTCCCAAAGGGATCATGCAAGTACCTGGCCCCTGCTCTGTCAAGAGTGTTCTGAAAACACCAAGGATCCAGGAATAGTGTGCAGATTTACTATGTATGTCCAAGTCATCTTCCAGAGAGAAAAACCTGGGAGAAAGAACCTCAAAAACTACTGGAGCTGTGAAAAAAAACCCCCACCACATTCCTTGCAGTGAAAGGCATCTTTATCTGTTCAGTTCATCCAAAAGAAGGTTGAAAGGTGGCTTGATCACAATTTACAAAGGGCTGCACCCGGCTAACAGCCAGTTCCCCTCACCAGCAGGGAAAAACATCCATTTTAGCAGACTTTGATGTATAGTTGAACAACACATTGCTACTTTCTAGTGCTTCTACTGTAGAAGAAAGGAGTCTATTTCATACAATGGCAAGGCCTACCAGGAATGTTTAATGGAATACAAAGAACCAGTTGAATCCCAAATAAGCTTAGAAGAAGGTACAGATTACGTCTTCCAGGTACCACTGTGGAAAGAAGCCTCACGTCTTCAGTAGCAAGACTACCTACAAATCCTTCACATTTTTTAAAGAACTGTAATTCTTTCTATATTTTTGCAAATAGTTGGCTTTTTCTATGCCGTTAATGCTGTTGCAAATAGAGGCTATCAATTTCTGTTTGAAATACAGAAAATGAACCATCATAATTCTGTATGCATTTGGGAAAAAAAAAAAACCCCTCCACAAAAAAAAAAAAAACAAAACCCAGATTTGAAAACTTCACCAAACTAGAGGGGAATTAATAGCCAGATCCATGACCAGATCCCTATGATATCTGATTCAGCAAGTCACACCCTGAAGTAAGAGGTGGTACTTCTTAGCAGAAACACAAAGCATTTTAGCTATTGAATTTGCCAGGTGTAGTGCTAAAACAAAGACCACTGTAATTGGCAGCAGAATGATTACCTGGCTTGAATGCAAAGGCTAGAGCAGACTAATTTTTATAATTAAAGTGTTGAGAAAATTAGATGCCTGGCAATTAAAAGATGGGAGAAAACACACCTTGTTCTACAGTAGCTAAGCCCAAGAAACACGTGTGTTCATTGATGATAAAATTCTTCACTATTTCTTCTACATAGTTTTGGAAAGTTACATCATGGGTTTATAAATTATTTGCTTCATTGGAATTTCCAAAACATTTCTGATTTCAGCTTGGTAGCTATAACATCCATCCTGGTCATGAATGTTTAGGATCATGCACCCATTCACATATATACAGACACACATACATAAATGTGTAAGTGTGTATACTCAGGTGTAGATTTTACACACAGGTATCTGTTTCTAGATGTAAAAGTTTCCACTAACAATTTGACAGACATGTGACCTTTCCCATTACTGAATGCTATTGCATTTTGACTACTAATGAGTAGCAGAGCTTAGACGTTAACACACGGAACAGGCAGGCATTACTTCTGTGTGATGTTTATTTGTGGATCTTGACATTTCTCTGAAGTCAGCCACTCAAGGAAGCAGCTATGGCCACTTGGAGGGCTTACAAAAATTAAGGTTAACCTAACAAAATCAAGCAAATTTGCGATGACTCACTGTCTGACACGTCAGTGTACCCATCACAAGATCCGCTGGGAAGGAGGACTTGCCCACCATTTCCTCAACCCCATATATGAGTTGGAATCATGGAGTAATGCTAATCAATACAGAGAGCTAGAGTAACTTTAGAAGGATATTCAGAAAAATAATTATACAGGATGCAACATTTCCGGACACCTTTCAATCCACTTGGTAGCATGATGCTCAAGGAGCACAGAACAGCCAACATTCAACCGTGCCCTTTAAACAGTTTGCCCGTAGAGACAGTGCATGACTCACAAAGCAGGGTATTCTCAGCTGAGACAGCAGCTTCTGACTCAGCAGTGAGCAGCCAAATGTCTGCTAGTAAAGGTGATGAAAAGGTCAGTCTGATAACTTCAAGTGAAGGAGGAACTGGTAACAAGTTGAGCTCACTACCTTGGGCAGCGCATTTTGGCTGGAGAAGCTGCAAGGCGTCCTTCAGGTGCTGAAAATAATCAATGAAGCTGTAGCTGCATTTTGGATTGATTTACTAGTTCTCATAACTACAGCTTCCAAAAACAAGCTGTTCTTTGGATGTAGAGGATGACACATGTGGTACTGCCACACAAAATATATCCTGCGAGTTCTTCTTAAAGAACAGGAATTCAAAAGCAAAACTGTTCTTGCTGTTTACAGACCCTAAGCAAAATACGTCCTGGGCTGATATTCATCCATCCCTTCTCAATAAATTATACTTGCAAGTCAAAGTATGTCTCATCACAAAAGGAAATTAATGAGTCATGTTGAATCTGTCCTTTGAATCCAGCAGAGAGGGGGCCACCCCAAGCCCCAGTGTCTGCTGCTGTCCCCACAGAAGGACAGGTACCTCGCAGGGACAGCCAGCAGGACCCAGAAGTAGTTCTCATAGTCCTGGGGTACCACATGCAGCACTGGCAGTCAGAGAGGACAGAAGTTTCACTAGTAAATATGATGGCTGACTATTGAGATAAGTCCCCCTTCTCCTGCATTGCCTATAAGCCAAAAATTATGGCAATTGTAAATGAAGGCAGTAAGAATGAAGCTAAATGTAAAGAAACTGCACTCAAGAAGATGCTTTGTGGTTCTGAGTTCCTCTGAACTTGGTGAGGAGTTCAGATCACAACAAACACACCTCTAAAACAAGCAGCTACAAAAACTCATCATCACTTTATGAGCTGTGTTCATGTTCTGCAGTGACATTTTACTTGCTAATACCATCTTACATTACACAAAATAGCACCATAAAGAAGACCCCAAGAAAATCTTCAGTATAAATTTGGGAAAAGTATTACATACAAACTGAGAAGAACTACTGCAAGGATGCCATGAATTATCCAATAGCTAAAGTTTTCCCTTTTTTGCCCAGGTTATGGATTCACTAAGGAGTGTTGTACTTACTTGACACTGGCAGTGGAAAATGTTTAGTTTTCCCTTGTAAAGGTGGGGTGAAAACTTTCTAGAATGAAAAATCTCAAGCATGAGGGGAGTCCCATCCATCAACTCAAATATGCTCCACTTCTTCCAGTCTTTAAGTATAAGTCTATAAAGAGCAAATGTTGGACCATCACAGCTTTGGAAACAGAGACTCAGATTTACTTGGATGAGAAGAATTAAGACCAGATAAGTTCACTGAGAACACAGAGAAGCTGGAGCATAACCTGTGGGTGTGAAGTTTGGTGTGAAATCAGAGCGCCTCTGCTATGCCATGAAGACAAAACTTGCTGCATGCCTGAAGGATGGTGTGAGGGCATGGTGGGGTGTCTGAAGGTGCAAAGCCTGCCAGAATAGCAGTGGAGGCCTGCTTAAAGTGCAGAGAGACAAACTTGGTGCAATCACAGCCCTGCTGCTTTTTGGACATGGCTGCTGCTACCAGCTGTTTCACAAAGTGACCGGGCAGCATCTCAGAGAGCACTAATGGGCACAGGCCAAACCAGTCAGAGGATGTGCTGTTGTTTAGGCAGCAAGGACAGTCACAGAGCCAGCTCTCAAGGATGCTGTGTGTTATTCTGCTGCAGATTTTCAACCAGTGCAGCTGGGTTTGCACCATCCCTTTGCTGAGGGACCACATCCCACCCCTGAATCATGGCATGCCTAGGGAGGGAAAGGGATGTCAGCTCCCCCCTCCTCCTAACTCTTCACATTTGGGTTTTACCTGTCCTCACAGAAAGCTGCCACTACTGCTGAGGTTGTTTCCTCTCCTCCGGGCCTCTTTCCATGATTACCTGCAGAGATCAAGTGTCCTACAGAAAATCAGTGCAGATGCTACAGAGCAATCAGATGGCAGTGATTCCCTAGCTGATTGCAGTATAGCCTTTTTAGTTCCTTGAGTCACTTGACGGAGATTTAGGAAGAAGGGAGTTCCCTGCAGCATAGGATATTGTCATTGTGCAGCACAATCAGGCACTGTGATGAAATGCTCTTTTTTCAACAACAGGGTTCCCATGAAGCTCTGAGAAGACACAGAGGCTTGTGAGACTGATGGGGCTGGCAGATCTGGTCTTGGATTTCTCTCAGTCAGGTATGCTGAGCTCTGTGAATAAATGCCACAGTGCAGATGACAAATGGACCTTGTTCACTACCTCAATCAGGTAACCTCCCCTGGCCTGCAGGAAACAGGCTTCCCTCCAGCAGTGAGGAGGTCTGTGATGGAACCTTCCTGCAGGACAGAGCCTGAGCTGAGAGGCGTCTGCAGCCCACCCTGTTACATGTCACATACCCAGAGTAAAAGGGGGAGGGGGGAGGAAACATTTTGCTGCTCAGAAAACTGGTAGGCTTCTTAAGGGCACAGGGGGTAGGCGTGGCCAAAATGAGAAATCTGACTGCGAGCCTGAGCGCCCTGGTTTCTGTTGGGTTTTCTGATCTTTGACAGTATTTGGTCATACAGAAAGATTGCATAGGTTACCCATGCCATTACTCTGTGCAGGTGTGTAACCTGCAACTATCGGAAGTAATATATCCCAATTTCCCACACAGCAGGTTCACTCATGAATGTAAAGTAAAAGTAAATGAAAGGGGAAAAAAATGCCTGAGCAGTTGGTCCAGATGCTGTGGCTGACACTGGCTCTCCCTCCTGCTTCTGACACAGGCCACAACAGAGCACTTCTGTCTGCAAAGCAACATCAGCATGTCAAGAAAAATCAATGAAAGCAAGGGGAAAAAAATGCCTCTGGCTCTGTCGGGCTTTTAAAGCATAGCTGCACTTCCGAGCTTGGAAAAAGCACAACGCTGAGGAAAGTCCCAGGAGAGCAGAGGAACTTTGGAGTCACCTTTGGAGGAGTCTCAGGTCTCCCTCTCTCTGACTTTAACTAAGGTGGGTCAAGTCTCATGTGTCATTTCTGCAGTTTATCAGCTGTTTCAGTGGGATGAGGACCCATCAAGTACTGCCACAGTGCCAGGCATGCTTTGAACCCATGCCTCACTTTGAGAAATGCCACAGAAACACTGTAGCCCTGGTTTGTGCCTGTGATGTTTTGGTTTCTCTGAAACTCTTTCCCAGAGACTGTTCGGTCAACAAGAGACATGTTTTCCAAACTGTAACCTATGTTTACATTCCTTTCCCTAGGAGGGACTTCTTCTTGATGTCCCTCTGACTTGACCAATGTAGGTGAAGAAGTTTATCTTCTTTCCACCCATTGGGTTGTTCTTTGTAGAATAGCATAAAAAGGAAGAAATAACTAAAAATAAAGGAGTCATTGTCAGCCTTCTGAGTCGGAGTCCGTGTCGTTGTGATCTTGAACAGCGTCAAAACACAGCACCAGAAAACATAATTTGTATCTTTTTATTTGTGCACTTAAGTGTTTTTTCATGACCAAGCAGTAGATATGAGAAGGTTTTGTCCCACACAAATCTCTTGCATGGCCGTTTAGCACTAAATGCCCTTCAGAAGTTGGTAATGTGCCACATGCAAGGACTATACTCTATAGAGCACTCAAAATGTAAATGCCAAGCTGCTGGGCCAAAGACTTGGACTGCTGTATCTTACAGTGATGAACTTCTGGCAAAGCCAAGTCAGGTTCCCATTAAAGAACTTGAGACAAACTGCAGAGGTGAGCAGGAGAAAAGATGTGATGCTTTCCAGGAGTAATGACCCAGGTCAGCATTCCAGGCTTCTTGCTGTGGACTCAGGAGTCCCAGAGCCCAGAAGGGAACCTCCAACTAGAGTTCCAGACAGCTGTTGGACAACAGAAACACAGCTGACAAGGATGTCATCTGCTCTGGGCAGCTGGTAGCATGACCGAATTTCACTCATTTTAGAAACACCTGGTTTCTAAAGAAGTTCCATCAGAACTTCTGATGTACAGGGCATTTCAAGGCTGTCCCTGTACAGCCTGATTGCCATCACAACTGTTCTTCAGAAACATGATCCAGAAATTCCACTCTTGACTCAAACTAATTCCATACTCCTCATCCAACAGCTTCCTACTAGAAATGCCAGAATGGCTCCTTCTTGTCAATGCAGCCTTCAAAATCTAGGCCCAACAACACTTTATGGACAGGTCTTTCAGCTTACAGAACTATCTGTCCCCGGAAGTTTTCTTTCTTCTTCTCCATATTCTCTCCTGTGTACTTTCCTGAACTCCATCCCATAAATTTCATCTATGTTTCAACTTGGCAAAATTATGAAATATTATATCATTTAGTGAAATGTCATGTCATTCAATGGTTCAGCAAGCAAAACATTCAAATCATAAATATTAAAATAACAAAACACGTGTTCAAAATGATGCTTCTGTTTTACTATTGGCATTTAAAAGTCTTAATAACACAACACAGTATTCTATTTAAACTGAAAGATGTTGGGACTTTGAACTTTTTTTGACCAAGTCCTTTGGTCACATACACTGAATAAATGATTACACTCAGCCACATATCCATTTCAGAGGACATAAAAGCCCCTGCAAACATAGATGGCCACGTGGTTTATGAAGTTGACTGTCTTCCTACTCTACTGCACACCTGTTTATCATTTTCTGCTCATTTTCCTCCAGATTACACCCTTTGAGTTTGTTTTATCTGACTAACTGAATCTTTTGTTCAGCCTAAAAGTTTACACAATGTCTCTTTCACATAGCTCAGGGTGAAAAAAAAGCTGTTGTTCAATACATTGCACCAATAGAAAAAAAAACAATTATTCCCACTATTCTTCTCCAAATACCTATCTCTACTCTTTTCCACGGTCAGGCAAACTCAAAGACTCAAAGGGATCCCTCTGTCAATATCTCCTTTGCAGGGAATGAGTACAAGAGAAGAATACTCAATGGTGCTAATGCAATAAGGAAGCTACTGTGCAAGCCCTGGGCCACAGAGACAGTGCACAATGCTTGCATTACCATTTCAAGAAGATTTTTCAAATCATAGACCTTGAAATCTACTATTTGCAAATGAAATTGTTTTTCACCATCCTGGGAATAAGGGTCAAGAAAAAAGCTAATGATGGCCTTACAAATTTTGCACACAAAATAAGCATCCCTTACGTGCAAAGCTGCTCTCAAGAGATAATTTCATTAATAGCTGCAGAGTCTGATTTTTTTGGTCCTGATATTTAGACAGGAATCCAAAAAGCCACCGTGAATCACACAGACATCTCAGGCTTAGTTATTCTCAGTGAATCCCAGCAGCCCCAGGAGCTATTTGGAGTGTGCCTTGCTGGACTGCCCCACATATTGTCCCTGCAGTTTCCAATCCCACGTCCCCACACTTCTCCTTCAACAGCCAGGTGAACTGGGAGACCATTCAGTCCTACAGAGCTGTGGCTTCAGACTCAGCCAGTGTAGGAGAAAGGGGGTTCTGAGCAGAAACTTCTGGTGTAATTCACTGGGAACTATGCCCACCTCTGTGGTCCTGGCCTGAAAGGGTCTTCCCAGCTGCTTTGTACATTCCATGATGTTTCAGACCCACTTCTCGGGTGTGACATGGGTACTGGTGGGTCTGTGTTGCCAGCTTGGCAAGACAAGCACAGAAACTACAAGTGGAGTACCAAGATCAGAGACTTGGGAAGGCTTTAAATGGCTCTGCCATGGAAATAGATCACCAGAAACCCCCTAAGAAAAGATGTTCAGTGGAAGAGAGGTTTTCTCAGTGAAAATCAAACCCCAGTTTCCTACTGAAATAGAACATCCCAAACGTGCCTTGGTACTTGAACAGCAGCCTCACTCTACTGCCTTTCCAGCAGCTCTACTGGCATCCTTCTCCTCAGAGTTAGTTCAAGCAGACCTACCTTGCTAATTCTAAAAGTAAAACTGTAATTAAGATATTGTAATGAGGGACCAGAAAAGAGTCATTTTTTTGTGTCACAAGTATTAATGCCCCATTTTGTAGAAAAAGGTATACTGCTTTGTGGGCAGTAAGTTTGGCAGCTTTCTATTCATTATCAGAACATGGCTCCTCAGCAAAACAGCACTGATCCATACACACATCCTCCACACTGGCACAAAGAATTAGGCCAGGCAGCCTTTTGTCCCCCTTTTTCACTCCTCAGCCCCCAGAAGCCACACAAGGAAAGCATGCAGACACCAGATTCCTCCTTCAAACACCTTTAAACCATTCACTTCAACCAAAGTAGATCTAATTACCCCTCTGAGAAGGTATCAAGCCTACAGTTTTGCTACCATACACCCCAGTTTGTTGACTTCTTGGGTTATCTCCTCCGTGGTTCATCTGAACAATGTAGGGAACAATCTAGCCAGACAAAGGCTTTTCATTCACAGCCACATGCCACCCACACAGTCCAAAGCCTGGGCTCAGCAGGTCAGGCTGGGAAGGAGGAATGCAGTGGGGACCATTCTGGGATGTACAGCCTTGACATCCCCTCTGTCCATCCAGCCACCAGGTCTTCTGCTGCACACTTGAGGTGAGCAATGTCACAGGCACGATATTATTGATATTTGGCTCCTCAGCTTCTGCCAGTCACTGCTTGAACTTCCCTCAGAAGGAGTCAGATGACAGATGACCCAAAACACTAAACCCCAGTGGGGCATTTATAACTCAACCAGACTCTACAAGGTTACTCTTTTCTGCACCTGACTTTCAGGAAGGTGACTCCTAACTTCACACCAGCTTTCCAGAAGCAGGTCAGTACTGCCACCCTTGGATTGTCATTGCAGTGGGGACAATAAATCAGTAAATACATAAAAAAGTAAAAGGTGAAGAGGAAAAGGCAGAGAATGGGGCAGGAAGGGGTAAATCTGCCAGGTCACTGAAGTAAGAGGTGCCTGTTACCTTCTCTGTGAGAGTTTTCTCAGTACAGTCCTGCAGCCTTAGCTGGTGTGGATTATCTCTGTGATTCCCTGTCATTTCTTGGAAGACAGAAACAGGCCCACAGGCTGCACCTGTCAGTGCTCAAGCTTCATTATGCAGAGTAGGATCCAAACAGGCATCTCAATTAATCATACTCATGTATTGGTAAGTAATTCATTAATTCAATAAATTGCTTTAGGCCATGGCATAATCAGTCATGTCACAGATTATAACAAAAATCACAAACCAAAGTGTTAAACATGGACCCATCCTTGCTGATTCATCATTTGTAGCAACCATTCACAGCAGAACAGGTATACTTTATATACTTTAAGACAGCTGACGTGAAAAATTTATCATCTTAATTGTGCAGATTTCCTCTATCAGATCTGCTGGTTGAGCAACATAAGATCTAAACTACAGAGAATTCACACGCACACCAACTCAGAAAAAAATAAACATTTTTGTGATTTGCTCACTGAAACCCTCTGCTTGATAAATGAGGCTTACTGTAGAGTAACATGTAATTCCCCATCCTCCAACCCTCAGGCACAGGGCTGAGAAGGTGCTGTAAGAACCAAAATCAGCCCCAGATGGAGTTCTGAGAGCCCACATTGAGCAAGCTCTCACTGCAATGCCATATCTCCATCATCCTAATTTCTATTGTCTGTTACCAAATAGGCCATTGTACCACGTGAAGGAAATGTCAATCAATAGGTTTCATTCATTTGGACCTATCCATTTGGTAATGTTTTTTATGGCAAGGAAGAAGGTCTACATCACAGAACTCAAAAAACTGGGCTTGAAGGACCTCAGACTCTAATGTCCCTCTAGCCACACCTATCTCATCATTAGCAAGTGCCTATGTAATTTGTACTTACAGATTTCAAGTAATATAATCCCCAAGCAATGTATCCCAGTATTTCATTTTGTCTATGTTTAGAAATGTTTTCTTCCAAGAAGCTAAGCTCATACACTTCTTGTTATTTCTACCACATACTTGGAAAAGGTTCTGTTCCCTTGCTTTCTGCAACAGACTTTCCTTTTGTGCCTCTGCCTTGTCTCCCATCCAGTTTCTCTTCTGTACTCATGATTCATACTTGTGATATTTTGGGGTCAATTTCCCTTATCTGTGTAGGAAAGAAAAAAAAATGCAGACTCAGCTAGAACAAGACTGTCTGTAGATTAATACGTCATTAAGTTGGTTAAGATAGGCAAAATTAAGTTAAAGCTAGAAAATGAGAGACAGAAAGAGTTTGTTTTAAAAATTGCCCTACATACAACACAAGAACTCATTCCTACTGACAGACCACTTCTATATCTTTTTAAGCCCAGGAGAGGGCAAGCTACAGCGCAAGGAACAAAGTAAGATTATTTCTCCTCCTTCTGCAAATGAATTAAGTTGTAAGGTTTATAGTTATAGTGAGCAGAAATTGATAAAGCCTGCTGAGAAATTTACAGTTCACCTGTTCCCAAAAAAAGGGCCCTTTTTCATCCCCAAAAAATTTCCCATTGCTTGACAAGCTGCCATTAAGTGCATATGCTTTTGCTTTCATTGTCCCAGCTTGTAGATGGCATCTGGAAGTTGAGTTATGTAGAGGTGTTTTTTATTTCCATGCTGCCTGAATTGAAGAACATGGGTGTTGTCACATTTTACACATGGTATGGACAACATGAGCTGTACAAATGAACATCTAGGAGTCCAGTGTAATGACTGAGACATGACACAGGCTGCATTCACACCATAAATTCATCATTGTAGTTTGCATGATTTGCCTGTAACTCAATTTGCAATTCCTTACATATCTGAAGCTATTACTTTTACATATGAAATAATTACACTTCTGGTGAGATAGGTCTCACGTGGTTAGGACTAACATTTTATTTGCTAGTTTACAGCCAAAACAACAGGCCTTGATCTTGGAATTGTGTTTATATATTCTGCCTACTTATAAATCAATTCTGAACTTTCTGGACATTCATTACAAGACATGCTTTGAGCTGTCAGAAGCAACGTTACATCACCAAGGCCTAATCCTGAGGAGGGATGTGTACTCCTGTCACTGCACAGAAACCCTGACTGCTGTGAAAGCATTCAGCAGCTGAGGACACTAAGCTCTGTAACGGTGAGTCCTCCTCAAAATGAAAAAGGTCGTAGGGATAATTATTTTTATGGGTTTGGCTGTGGATAAGCTCAGTAGATATTAGATGTTTTCCAGCTCCTGCCTGTTGTATCACCATTTTCTTCCAGCTGAGAGCCAGTACACTGAGGCCAAGATCCATCACACAAAGCTGCCTAGGAGTCTGGTCTATATTCAGCAGGTTTTGTCCCTGCAAAGTTAACAGAGAGAGAGGGGTGCCTTCCAGAGGCAAAAATTAATTTTATCCTAAAACAGATGATGGAAATACATGAAGTGGCTCCCCAAATGCCTGTTTGAGATTATATATATAGCTTCCAATTGTTAAGATTCAGCAATATGAATTACCTGAAAGGTAAAAAACTAATTCTTTTCCAAGCCAAGACCTGGTTTTATTTGAAGTTTGACACTCAATGCTTTGAGAGGGGTTAAAGTAGCTGGGCAGCAGCACACACTATGAAGGTTAGGGTGATTCTAATGTCCAGGATGTCAGGTGGTCCCATAATGGTGCAGCCCGTGAGATGCCACTAGCTGGACCAAGAGTATGTCCAGGTCATCCTCTGGTTATGGTACACTGTTTCACAGGCAGGCATGAGCGCCCTGACCTAGGAAAAAAGATGCATTTCAGGCTCTCTTTGCCCAACACAACCACTTGGGACATTTTCTTCACATTTCAAAAACTAAGTAATGCAGGCTTTCTCCTGCAGGGAGCTAGTCCAGCTAACCTGTAACTGAGATGCAAAATGCCAGCTTTCCTTCTGTCTCCTGACTTCTCCATCAGTGGAAAGGAGAGCCAACTCCCATTTTTTCCATCAGTGATATGTCCGTGACATGAGTTTCCTTGACACAGGACACCACTGTGGGGCAGACGTAGTGACTAACTGCCTTTCACCTCCTCTGTCACTCCTAAGCACGAGGGCTGTCCCTGCAGTGAAAGCAGAGATCCTCTTGTGTTCTTCCATGTTCTTGCTGCTGCACAGCCTTGTGTCATCAGCCTCAGCTGACTGTCCAGACACATGGAACTCAGTAAAATATAGAACTATTTTGGACATTCACTCTGGAGATGGCAGAGCAGAACTATCCCTTTGTGGGATCATTGGAAAGCTGTTGACTTTGCAGCCGTCTGAGCACAACACACAAACATCCCTCTTAAATCACTGCAGTCCAGTTTCAAGCTAGAAACTCTCCTCTACACCTGTGCACTGCTACAGAGGTTAGAGGACATGGAGGACAGACCAAGAACAGGATTTACGAAAAGCTGCCCCAGGTACAGCGAGAAGCATGTTTGGTTTTCCTTCTCCCAATCCCAGAGTTTTCTACAGGTGTGGCAGAAACCACAGTGACTGTGCAGTGGCTGAGAATTGCTGTACCCTGCTGCCACCAGTCTGATAAGCAAAAGCAGCTTGCTTTTGCTGTCAAAGATTTCTCTTTTTTTTAGTAACACTGCTTATTTAACTCTTTGTCCAGATGATATCTGGCTGACAGCTGTGCATTGAGGAAGCACAGAATGAACTGCTTTTGCAAATTTCATTATTGCTGAAACGGTGACAAATTACTCAGGACTTGCAGGAAATTCTACTGTCAGGAAAAGCCATTCTAGTAAAAGGCTAATGACTTCTAACAGAAACCTGTGATTTTAAGACTCAGAACTTATAATAAATAGTATTCAAATGCATGCTAAACAGTCTCAGTATAATTATCTACTAAAAACCTTATTGACAATGTTTACAACTACTAAACACATTAAGATAAAAAGTTCCCACAAGCAATTCTAGAGTATCAATTTTATATTTTTTTTTTATTATACATATAATAGCTTAAGAAATTAGTAATTCTACATTCAACTGAGGAAAAACATTTTGGAAAGAGCAGGCAAGTTGCAAACAGCAATATTACAATGCAGAGCTTGGGAAAAAAAAAAAAGTCAGAATGGGTTTTGGTGTCTTCAGAATGAGCGTCCCTGGATCTAAAGCTATTTGATGTCAATAGGAAGGCTCCTCTAAGTAGTCTTTTGGAGGCTTAGAAACTCTTTACAGTCATCAAAATCAAAGCAAAAGTCCTTCCTTTGGACAGAAACAACTTGGAAATATACAGAAAAAGATGCAATAAAAATCAAAAGCAGGAAGGTCTTTCCTGAACAGCAGGAATTTCCTTTTAACTTATATAGCCTTGGATTGGTGAGGAGAGGTGCAATGTTGGTTTTGTGGATATGTGTCCATTTGCCTGTATTTTGATGCAAATGTGAGTATTTTGTAGTAACTTTAAATGAAAAAAAAAAAAAAAAACACACAGCATCAGAGAAACATTAGAAGTTGTATGAAATGGTAGAAATGCTCACAAATGATCTACTGACACAAAGCTGATGGATTTTGCCCAGCTCTAGGTAAAAGCTACAGTTGTATCACAGAAGTACTGGGTTTACAAAACAGCAAATTTCTCTACAAAACAGATAATTTCCTCTCAAATAAACTGCTTCTAGGTAATTAAAAGGGCAGAATATAAAAAAAAAAATAAAAAATCACTTTCCTGGTGTAATTAGAGTTGCTCAAACTAATGGTCCAAGGAATTCCCAAATACTCAAATGCCCTCTTAATTGCAGCTGAGCAGCTATAATGGTAAAAAGCAGTTCCAGATAACTCAGGGCTGGAGGGTAGACAAGCTGTAAAACTCATTCTTGCTGGAAAACCTGCCAAGGCCAAGCACTGAAGGTGACAGCTGCATTCAGCATCATTTCCCCATTCTGCAATAAAATTGACAAATTAAGTGACATTTAAAACAAGAAATCTTGCTTGAATATATGTGCAAAAATATGCCTCACTTCACTCCTGGAAGGGAATATCCCTCTAAGACTGAAGAAATGGCTATATCAAGGGACAAAAAGCCCAAATATTTTAAAAGCAAAGGGCTGTCTTTTCTGCACATATCCCTATTCTCGTTAAATATGAAGGATGAAGACCAATTCTTTCCATAGTACAAACACATTCCCAACTTTAAGCAGATTTAACTAGACAGCTTCATTGGGATATTCTCTCCATTAGGCATATGTTTAAGCACCTCAGTAAGCCCAGGGCTGAATTTTCAAACTATTTTATCACACAAGTAAACAGCAATAAAAGGAAATTGAGAAATAAATGTTCAAAGAAAACCCTCATTAGTTTCTAGATTTTGAGGTTAAAACAAGTTTGTCTCTCAACATAGGGTGTGAAAGAGGACACATTTTTCAAAGGGGCTTAGAAACCAGCTCCCTATTGCAACCCTAAAACACCACTGGCCATTCTGAAAAGGTGGTCACGTGGACATTGAACTGATTTGAAAATATGTCACATGTATTCATACTTCTTGACTTTTACCTTTAAGTGACCAGATGATCTTTGCATAATATTCACGTTTTTATGTTTAAACTATATTCACAAATATGATCTGTGACCGTCTCTCAACAAATACATAGGTGCCAAAAATTGCACGTCAAGGCAGACAGGTCAAACATTTCAGGGCTTGCTATTCCAGGCTGGCACTCAGTAAATTTTGCATGAAACTCCTGTTTCAGCTTATACTGAGATTTTCATGCCCAGGGGTTTGTAGGTGGGGTGGAGGGGTGTAGAGTGGAGTGGAAGAAGCAGCCTGACACATTCAGTCCAGTCCAGTGGAGGGAGGACCATGATGAGCAGAGGACCATGCCACAGGACATATGGGGGGAGGCTGGGGAAGCTGGAGCTGTTCAGGCTGGGGAGGGAGGGCTCAGAAGGGATGTACTCATTGCCACAGCTGATGGCTACACAGCAGGCAGAACCAAGCTCTTATCAGGGGTTAACAGCAAAAGAGCAAGTAGAAAAGGGCGTAAGTTAAAGTGATATGGAGAACAACTCTCCATGAGAGTGGTCAGACCCTGGAACCAGTGTCCAGAAAGCTCAAGGGATCACCAGCCTTGGAAATATTCAAAACTCATCTGGACAAGGCTGTGAGCAACCTGGTCTTAATATTTAATGTCATCCTTTTTTAGCAGGGAGGATGACTCATACAATCTCCAAAATATGCTTGCAGCCTCTACAATGCTATGATTGTATGATCCTCTCTATACAAGGATTTAAATGCACATATATTTTTGACAAATATTATCAAATCACTTTCTGGTGATATTTGCATATGGGTGTTCTCATTTGCTTACCCAGAAATTCCTGGGTATTAAGCAGTATGCAGGTTTTAAAATTTCCTTTTTTCCATTTTACCTGTGTTGTCTGACATCAAAATGAGAAATAATAGCAGACGAAACCCCTTTTCTTTTATTGCATCTAAGACACAGAATGGTATTTCCCCTTAAAATATCTTTTCCCCCAAAACCACTAAGATTGAATATATGTTCTTAGATGACTGTACTCTAGAAAGAGAAAAAAATGAGCAAGCATTATGATGGATGATTTAAATTATAAATAAATCTTTTCATTGCCACAACTGAAGTATAATAAATCCATAACTCAGTTTCATGTATCTTGACCTAAAGATACATGAACTTTTTCAGAACATTGGTACTTTTCTAATATATAACAGGTTCAATATATCTAATTTCTCTTTTTCTCCAGATGCACACACAGAAACCCATTAAATGTTTTGG
Source organism: Hylia prasina (assembly GCA_013397195.1). Lineage (NCBI taxonomy): Eukaryota > Metazoa > Chordata > Aves > Passeriformes > Sylviidae > Hylia > Hylia prasina. Next base: position 2,381,883 of record VYXD01002321.1, read on the forward strand.
ATTTAGCAAATACATTTGAATATAATTTTTTCTGTTTCCTCTGAATTCTCTCCAAAGTGAGAAGTATTTCTCAGTGGCTCAGACAGTAAACACAATAAAGAGGGAGATTTTTGAAAGCGTAAGAAAATAGAAATAACAGCAGTCCTGTCTGTGACTGATGGTCAGCTGCTAAAATTCTGTCTCCAACAGCAGCCAGAAGCAGACACCTAAAGTGGAGTCTAACAGGGAGCTGAATAAAATACTTACCCTGAATGCCCCTCCAACCTCCACCAATCTGCAGCTCAGGGACTTTCAGAGCCTGAGGTGACTTCCATGTACTCAGAAACCTCCACAGATTGGTGAGTGCTAATGGCCAGGTTCATCCATCGTTCTTATGTATGAAGTCAGGATTGTTGATTTCCAGTATGTCCCATTTTAGATTAAATTTTCTTTTTTTTCCTTTTCCCAATTCCCTGTGCCAAATCCCTAGCCAGGCAATATTTTTCTGCAGCTCTGCACAATCAGCTTTCTACTTTACTACTCTGAAGAATTCAGTACCATCAGTACAAGTTTGTCAACAGTCTGTATCCACCTACTTTTACAGAACATTATACATAAATTAATTCATAAATTCATATTTTGAATTCCACACATCTTGGCACAAAGCATTCTGGATCTCTCTTCCCTGGGAAAATTTACTACTTTAACCCTCTGTTACCTATGTTTTAAACAACTATTGACTTTTTTGCCTTCCTTTTTGTCCTTGGATGCCTAGGCTTTTAAAGGAATCTTGGGGGAACTCAACAAAGAGAGGTGCTGATCTCTTCCCCCTGATATCCAGTAGCAGCATGTGTGGGAATGGTTCAAAGCTGTATTGTCAGCTGTATTTAGACTTGGTTTAGAGACACTAAGAAGCATTTCCTTACTGAGAAGGTGGTCAAAATCTGGAACAGCCTTCCGGGAGAGGTGATGGATGCTCCATCAATGTTTAAGAGGTATTTGGACAATGCCCTTAACAATGTGCTTTAACTTTTGGTCACCCTGAAGTGGTCAGGCTGTTGGGCAAGATGTTCCTTGTAAGTCCCCTCCAACTATTCCACTCTAGTTCATTCTATATAAAAATACCTGGAAATCTATGTGGGTAGTGTCAACCAGGTCTGCTGCAGCTACATGCAAAGAATACCCATAGGAGACACACCTTTCCACTACAAAAGATGTGGATTGACATCCTCCAAACATGATATCCATTCTTACTTCCATGGATTATACTCTTTTCTGATTCAACAGATCTGCTCAGTACAGATGTTTGACATCAGATTTTCCCTAGTCCCCTCAAAAAACCTATTTAATTCCTAAAAAATGGCAGAAACTAAGGAGTTCTGCAAGAGAGTCTCTACACCACAGCTAGCAGCTGAGCTGTTTTATCCCCACATTCCTCTGGAATGCTGAGGTAAACACTATCTCATCTCAGTGACTTGCCGTTTTTCATTTGATGTATTTGTTCTAAAATTAGCCATAAAATTTTGGTGATTCAAAAGTTCAAAGCTGAGCTAAGAGCAGAGCATATTATATTCCAAAGCTGTATTAAGTGCCTCACTCCTATTTGTAAGAAACAGTTATGAACAGGATGTCTTTAGATGAGCTACACAGATAGATTCCATAGATATAAGTATTTTCTAAATGGAAGTATCCATTCAAGTAATTCAGGTAGACCTGTTGCTATACACTCACTCCATACCTACAGTGATGAAGTCCCAGCTGCATAGTCCTGCCCTTGTCTTGAGGCACCCAATTACCTTCAGTCCTACGTATATTTAGGATTGTTCAGTCAATGAAATATAATCAAATGCCTAAGCAGAGCAGAAATGACATGGTGTGGGTCTACAGCAGGGAATTGCATTTCATAAATTGTTATCCTCTGTAAGCATTTAGCACTAAGGCGCACAAAAGAAACAAAAAATCTGAAAAATAAATTTTTTCATCCCTTAGTGCAATCTCCTCTCCCAGTTAGCACATTTCAGCTGGCACACAGTAATTTACTATGTCATGGTAACATGTTCATGGAGTCACTTTCTTTAGCACGAGTTCTGCTGCAGACCATGGGTTCCAATAAACCAGTATAATCCTGATCTATATTTTTCCACAGTGGGAAAAAATACGAGCTCACTGTTTCATAGACTGAAAGTTTTTGTGCAGCAATATGAAATTTTAAGTAGATCCATTATATATCCCTATGGGTTTAGAGAGAATGCACTTCCTTGCCTCTGGAATAATTCTTGGATGCAAAAAAAAAAAAGTCTCTCCCTCTAATCTGTCTTTCTGGCAACAAGGCCAGCCCTTTATCATTGCCCTAATGTTGTCAATTACTTTCAGTTAATGCCAGATCCCTCTCATTAATGTCAAGAAAACATAAGCTCCTCTTTTTCCCTGAATTCCCCTTATGGAGGCAAGTGTTGCTTGTAGTGGAATGTGTGCCCAAATGCAGTCAGTGGGAATTGCTATGTGAGGCTGTAAACATGCTGCCTACCTAATGCTCATGCTGCTTAAGACCTGAGAGGAATAATAGAAGTTTCATCACTGTATGCCTCTTTTCTATCTCAAAGTAGGGATTAGGAATTGTGAACTTTTTTTCATTATAAACTAATAGGCATGGTAATCCTATCAGTATTTGTATTTTTGCACTGGTAAGTGACTTCATTGAGCAGTCCATATCTACCTTATACAATAGACACAAAAAATAATTTAAAACAAAGCATTCAGCCAGTGCAACATGTGTGTCTGTGCAGGGACCTGCCTGTGCCTCCACCCTGCTCTAGCAGCCCTCGCAGATCCACCCTGGCAGCCCATCACTTCATCCAAACCCCCTCCCTTACCTCACACCACCTCCAAAATCTCCCAGCTGCAAATCCTTCCCACTACTCGTCAGCACCAGATTTGGCAGAAGCTTTTTTCCATAAATCTGTAACAGAGAAACCCATGCTGTTGGGAGTGGGGGGGACAGCATATTTATTGCTTTTGCAGGGCAGAGGGGAACTCAGATTATTAAAGCTCAGGTTTCGCCATTGGTGGAAAAAAATAGGACTAAAAGAAATGGTTTTACAAAGTGTTTAAGCTGCCCACCCACAGCATGTACTCAGCGTGTGTATTCAGGTCAGCATACTATTTCCTATGAGTCACGTTCAGCAGTGCCTTAGCTGCATATTTTAGTCAGAGTGATCTTAGCTGAAGCCTGTGCTGTGAGGAGGCTGGCAGTGTCCAAATTTGTTCTAGTATCCTGGAATTTGCTCCTTTGAGTGTTGTGACTCATTATAATCCTCCAGAACTGAACTGTGTCTGTGTACCATTCCCACTGAGCTAATGAAATAGTTAAAAAACCCCATCTGTGGTACAGAATAGCAACACAATTGTTATAGAATTAATAATACAATATGGAGGTGGGTTATACAGCTCAAATGCAGCTACACCAGCATTATCTAGCTGAGCATTTGCTGAGGGAAAAAGCCAAAGCTGCTTTTCATAATGCAGCTGCCTGCTTCAAGTTCCTTATTACCCCTCTCTCTCAGCTAGTAGCATGACTATCATTTTTGGCTATACAAACGTGGGGAAATAGTCACAGAGCTGCTCACAGCAGCCCACAGAGGGATGGATGCTCACCCATGCTTGCTCTGCTGCCAGTGGCATCTCCCAACCTCTGGTGGCTACTGCAGGCCATGGCCTGGGTGCCACATGTGAACCCTCAGCCTCCCCAGGCAAAGTAACCAACAACCACCTTGTGTCTTCAAGAGAAACAGAAGCTCCAGCTCTAAATCCAACCAGTGAAATATCCATGTAGTCATTTTCCTCTAACCTAGCTTGTGCTGGTCCCATGAGCACTATAGAGTACTCTTTGCTGGAAGTTAGCTGCTTACATGAGTTTTATGCTTCCTTAAGGCTTGCCCAGCCCTTTGAAAACCCAAACTCAAGGACTTCAGTACTCATGGTGTTGCAGCAGCAAGTTCCATGGTTAAGAGATGCTTTCTATCCTACAGCTCATAAGTACAACCTCTAATGCCTGCTAGGATAACAAGTGCCACAGCCCCAAGGGATGAGGAATCTCCAAAGCTTCTTCCACAATAAGTGGGGAAGGGGAACAGCCAGGAACAGCAGAATGGCGCAGAGGGGAAGACCTAGAAGTTTACAGGATGGTTTTGTTTTCCCTGTGACCAGTGAGTCACTGCAGGATTGAGCCCCTCACCCAGCCTGGCTGCACACACGGAGAGGAGCAGTAGAATGGCTCCCCACACCCAGCAACCATTTCACCAGAGGCAGAACAACTTACTGACTGTGTAAATGGGTAGGCTCATCACTTGGGATTACAATTAACACTGGAAGGAGATCCAAGAAGTTGTAAAAGTTTAAAAGGATGCCTGTCATGTAATATTCTCTTCAATTTAAATTATATCAAAAATCTGGAGCATATGCCTAATAAGCAAGAGTAGAATTAATCCCCTAGCTGTCAGCAACAGTGCTCTGAAATGGTGACTTACATCTAATTACATATTTTTTTAAAGCCTGGCTGCAATCAGTTATCTTCTGTCCTGATTCACAAAGAGAGGAACCACGGCTGTGATGTGAGATTACATATCACAACTACAGGGGCATCTACACTTGTGTTAAAATAGTTAAAGCTGAATGGAGTCAACACCTCCAAACTCAAGGAGAGTAGTGAAAAATGAGAGCTTGCAACCAACACCCTCCAGCTCTTTTTGCCTGAGAAAGGGCATAGGGAAGCTTCTGTCTTGAATGCATAGTTCAGATCCATTTCCTTTTGATCCTCACTCCAGCATCCCTGCTGCCACCACTGACCAGGCCATGCCACACCACTGCAACGAAACCAGGTAAGAGACTCCAGAGGTTTGTTTGGGGTTTTTCAGGGAACCTGTAATGCCTCCTAATAAGCGAGGCTAAGATAAGAGGGACTACTAGACAGCATAAACTCATACATTTTTAGGGTATTCTTAATAATGTTTCCTAAGACATTATAACAGTGAAGCAATCTAACCATCTTAGAAAAGATGGTTAGAAAAGGCTATTCTGAATTTTTTGCTTTTTTCTCCTAGATGAAAGAAACTTATTTTTCTGGCTTAATGTCTATTTCCATACTGAGGCTGATATTCACTGTGGGATATAAGTACATGTGTTTTATTAACTCTGTTTCCTCAAGTGCAGGTCAGTAGCAAATACCCCATGGTATTTGCTAGAGTTAATATTGCAGTAAAATAAGAGAATTTTAATCCAGGAAATGCTTCCTACAGCAAGCTAGTATAATATTTTGGGCCAACAGTTTCAGATTAGTTTATATCAACCCTGAAAATGAGGATTGGACCTAATGATCTACTGATGAATGAAAAGAACAGTGCCCAAGCAAAGAGGAATTATAAGTTACAATCAGCCTTTGTACTAAAATGTATCAACTCAGCTTTGTGTTCATTCCTAGTGTTCTAAAACCACATCTCATGGCTGACTTGGCCCACTCTGCTCCTCTGCACACTTGGATACCCCCAGTAAAATGCATTTTTTCCAATAGGGCTTGCTGAGGCCCTCAGTAACTTTTGACAGTGCATGAAGTAAAGCTGGTGAGAGCAGCATCTCTCCCCAAGTCACCCCAGACTACATTAAAGATTATATTCATATTGAAAAACCTGTCTTATGATTTCCATCAAAAATGTTTTTTATTAAATCCCCTCCAGACACAACTGATTGGGACTTTTAATAATGTATTCAGGTTTTCTCCCATCAATCATCAACCAAATTATTCATTCTTTTTTTTTCTATTATTATTGAAAGATTAGCTCCACCATGCAGCACTAATTAGGAAGGAGGATTGATTGAAAAGGCAGCATTTCATTGAACAATTGTTATTCCATTTTTTGCCAGGTTAAGGCAGGCTTCTGCCATTATTTTTACATAACTTAGCCCTTAGAGATAGAAGCAACATCCTGCAGAGAGCAGAAACTACTTGCTTAGGAATACATCCATAAACCTGACAAGAATCAGCATCCAGAGACTGCTCCAACTCCTGTCCGCAGTCTCTAAAGTTTTCAGCTGAAGTATAGTGAAAATGAGTTTCTGCAGTGCTGGATCTCAACCAGAGAGAAGAGTGGGTACTGCAGGTTTTCAGTCAGGAATCTTTAACAAAAAGCAACAACAAAAACCCATCCCTAGCTTTTATTTGATAAAAGAGTCTGTAGGAACTGTCTTTGTGAGGAGGGTAGGAAACTTGTTATTTTCCCTGGCATTGGGAGAGCAAATAAAAGCTTCCAGCAGGCAGCTTTGCTAATAGAAATTGATTTAGTGTTAGAAGTGGTCTCTATTCCATCCTGGGAATGCAGGCTGGGGAGGGGTCGCCCACTGCAGCTGAACTCACATCTAATCCAAGTGAGAGCAAAAAGGATACTCCAAGGGACTCAGACATCCAGCACCTTCCCTCTCCCTCAAAAGAGAGAAAGTTGGAGTTGAAATCTGGACCTTTGGCCAGATATCACAAAGCAGCAGTACCTTTGTAGCAGATTGAAGCAACACTGGAAGAGACATGTCCGCTCCCTGGTATGTGCCATTATGCTTTTACAATATTCAGTAGGAGGCCCAGATTACAAAATATGGGTATCAATTGGCCTGTCCAGTGGGTCAGGACTAAGATGTACCACCAACTTGGGAAGATGAAGTTGGACAACATAAATTCCTGGGCAGGATTTGCATTCACTTCAAGACATCTGAACTTGGAGCTGGTTGGGAGGAGGGCTGAGGCAGGAACAAGTGATTTCCCTATGAAATAGCTCCTGAAAAACATAGAGGGGGCCACAGAAGCTTCTCCAGCAGCCTCTTCTGAAGTTCAGGAATAGTGAAAGAGGAAGAAAAAATAGATCTTTCTGAGAAATGAGGTGAGTTCATAAGGACATTTCATGAGGCCAGGCAGCTGAAGGGGTAGCCAGCTTAGATCAGTAACTCCAATAAACTGTACACAGTCCTAACAGCATCCTGAAAATTCCCTCACAGGTCTCTTCCCTCGAGTCAGTGGGTCTTCAAAAAAAAGGGAAAAGCCTGAGCACTTCTTGTAGCTTTATTTCAGGGTTTAGCCTAGACATGGCTGCACAGCGGCTTACTGTTTGTTCAACAGCACAGCAGGAATTTTTCCAACAGAAAGAAGGTAGCTGAGATCCAGGAGATGACCAGAGATATTCTAAATACATAGGAAAGGGATAAATAGAAAGACCAGAAATTTTGTCTGAAAGTGGGAGTTAAAAGGAGCAGACGTACTGTCCTCTGTGGATGCCCACTGCTGAAACCACAGCAGCCCAATTTCCAACAGGGTTTTCATAACACTACCACAATACTTAACTATTAATAGAAGCAATTTATATCTGGATTGACGGGAAAATACCACAACACAGATGATTTCATTTATCTTGAGAAAAGGTGTGAAAATTTCATCAGGGTCAAGGAAGAGCAGATTTTCAAGCCTCTCCTCATTTCTCCACTTCCTAAAAGCAAGTCCCTTCCTTTGGTCTCACCTCCTGCACGAGTCTTCTTTCCCTCTCAGACCAAACCAAACCAAACCAAACCAAACCAAACCAAACCAAACCAAACCAAACCAAACCAAACCAAACCAAACCTCACTCAGCTCTTGCTGGCTCAGGCCACCAAGAGAGCAGAGGAACTAAGGCAGTTTTTAAATCCCTTGGGATCCTGGGCTCTGAGTCTGTCTGTAGGTGGTAAGTAGAGAGACGCTTTATTCAGTTTTCCACCTTTGGAAGAATTTAAAAACCTGCTCAGATCACAATTTGCCATCATTTGACATTGCTCCCACTGTCTTCAATGCATCCTGGTTCAGGCATCCAGTGAATTGAAGATTCTGTGCCATCTCTCCCCAGACCTCAACAACTCTCCCCTGAGGCAGGTAGTACTTCCCAGAGCTGTTTCCTTCTCTTTCTCAAGGAATCCCAGCACATCAGCTCCACCTCCCTGCAAGGCTCCTCAAGAAAGTTCTTTTGTATAAAACATTGGCCCTGATAACTGCAAATGAAAGACAAATTCGGCAGATAAATGAGCTGGATATTATTTTATTGTAATTTAAACAATCATTTTTGAAGTGTGTAAGATTATATAGAACCCGTAATCAGAGCCAAGAGATGTCACTGAATAATACATGACATGATATAAATTAAGAAAAGAATGATTATATGTAATAAAAAGAATAAGAAATTTCTTCTTGCAGGAAGGATAGGAACCACATTATTGCTGAGCAGAGAGTGATAAAAATCATCTCCTTATGAATAAAGCAATGGGAAAAGGAAATGCCAGAGAGAATGGAAACGACCAAGGAAGGCTTGGCCAGGACTTAGTAAGCAAAGCCAGGGGCTTATAACTCTTCCCAACAGAGCAGTGCAGTGATGTTCACAAATAACTTATTCCACAACCAATGTACAAACTATTGATGAGTATTTTTTGGGGTTGTTTTTCAAAGGGTTTTACTTCCTACAACTTCTTGGCTAATAAAAAAGCCTGGCATAATGACGAGCTAAGTTGTGTACAGAAAGGGAATTGTGAGCCAGCAGGAGAGCAGGAGTTACCCTGTATGAGGGGTCTTGGCACAGAGCACAAAAGCCTCTCCAGGTCTGGTGTTGTCCTCACAGGCACCCCTGTTCCACCCACAGATTTACCTCATTCTGAGTCAGCTGAGGGGTTAAAAGTGCATTCATTCCATGGAAATTCAGGCCTTCCCTACCTCCTATAGATTGAACAGCTGAATAATAACAGATATTGCCTTTGTTCAACCACCCACTGTAGGCTAATCACTCAAAACAACAGCATCAGCCACCAGGGTGTGACAATACCTCTAAGAATGTGGCAGTCTGGCAGCACCAACACTCAGAAGCTTCTAGCTTGTAAGGACAGTATTTATTACTGCCTGTCCCTCAAAAGCTTCTATCCCCAAAGCCTGGCAGACTATAACTTGTACCCCCTAAACCAGAATTAGTGATGGTTGAATAGAAGTTCCTGTAGAGTTGAACATCTTTTCACCCAGCTTAGAGGAAAAAGATGAGAAACATAAAGATATGCCATGCTGAGGACAAATAACTGTACCTCCTGTCCTGTGGTCTGAACCTCCACTGCCTTGTAGAATGAAAAACAAGGTAGTGCCCATACTCCAGACAAAAATTCTGCCACAAAGGTGAAATGCGGAGTCAGATTTGGCAGACCAAAGGGGTTTTTTCTACAAAATTTAGTGACTACCCATAGTGTGAGGGGGCAGAGAACCAGACATTCCTATGCTGGGCTTGAGAACTTTTACTGGAAATCAGAGAAAATTAAGTTCCTATTAAAGACAAACCATGATGTTTCCAGGATAGATCTAGAGATAAAGATGAGCCTTCAGCTTGAGAATGAGTAAAGTGCGAAAATCACTTTTGCATCAGTTCAGATATCTTCTTAAATCTACCCACGGTAATGACCCTCCTATCCCATAACACATCAGCACTTCACAAGTATTTCAGCATAGGTAGGACACCCTTTCAATTGCTTTCTTCCTTTGCAGCCAGCAGGAGAAAATAACCTTATTATGTTGCAGCTTGGGCTGGGAGTAGGAGGCAAAAGGGCTGCAGTGCTCACTGAAGAAAAGCTGGGTCAGCAGCCTGAGCTGGCATTGCACAGCTCCCAGCTCTTCTGCATGGGTGGAGCAGCAAGTTCCCAAAATCCCAATACAGTATTCTGTAATAGGCAAAGGGTTTGTTGGCTGGGGTTTTTTTTTTTCAGTGCTGTGACTTCTGAAGAAGGAGAAATGCCCCGTTAATCGGGAAAGAAATTATGTTACCACAGCAATTTAGTATGCAGGATTGATTTTTAAATGAAAAAATATTCAGTCTTAGCATCATGTCTAGAGCCACTTCATGTACAATACATATTTCTCCATACTTTCTTCATTATGAAAATTAGTTCTTTCAACTTCTATCACTACCATCCCTGATGGCTGCATATCCATTTTTCCTTCATTATCTGTGTACAGTGTAGCATGTCCAGAAGACTCTCATAATGCTTTTCCAATGAACAAAAAAAAGAAAAATAGGCATTAACACCTGCACCTTGCTTCATACATTCATCAAGTCTCTAGATTCTGCTGTGATCTCCCTTGACACCTGTGAGTTTGGGGTTAGTTTTCCAGCTGCTCTCACTTTCTTGGGTCAGCCATGGCAAAATCCTCCCAGCTGGCACTGGTGTAAGGAGAGTAATGGATATTTTTCAGTGAATGAAACTTCAGAGTTTATAGTTTATTATTTTGGACAGAATTTATAGTTTGTTAGTTGTTACACAGTAGTCTACACAAAAAAAAATCTGACTAAAAATAATCATCTTCATCAGAAAATTTGATTCTATTTAAAAAATTCAGTTCTATAAAGTGATGTACATCTAAGAATTTTTAGCAAAATAAAAGCTTTTTTTGCCTACTAAAAATGAGGACTTGCAATCTTAAACCTTACAGTCACAGAAATGTATGAGCTCAGAAAAGCACCTTGCAAATTCTACTTCTTCTGAGGTGACTGAAACTTTAATTTAAAAGATACGAAGAAAGCTTGGAAATTGTCTTTTCTGACTATCAGTATTTACAGATCTTTTATTAAACTCTATCTGTTTCTTTGTAGTTTGTTTGAAAGTTAGAAATATTGAGAATACCTTGCTGATTAATAAATATTAATGCAAATATTAATTTATTTAAGCTGTTTTGAAAGGCTCAGTGTCATATCATGCCTAAAGAGACCCATTAACCACTTCTTGAAATTTTTAATCTTTTTAAATACCCATGATCTTTATAACCCTCTCCTGGATTTTTCCATCTCAACTTGCTAAAAATTTTGGATAAAATTCTGTTAATAAAGCCCAGTATATCAAAGAGAGAACAAACCAAGTTTAACAGGTGAATTATCCTTCTCATTTTTATTTTGCACTTACCTTGTCTCTTTCAGCAGAGATCTTATTGAGTGATAGATAAATTACACCTAATAACATGCCAGGAGAGAGAACAGGTAGATAAACAGAAACATAGAAAATTTAATTGCCAAAGGTCAAATTAAAAGTGTTTTGTAAAACCAGGGCAAGCATCTAAAGAGTCCTGTCTATGGTTCCTGCAATTTACTCTATGAAACATATCAAGCCTGATTTGCAGCTGCCTTCATCTTTGTGTAATTATTTAGTGCAGTGCAAGACAAGGGTAAAACAGGAATAAAATTGGTGCCAAATCAAAATAGCACAAGTATGAAAGGATGAACAAGGGAGAAGACAATGCAGAATCCCTAAATTCTTGCCCATCAAGACCAGCTTGTCTCTGGTTCATTAACTCTCTTGTTTACCTACCAACATAAATGATAAATTTTGTAGTGCTCTGTTGACAAAAGGGTTGGCCAGTTATCATTTTGCTGATGGATGACTCTACAACAAATTAAATCATTATAGGTGTACTCTAGGCATCATAGCACTTTTTCCTTCTGGTTTTTCAGCAATGACATGTAGGTAGAATTAGAATTCAGATTTTTGGGGGGGTTGGTGTAGTGTATATTAGGTGGCTAAAATCCGGGTCTTAAATTTAACATTTTTCTTAAATATAGGTTTGTATCACATACACAAGTATCTCAACTCTCACATCTTGTTGCATAGGCCTCAGGTGAGACTTGCATCACAACAGACAATATTAAATGAAACTTACTTTGAACAAATTATAGAAAGGGTAAAGTAACATTAAAACACCTCTCACTAAATTAAAAAGTCACTAATTTAGCAACCTGCTTCTCATAACATTATCCCTTCTTGTTACCAGATGTTCCCAGCCACCACTTCAGAACACACTCATTCTCAGTAAGGACTAGCAAATTATATTAAAGCATTAGAGACATTAAGAGACAGTCACTGTATTTTGGATTCATCCTACCTAGAAATGAACTAGAAATGTTATATATATGGGAAAGATATTTTGGTGGCTAATGCATAACCAACATAATAAAACACTGGTAAGGAGGAGGAGATCTGATGACACTTTTTGTTTTCACTAACCACAAAAACTTTTAATTCTACTCCAGTTCAGATGTAAATATTTTATTCTGACACCAAATGCTTATGTTTTGAAGCAGTTTGGCTGGGTTTCACTGTAATGCTACATTTTCCTGCTCTGAGCTTTTGGTCCACACCCCCTTTGGTTGGGACAATTTTCCTGAGCAATCTCACCTCCCCTCTGATAAAACAGTCTTTTCCCAGTACTTACAAGACCTACATTTGGCTCCAGATGGGGTAAATACTGACAGTAACATTTTCAACAGCCTAACCAAAATTAGAAAAAATATAATTCAGAAACTGCATTTATGCCCATTTCATTGTTTCCCTATGAGAATTATTTTTTAAAACATTAATAATTTGTCCTTTTTTTTTTTTTTTCTTGACAGGATAAAAGCCCATGTTAGAAAAAAAGCCTTTAAAATTTCATCAAGATCTAGCCTTATGTCTCCCAAAAATGAAATCAAAAAAACAGACAAAATATTCCTTTCTTTAAAAAAAAAGGAACCAACAAGCAACACGAAGTAGGCTTTTTTTTAAATCACAAAACCAGAAAAGACACTGCAAGTCACTTTTAAATTAACAGCAACACCAGCTCATTCTTCTGAATATGACATTAAAGAATCTGGTTTAAAACTTAAATGGTAAGATACCAGGCTAAGTGTTTTTTACAGTGATTCTTTGACTAAAGTGCTTTTTGTGGTACTGTCCATCCAAAGACCTCACAGCAATTTTCCAGCACTGATGCGCTAACTCCCCTGACATTGACAAATACACTGCTGTTCTCTTTAGCAGTTATGGGAGCTGAGTCACAGAATATAAAGTCTCTCACAGGAGGCTTTACAAGAAGCCAAAGTTTTCTAGGTGTGCCAGTTCTGCAACTCAACAAGCAGGCAATTTCCTCCACCATGTGGGTGCCAGGCTCAAAATCCTCAGCTGTACCTTCAGCAGTGTGGGTCTCACACACCCTCCTCCCCACTCTGTGACACGGACTTTTTCTGCAGCCCCCATCACTACTGCCTTGTCCACACCGCCAACCTAAGTATCCTTAATTTTCCACTATAAAGTATGCCTGGACACAATTCTAGAAAGGTCTAGATGGAGGATTTTATGTGCTCTCCTTGAAAGCCACCCTCAGCGGCAGGTCTGCCCTAAGACACCCGACTTGTGTCCTTGCACCTGGTGCTTCTTCCCAAGTTGTTATGTTTTGCTCCACATGCTCCTTAATATCCAGTTCACTCCCAAAGCATCTCCCTCACCTCACTCCAATTCCCACTCAAGCTGTGTGGAGAGGGGGTGGGAGGATAAAGACAGGGAAGAAGAAAAAAGTCTGCAATTTAATGGACCCCGAGATACATTCCTGCTACGGTGAGAAATGGTGTTATCCTTGCTTTCCCCACCTCCCTTCCTCTCCTCCCTCACATCTACTCCCCTGCCTGTGATCTGTATTTCCCTGACAAAGATTTGATAATCCTTTCTCAGGGCAAGAAGAGGAACTGTGTGTGGCAGGAGTGGTGCAGGAGCTCACAGTCCTCTCCCGCTGTGCCCTGCCCAGGGTCCTCCCCTGGCAGAAGCTGTGCCTCTACTCCTGCACATCCTGTGTGTTTGGGAGCACATGGGAAAAATACAAGCTAAAGAGCAAGTAAGCTCTTCAACTTGGCTCAAACGCATATTTTCCATGCTTAACCTTTTAAAATGGCATCAGCATCACACCACAATTAGTTTTTAATATACCACTGCCTAAATCCATGTATCTTCATTCCAAGTACTACTTGCTGTAGAAAACATCTTAGGATGACCTGCCACCACAGCATACACATTTGAAATACATTCCAGGATTAATTAATTTATTAATTATCATAAAATATCATCATCAGCTATTTTCATCATGCTGTCAATGGCCTGTGTACACAAGCTAGGGTGTGCACACACCTTGTCTGAGGTAACAATGGTTTGCATAAATCACAGTTAGGTAATAATGACAGCAAATATTAACTAGAATTCACAATACAGCACATTCATCTTAGGGAAGATGAGAGTGACCAGGGTGAGAAAAAGACTCTAAGATCAAAAGGTCTTGCTTGTGCTGGCAGCAGAGGCTGGCAGATGAGAAATACAATGAACACAAAAGGTACAAGCAACTGAATTTACCACTGGTTCTTTTAAACAATGCATGATCAGTAAAACCCCATTGGAGACATGTTTGAAGCACATCTTCCTGGGCCATGCCTTGTTTTCCACAAAGGCAGCTAGAAGTTTTGGAAGTGAGCTGTGGAACAACCCCTCATACCAGAAAACCATACAGTAAAACAACGTTTCTTCCCCCCTTATTGAAAGAAACTACAAACCAGAGTTCCTCCTCAAGCCTTCCTTGCAGGGCAGTGGGAGCTCCTTTTCTCCTGCTCAGTTTAGCAAAGCCATGCAGGAAAGGGAGGTGATAATCCCCCGGCGACATTTCACTTAACACTTCTCTAGGAGGCAATAATTCCTGTGTGCCACAGGAACCAGAGTAATGGAAGCAGGCTCTGTCTCAGAGAAGTGTGTTAATGTACTTGCAGCACATAAAGGACATTATTATGAGCTTAATCCAAGTTTTGATGAAAGCACTGTAAAACTCTTATAAGGCCTTGGTGACATTAGGCACTTTCACTTCAGAGCAGGTGTTGCTTGGCAGCCCTAAACACAGAGGTCCAAACCAAAGGAAACCCAGGCCTGACCAGGCACCAGATATGCAGATGGATTCCACGCACTAAGGGTGATCCTCCATCCCTTACCTTCAGGGTGAGGACAACAGTTCTGGCTTCAGTAAATAAGCAAACATAAGCACAAAGACACAAACCCAAAAGTAATAAAGGGTCACATTGGAGTTCCTCTGTATTACGGCTATATGACAAATTTCAGTTCACAAGAGAAGGCTGGGAGCATAAAAACTGGGGAACTGAGCCCTATTCCCTCCTTTTTTGACAACTTATTTCCTCCCTAGACATCCCTTGGCTCATCCACCTTGTAGGCACAGGTTCTCTTCAGCTTCTTTGTGCACCTAACATCAAGTTTTCTTCCAAGCTGGTTTCTCTTCACCATCAGTAACAGCAGTGCTTACTGCAGCCTGCATGCTTACATATCCTTATACAATTTTAAGGGCTGTTGTGGACTAAGACATGTTTCATGAAGAAATGGAGAAAATAAGAGAGAGCAGGAAAATTGGGCTAACCAGGGCTGAAAGTGTTAGAATATCAATACAAAAACGTATCTGTAAATTATGGTATGTTATTTTTAGACATCATTTCAGAAACAGCATGGATACGACCTTTGTACCTCAACTCCTCAAAGGCAACTTGTCCTCACGACTTTGCCACTGCTGCATGAATAGGAGATTCTCCCTAAGCAGGCAAGGAAGCCAGAGCAGCGCTGCATAGGACTGTGCCCAGTGATTTAGCTGCAAAGCTGCCACTCATTTTGCCATGTTGCTGTAGAAAAGCTAATTAGCCCCACTGAGAGTCAAGCTTTATTAGCCTCAGTTCATGTTTGTTAACCTTGTCTCACCATCAGGGACAACACTTGGCCAGCACAGGACAAGGGTCTTTGCACCAGACGCCTGCACATAGACTTGCCACATGTTCTGGGTCTGTCCCTGGTGCAGTGTGCTGCCCCAGTATCCCCAGTGCCATGGCCAGGTGGGGAAAGTGGGGGCATGATTCACCCTGCTCCCCATTTCTTTCCCACTACTTCTTCTCCCACATGCAAACATGGCAGAGGGCCTGCACCAGTTCAGCAGAAACAGCATTCTGCCCTACAGCTGCTGCCCACCATAGGAGTAACCAGACTCACTTCTGTTACAGTGGTGCAGCTTCAGCTTTGGAGCTGAGCTGATGCTCAGTAAACACTGTCAGCAAGTATTTGGCACCTACACTCCTGTTGCTCCAACTGCACTTCGGGCCCAAAGTGCCAATGTTACTACAAGCAGGACTGAGGATACCTGGTGATGGGCCATGCCTTGAGGCACTTTGGCCTGAACCTGCCTCTCCACACAAGACATAGGAGGCTGCAGATCCATGGCAAGGACCCAAAGGTGCTCAAGCTAGTGGAATTGTTCAGGGGCTGCAATTGCCACGTTCTGGAGCAAATGTGGAATGCATATGTGTGTGGATGATGGCTTTAGGCTCTCATTTACCCTACAAAGGGAGAAAACAAAATAACATCCTTAATCTGAAGGGAAGAAAATATGGGAAACAATTTGGTCAGAACCACACAATCACCAGATCAGAGAGAGGAATCAAAGCTGCCTTGAGTTCTTGCTTACTTCTTGTATTACAAGCCCAGCCTTCCTTCTCTAAGCATCCTTTTGGTTACTGCTGAGAATGAAATAAGGTTGTGCATCATCTTTAACAAAAATATCTCAGATGACCCAGGGCATTGGGAATGAGTTCCTCAAGCCCTTTGGCCGGACCCTATGAGCTCATTTCTGTTGTGGAGCATTTCTGGAGCCTGTTGCCCTTCTGTACTAAAACAGCTACACAGATCAGGACCTGGGCACAAAATTCTCTCCGTGGCACCCTATGCCTCCAGATCTGCCCATGTCCTGCCTTCTCCAGCCATCTGTGGGCTGGAGTGAGCACATCTCTGCAGTGACTCTAACAGGCACTCACTGTCTCTATGGCAATGAGAGGCAGGAAGAGCCTGGGAAAGATGCTGCAGAAAGGACTGTCTGGCACCAGGAGGAGACAGCAGAATGTGCAGAAGACCAGAGGGAAACATTCCCTGCAGGCTTAGGAAAGTGATGTGGCCACAGGATGACAATGAGGGACCCAAAGGAAGACAGCAATAAGTGTCAGTTTGCTTTGAGTCAGGTTTTCCTTACCTTTAATGTTTTCATTACCTTTTATTTATAATGGATTAAATCTTAACCATGCAGTAGTGTAAAAAGCGCTTACTGCACACCACCCAGCTCAGTCTCCATCAGGCTCCTGAAAACTGTGAAATACTACCTTTCCAGCTTTCTAGTGGAGCACTGCACTGCATGTTATGTACTTTGTTGCAGCACAGGAAGGGTTATTATGAAATAACAAGTACTGCATAAGAGTGCTTTCAGGTGCTCTCTCTATTTATGTCAGGCTTTTCCCTCTTTGGAAGAACTGCAGTTAAAAGGCATTACATTAGCATAAAAACCATATTTAACTAAAAACATACCTACTATTATAACTGATGATTCAGAACAGGAAAGGAAAGAAAAACTTCTAATTCACTCTTACCTATTTATTGTTTGTTTCCTTTTTAACACTTCATTCAGACAAGAGCAATGAAATGGCCTTGCCAGGCTCAGCCTCTGTTTATATCTACCTTTCAGTTCTCAGGCACTAGTGCCTTCTTGCCTCCTATACAAGAACAAGGGAAGTATGTTTAAAAATGTACACATTTTAATTTTGTCAGGATTTGACATGTCCCTAGAAAAAATGCAATAACAGGTTTCTGCTTCTGCTATAGACCAAACTACTGATCATGATCAAGACAATATGACAGATTATTTGTCACATTAATTGTTACAATTCATACTCACAAATTGGTTTTAATCCCGTGTGTAGCTATTTGCTTTCAAAATCCAATCAAAACAGAAAGGTCAAATTTTTTACTTAAATCCCTAAAAAGAAGTTATCTACAAGAGCTGCTGCATTTCATCTCCTTAATTGCAGGGGACAGATTAAGAATTTTTTACTTGCACCAAGTAAATTAAGAAGAAATGCAGCATGTATTCACAGGCTTATTCACCTGTGCTGTATCCCTCCTGCATGCTCTTTCACAGCCACCTATTCTCTACAAGTGGGTAGGAGTGAGGAAGAAAGTGGGAAGAATGACATACTGGGACAAGTATATAATCCTGAAGTCACTGGAGAAATCAATATATTGGTAGTTTATTCAAGTTCCATATGTGTGTGTAAACGAAAGATCAGGACTTACATCTCAATCTGCATATGGTATATGGGACTTCTGAACCAACTCTCTGAGACATATATTGCTGCCCTACTGCTGTGCTTTTCAAAAACCCACATCTTTTCTAAAAGAGAAAATGTCTGCACCTAGCAGATTCTAACTTTGTGTGGGTGTGTAACCGACTTGGTTACCAAAGAAACTAGTTCATGTTCTACACCACTGAAAACTAATATTACTATTAGAATAAATAATTGGAAGGAGGAGGAAGGAGAGGGAAAGAGGGGGGAAAAAAAAAAG
>VYXD01002321.1:2400187-2411643 GCA_013397195.1 Hylia prasina
GGCGGAGTAGAATCACTGCACTGCAGATTTGTAACAACCAATTAATGGCCAGGGAGAGAAATGCCATAGCCTCTGTCACAAAATTTTCAGTCTCCCTACATCGACCAAACAAGCCTTTGCTTTCAATGCAAATATTTCAAACCCAAGCCTACACCGCTGTGTTCACGCACCACTGCACTGCCTACACGACGTGTTTTCTGCATAAGTGAAGGAAAGTTGCAGACATCTTGTACTGTTGCCAAGACACTCTGACACTTACTCAGAGACACTCTGCTGCTGCCGCTGCTGCTGCTGCTCAGGAATCCTCTGACTCCCTACACTCCAGTGCCGCACCTGGGCACTCCCCGGCTGCGTACACCTCCTGCTTTGCTTTTCCACAGCATTGGATTTGCCTTTCTTCTCTGCAGCAGCATCCACCTGCATATGTGGACGGTGAAAAAAAAAAACCCAAAGAGCAGAACTGGACCATTTCTTTGGGGCAGAAATACTGTATTACTTCATGCTCGTTATGCTGGCAGGGTAACACCCATATGCTTAATGCAGCCTCGCGCCAGCACCACCAGCTGCTTTTTCGGGGATTTTTAGCCGCTTTTCCCAAAGTGCCACAGCAGCGCTCTAGGTCGCTGCCCGTGTCCGGCGGCAGCTCCGGCGCGGTGCCGTGTCCCGGCGGGGCGAGGCGGGCGCGCCCGGCAGCGCTGCCCGNTGCCCGCGCCTCCCTTCCCGCAGCCCCGTCCCGCCTTCCCCTGTCCTCCCGCGGGAGAACGCGCGGGGCCGCGGGGAAGGCGGCAGAGGAGCGGTGGGAGCCCACAGCGGGTCTGAGGGAAGGGGGAAAGGGAAACTGAGGACAGAGGAAAGGAGAGCAAGGAAGAGCGGAAAATTCGGGATCTGATGTGGACGTAGGACACAACTGCGCCTTGTGCAGCTGCCCGGCAGAGGCAGGGATGAGGCCCCATCACACGGCCAGGATTTGGCAGAGCACGTCCCCAGAGAGCCAGCGAGCCCCTTGGTAGGCTCTTTCCAAGAACTGGAGGCAAGGGGACCCCCACAACATCACAGTCAGTGTGAATGGAAGGTGCTGTTTTCCTTACAAGAACTAATCGACTCTTTTTTCCCCAGGTAATCCTCTGTTTACAGTCTGTGGCTGATGCATCAGCGGGCTGGTGGCATCCCCAAAGAACGCTGAAAGCAGCAGAGACTCAGCAACGGCAAATGGGAAGAAATTACAAAGCTTTACCAAGAGACGCTGGAGCTTAGCAGTCACTCTCGACCCTGAACTCCACCTTACAGAAGGTTTCCCTTTTTCATTACCTTTTTTCTCACATCTGTGAATTTGATTGTGCCAAAGCCTGGCCACTCTTCATATCCTACTCCCTTTCCTCTATCAGGCTGCAGCCAGTTTCACCTTTGTCCAGGCCATTCCATGCCACCTGGACCTCTGGCTACAGATCAGTGACCCAGGGATTACTGTCACTTATCTTGATTTTCTCTTTCACTCAGAGGATCTCCCAGCCCTGACAAGAAGACAGATAACAAATTTCAGAAGCCAAAGCTGAGTTCACCCACCTTACTGCAGCTGTTTTCCACTCAAGAGGGCAGAGAACAGCTCCCATACTTTTACCCAGACAAAACTCTGCTTCCCAGCTCTTCAATGAGTCTTCAGGCAGTCAGACATAGCAGTGAGAGGCAAGGACAAAGTCTGATGTGCAAGAGGGTGTGCAGCTATGTAACTCTTGAGTCTTTTCTTTAAATCGTCTTTCCTCTTGTTCCAGTCACAGCCACATTCCCACACCTACAGCAAATTATGCAGGGTCTGACCTGCAGGGAACAGACTCATTCCAATGCAACTCTGACTCCTTCCTTAATGGACCCTGGACACCTAAAAAGGAATGGCTTAATCCTAAAAAAAGCTAATGTGTCAGCATGCAAGTAAAATGTATATTTACACTAAGGCCAAATTAATGTCGTTTTGGGACCTGAATTTAGGTGTTTCTGAACATTTCAGTGCCTGACTCTGCAACATGAATGGTCTTTAATACATATCTGCATATAAATTCTGGAATGGGGCTGGGGGTGGGGGGAGATGTCTCTAAAGCAAATGGCTTGCCATCCCCCACATGAGTCTCTGAATGCATTATCAGAGGACCCATTGAGAGATTTCAAGGCTTAATATACAGACTTTGACCTCACAAGCTGAGAAGGAAACTTTTCAAGGGAGAATAAAACACTCCCTTTACATGACTGTCACTAGTCCCCTCTGGCAACAGAAGAGACACATAAACACAAAGAGGGGTGATGTATGGTGATGGTGAAAGACACGTCTCCCTGTTCATTTTCCACTCCTGTAAGTAATGTGTTCCTCAAGACCAAGATTCATGCTCTCACTGTTTTATCCCACCTGCTGGTCCCAGCTCCCCTCTGCACCATTATTCTCCATCAGCTGCCTAAGATTTCTGTATCTTCATGCACCTCTCTTCCTCTCCATTTCAGTCAGGCTAATTCACCTTCCATCATATCAGAGAAGGATGCATTTAAAAAAAAAATAAAAAAATAATAATAATAATACTAAAACAGGAAAACAATCTCCCTGAACTTAGCAGAATTGCCAGGGACCAGAGCAGCCCCTGGCTTCCAAAAAAAGCAATTGCAAAGCCCCAAACTGATCGTGCTAAATACTCAGTGCGGTTTAAGCAGCCATCTCTTAGGAACCATCTGCTTAGCATGTGCAAATAGTGACTTTGGAGATTATTATGATTTACTGAAATTTGGAAGAATTTTAAAGGAACAGCAAAAGGAAGCTCTAAGTACTACTGTGACATAAGTATTACAGAATAATGAAATACTGATTTTAATTTTAGGAATAAAATTCATCTCCCATGAACCAAAATGTAAGCTTGCAGCAGCCTTGAGGGAAAAAAATTACTCTTAATGATTTCCGCAAATGTACAGTAAATTTCATTGAAACATGGAAGTCTTTCCTTGTATGATATTCCCATGCAGTCAAAATAAAGTGTGTGCTTTCAGGTGCAAAGCCAAACTCAATTAGTATTATACACAAACCAGAATATACCCTGAATGCTGATCAGAGGCAGGCTGATGATTCATACTGCCATGGTCTGCACATTCAGATTTGCAAGGAAAGCCACTGTGCAGCTTGATAAGGGGTTTTGATCCAAAAATAGGCACAGATGCGATTTTGAACATTTGCCTTAGAAAATTAGGTTTAGACACTCTGCTTTAATTGTGTGTCATCTAATGCTGATGGGCACTTACCCAGGTAGAACACCAGCTCCTCAATTAAAATGTAAAGCAACGTGTAACTTTTACAGTAATGTAATTCTATATTCATGAGCAGAAAGCGCTGCTTGGAATGCAGCTTTCATGGAATGCAAGTCCAAAAACCCTATAAAGATCAAATGTATATCATACAGCAGGATAATTCCCTGCTTCTCTTTTTATCTCAGAAACATCTGGAACAACTGGAAAATCAAGCCAGTCCTACGAAAAGCATGTAAGAGAAAAAGGGATCCAATGTTTTCTTATTCTGATTACACATCTACTGAATTACCTGAGAGTTCTGAACTGAAAATGTATGCTTTAAGAATAAGTGACCTCTCTCAAAGACTGTATGCATTTCACCTGCTCATAAAAGGTACACCTGTGACTTACTGATGTGGGTTTCTTCCAGCACTGTACAATTCATGTTTTGTCATGAGAGACTTTCAGTGCTTAAAAATAAAAACAGGCAGACTGTTGTCTTACCCTAAATACAGTACCCTGAAACACCTTCTCCTACTGTCCTGCATATTCTTTACATGGCAGTGTGGGGTAAGCAACTAATGGTATACTTTTACAAGCTATTTTAATATGGTTGTGGTAAGTTTTTAGTGAACACATGTTAATATAAGGCATGTGAGAATGGCAAATAAATCCCTTGCTTTATGGTAATGTGACTGTTTTGTTCATCTTTCAGGGGAAAGATGTTTTTGTGACAGACAGAAAGGACAGCAGCACAGAGGTACAGCAGCACAGAGGTACATCCAAACTGCTGACAAACACATCCCTGGTGCAATTTTCTGGTGTTTGTCAAGAAAGCACGGGTAAAGGGCTGTAACAATGGCCATCTGGGATCCATATTTGTGGGAAGTTGAAAATGGGCTGGTTAGAGAGTAGGTAAAACTCACTTTCCCTTTACAATTCATTATATTGCTCAGCTCATGACAATATTTAAAAACAGTTGATAAAATATAACAAAGTATAATGTTAAGAATGGTCTTACAGTAAGGGTTCTCTGGTCTGAATAAAATTCTGCTCTGGTTTATCATACTATTTCCTAAACAGTATTTCCTAAATGCTGTTAAATTTCTGGTTATTAACGTTCCACTCCCTGTAAGAGAAAGACAACCTTTATCATCCCAGTTTTAAAGATGGGGAAACTGAGGCAAGGAGAGAATAAAAGTGAATTGCCTACAGCAACACACCAGTTGTAGAACCTGATTCCAGCATTTTTCAGTCCTTGGTCTGTCATCTATGCTGCATCCTATAAATTATGCAAAACCCCTGTGATATTGTCTAAAATCTACTCAATCTGAGCCCAGTCCATAAAGACATTCTGAAAGACTGGAGAAAAATTACAGGGTTTTTTAAAACGTCCTTTACTGAAGGTCTCTTACTTTATAGCCAACAACACTGTCAATATGACTCAATATGCAATCTAGATGGAGGTGGAAGAATGTGACAGAGCAGTATGAAGACAATTCTGAGTCAGTGTGCTGTCCCAAAGCTGTACATCTGTAATATATATTTAGATAATTGTTTCTACTAACAGCTTTAGAGACACAAAGCCTAGCCAAAGGCTGTAAAGGGGATGTAAGTTGGAATATGAAGAAGTAAAGCAGGGGAGAAACAGGTTGATCAGCCCTGTCTACAGAACTTGGCTGCTCTGACAGGGACTTACATCAAACCCACATTTTCTCTTGAAAGAGAAAGTAGATGAGCTAAGTAAGGGCTGTTCACCGTGCTCAGTAATATGTCTCTTTGCAACCACAAATCACAGGCTATTTTTCTTAGACTTCATCAGATGTGGAAGTGTGACATCTAACCTATTCTTTGCCTGTATCTTGGAGTCACAGAAAATAATGCTGTCTGACAGAGTCCTCAAAGATACCTAGTCCATTCTTTTACACCAAAGTGGGATTAGCAATACTTACATCATTTATCCAGCTTGCTTTTAAAATCCACCAGTACTGGAAAGCGTCCACCCTTCTCAGGTGACTTTGCTGCTCCACATTACTATTACAAAAGTGTCACCATTAAAAAGCATTTTTAGTATCCAACTTAAACACCTCCTGCTTTTATTTAAGCCTATGTAATATGTATAAATATGTATATAAATAAGCATTTGCATGTATTCCATATATATAGTGTATGTGTGTGCCTTCACATATACATGTGCATTTATGAGTGCATATGTATGTATTCATTCCTAAATCTGAAATCAGATGCTAACCTCTTTTAATAGCTCCATGTGTTTTCTCCTGCTTTCAGTTGCAAGCTACTTCTTTTGTCCATTTTCATATGAAGGCATATAAACAAAAGAGAAACATTCACACTATTCTAGGAGTTACCCTCTGCCAAAAATCCCAGTATCTCCAGACATATTTACTAAACTCCCAGTTAATGTTTTGTTTTATACTAAAACTTGTCTCTTAAAGCAGTGCTTTACCTTTAAAGTAGAGAAGCCATACATTTTATACACGTAACTGTGATAGTTAAATTAAAAATACATATTTTCTTAAAATAATGTATCCACAGATGAAACCTCTTTTCTAATTTGATCCCCTGAACCCTGAATATTATAATTCCTTTTCTAGTAGTATTCCAATATCAAATATCAGGGTTATTCCAATAGGAATTTTGAATTGTGCATCCAGGGTAACACAGCAATGCTTCTTCATTGGCTCACAGACATTTTTCCCAAAGGACATGTTGTTTAAATCTGTCCTCTTCTTTAGACAAATTCTTGTTCACGATAAAATTTGTGCATTTCCTATTTTTTTAGAAAGCTGCATCATCCAATTATCTAATACAACTGTATTCAGTTAACATCAACCAGACTGGGACACCAAGCAGATTTATTGTGTTGTCGTCTGCTTGTTTTGTTTCTTAAAATGTAGTATGAAAGCTGTAAATTGACTCGTCTGCTTATATTAGCTGTAACATTTCAGTACATCAGGACCATTCAGACTGCATTTCAAAACAAGAACTTAATCCATCTTTCTGCAAGGAAGGACTCTTTTTTTATCAGGCCATTATTATTTACAATGAAGGAAAGACCTTTCCCTAGGCCTGGCAGAAGTGTCAGCAGACACTCTTTTAAAATAAACAGGTGAGAGGCCATAATTAATAGTCTGGTCAATCACAAATATCAGACAGCGGAGCCAAAAACATAGCCAGAGAGAGACCCAAAAGTTTCAGCTTAAAAACAAATCTGGATCTAACAAAATATAGGGGAACTCAAATAAAAGCAGAGCTGTGGTTTTGTGCATCCTATGCCAATATGCAAGGGAACAGATCCATCCTTCCCCTCTACTGAGCTTTCATACAAGCGGGGGGGGAAGAAAAAAAAAAAAGAAGAAAAAAAAAGCACTGGCTCCCTGTTACATTCTAGAGGGTTTTTTTTTTTCAATCTATTCATATTAATGATGCAATTGGGGATTTCCAGTTTTTGTATCATCACTCCCAGGAGCAAGCTAATGGAGCATCTCAGACCACGGAGCTGCAGCTCCAGTCACACAGGGCACTTTCCTCCTTTTATTACACTCTGTAAAAGATGTCACACATGCTTTCTCTTAGCAGTCCTCATGAATCAGCAAAGAGCTGCTGAAGAGTGACCACCAGGGCACTTGGGAAAGAATCAGGTGCCAGCTGTCAAAGTATTTCTTGGTGATTTACATTGTTTTTGTATATCTCTCTATCCACTTGGAGGAACAGGCCAGAGAGGAGCATTTACGTATTTGCATTTTACAGGACAGACTGCAAAGAAGAGATGTTGTCATGCAGGAGGGAGCAGGAGGGAAGATTTCTTTCCTTTCAGCAGATGCAAAAAGATATTTCAGTTCCTGTGATTTCTCTCAAGATCTGCATTAGCAAGTCCAATGTGTGGAGCGTGCATGTCCTGTCATGGGTGGCAGCACATCAGGGCACTGGGAATTGCAACATCAAAGGGAATGCACAGTCATAACTCTTCCTCATCTTTGTCTCTCTGTTCCCTTCCATTTGGTGAACATTAGGGGCTTACACAAACTAACAAAAAATCCCAACATGACTGATTTTGTCAGTAGCCTGTTTCAGGGAGGCAAGAAGTCATCCATCTTGAATTCTGGCAATGAAATCTGTGGATGCAGATTGCAAAATGTGTGGCCATCCTTTGGCAGGGTATTGCTTCCTGGTTTGTACATTGGCAGCTGTTCTTGAGACTGCCCCATCCTTCACGACCCAAAGGACTGGTGTAGAGAGGGAATACACAGGCTATGATGCTGCTTTGTTTCTCTATTTCATATCTTCTTTCTCTGGTTGCACAGTTTAAAAAGTCACCTTAGTTTTAGGGTTCTTAAGCTCTGATCATGCTGTTTGTGCCCATGATGCCCCACTCCTTGGTCCCAGCCAAAAGAAAGTGGGACTGAGGAGAGGAAAAGAGGCAAGTGAAATTTCATTGATTAAATATAAACTACTAACTGCACTGAGACCAGCTGTCAATTTCCCAAGGTTGCTTCTAGAAAGCCCTTTTCAGTATAAGAAAATTGTCATCCTCCTGAGAGAAGTGCAGCACATATGAGCAAAAAGAGAGATACTTTTGTATAATATTCCTACTGTGATGGAGCCCGGGCTGGAAATAAGGAGGATGCCTCCTTCTGCTTCACTTTTCTGTTAATTGCAAATGGACAAAAGTTGCAAGTTGTGAGGATCTCTCACCAATCAGCAATGGGAGATTAACTTTATCATTAACCTTGTCTGTGCCCTCACCAATTTAACTGGCATTGGCCCAGGTCCCAGACCTGAGGCCAAGAAATATAGAGCAGAGCTTGGTCGGGTGATGGAATGAGAGCTGCTTCTCTCCTCAGCCATCCTGAACTGGCTACATGTTGTCTTGATCCATTGGCACAAATCACAGCATCTTTCCACGTCACCAGCAAGTCTTTCAGCCAGTAAAAATGAGCATAACATAACCTATGTCATCTTAAAAGGTTTTGCAACCCTTAAGAGTCTAACCACAATTATTAAACTCTCCTCGAAATTTTTCTTTTTAGTTCCCTTTAAAAAAAAAAGTCTTTGTTACCCATCTCCTCACTGTGGGTAACCTCATTCTCTCCAAGCTCCAGCTGGAACCTGCATTACGCTTTGCTCAGTGCCCTGTTACAAAAAACATTCCCCCTTCACAGCACTAAATCCCCTGCACATGCTCCTAAAATATCTTCTGTGGTTCCTCATGCCTAACTAAACAATGCAAAATCCTGATTCTCTGCATACCTCCCACAGCCATCCCAGCTGCTCCTGACACCTTTCCTTTCCCCTAGGCCCTCTTCACTCATCTGAAGTTACTCATCAGGAATCCCCTCCTCCATCACCTCTCTCAGTTTTTTCTTTCATCAGACCACTTTTGGGGAGGTAGGAGAAATAAGTTATTTTAAATAAAACCTTGTCAACTTCCTCCTCTCACATTAGTTTTAAAGCTTCCCATCATAACAAGATTTGAGCAGGTGCATAAAGATTTGTTCATTTCTGGATGTTCAAGTCATCCTAAAGCCCGCTGGCCTGGGCTGTGGGTTGCTTGAAACCACCAAGGCCCTGGGAATGACACCATGGCCTCGTGCTAATGCACCTGACCTGTTTGGCCTTGAGAGCTTCTGAGCATGGGTCAAGGCAGTCTTTTTGCAGGGATCTGAGAGTCAACAAAGGCTCCCCAGCAGACAAATCTGCTCCTGAGAGCGGCCTTGAACCCTGTGCAGATGCTGCCTTTGAGTCACATCTTCTTCATCTCCCTTTTATACTCTGTCCCCAAAAGTAGCTACCCTGAGGCGTTTGCTTTGAAAGGACATAATCATATTGTTCCCCCCTCATTATCCCTATTCCCAGCATCTGCACCTCATTGTACGGTCATCTCTTCCCATCATTCTCTCTTAATTTAGTTTGGAAACTCTCTGGAGCAATGAGACATCATTATCTATTTTGTAAAGCGCCATTCAGAGCTGTAGCAGAGTGGCACACATACGTGATAGAAATCCTACCCTTCCATTTTGCTCCAAAAGAAATGCAGAGCAGGTCAATGCTCAGGGCTCGCTGTGTGGCACGTGCTGCCAGTTTTCCCCTACAAGAGAGGCGAGAGCTTGCCGGGCTTTGGTCTTCACAGAGTGCTGGGGGAGGCCTCCAGCTGTTCCACTCCTGACAACCACATTCCCACAGAATGCATCTTGATGGCAATTTTTGGAGTGCCAGAGCAATGATTCTCAGTTGATTTCACTACCTGCAGAGTCAGGAGCATGCTCCTGTTTGGTAACATCCACAGGGTGCTTGCGGCACTGTAATGCACTCAGTGCAAGGCCAGCACACACAGTTGAGCTGTGGTAGCACATGTCAAGCTGCCCCACATTCCCTTGTATGTCACTCCCCTATGGGCAACCCCACAGTCAAAGGCAGGGCAATTCCTTGGGCCAAATGGAGGCAGAATTTTGTGGGGTGAAAACCTATGACTCTCTTTGGAAAGACATCATTTCCACTGCAGCTAACAGTGCAGCCTGATGCTGGTTACAACAGGCAGTAAAACTGACACTGCTCTGGGAAGACAGGGGAACATCCAGCAGAATTGCTGATGCATCAGTTTTTTCCTCTATGCCCCTGCAAAAATGCATATATATTGTTAATGGTTGAGTTCAATGATCTCAAATGATTCTTTGAGTCTTCCTGGGGTCACCTATAGCTTACCCAATGTTAAACATGCTAAAACTGGGCTAGATGTCAGATCCTCAAACTAGGTTTCCTGAGATACCCTGGAGAACTGTGAATTGGCCACTGGATGGTTACTGAAACAATTAATAATCTCCATTTTTAATAATGATAAAATATCTTTAATGGAGACCCAAAAAAACCAGCACAGATGATACTGCCTGCAGCAATGACAAAAGTTCTTTACTTGTTGCTAATGATGTAGAGCACTAGGCACATCCCAACATTCTCCTGACACACACTGAGGTAAGGCTGTGTTCAGACCTGTATACAGTCACAGGCAGTGAAGGGAAAGTGCTGGACTGGGAGACAAAAGACCTGGGCTCTGCAGCCTGACTTAACAGTGAACAGTCAACTAAACTCGGATTCAGTCCTCTCCCCTGTCTGTGCTTCTGCTATGTCCACCTTTGAAACGTTCTTTAAAATATATTCAAATTAAATTTCCTTTCTTAAACTTATGTAGGACTGATACAAGCAGCGGGGACCCACCTCTGTGGGAGTGGAACTGAGCAGGGGCACGATCATGTTACAAACCCCAGCATCCCTGGACTGGGCACTCTAGATGAAGCTGCATTGACCTCACAGGCAGATCACTCAGAGTGATTCCTGGTCTTGGGCATGAAACCCAGAAGAACCAGGAGATGCTGGGACCTTATTGATCTTGGCTGTGCTCACTCAATCCACTCACTTGTTTACCATGTTACAAGTGAAACACGGACTCCATTTAGCATTCAAGCTGTGTGACCTAGCTGTGAGGAGACAAGGAATGATGTCAAGGTTTCATGCATGAAGCGTCCATGACAAAACATTAGCTTAGGTCAGACGCTACTGAAATGTAAAAGGGAGGAAGACTGTCAGCCTACCAACAACCAAAACAGGGAGCCACTACCGTTTTATGCAGCAATACATGTAACAGCTGTCAAACAGAAACTTCCTTTTCTCAGATTTGTAAAACCACCGGCCTGGGTAGGAACTGGACTCGCATTACCAACACCTTTAGATTGGGAAGTAGCAGCTTGGAGCAGACAACAGCGCTAGCAATCAGCGTGCCGAAATATGCCAGCAGCCAGAGTATTTGTGCTCGTTTCTGCTATTTAAATACAATTTGTGTTTAAAAACGAGGCCGTGCCCTCGAATCGCATCCGGCGGGGACGGTCCGTACCTACACACAGGTGGGCAGCGCGCTCAGCCACACGCCGCCGGGGTTGCCGGTTCGCCCTGAGGAAGCGGCGGCGCTGCCCGGGCACGGCGCGGTCCCGGCAGCAGCGGCGCGGCGCCGGCAGGTACCGGGGCTCCCCGCGCGGAGCACTGACGGGACAGCCGGGGGCGGCTCCCGAGACGGTGCCGGGTGCCCGGGGACCGCGAGACGGGCAGGGACAGCCCCGCCGCCGGCACCCGCTTTCCCTAATGGGCATGTGCGGCGCTCGCACATGCCCACTCGGCCGCGCGGGGCCGGC
>VYXD01002321.1:2412907-2446814 GCA_013397195.1 Hylia prasina
TTTTTTTCCTTTGGGTGAGCGAGAAGGGCAGTCTGGCTTGCTTAAATAATTTTTTCGTCGTCTCTCTACTCGCGTGGCAGTTGTGCTCCCGAGTTAAGGCATCTTGGGCTTTGATAAACTCAAACTTCAAAAACAGTTAGGTACCAGTCTGTCAGGCTGCCGAGAATGGTTTTGGGGGCTGCTGCTGTGTCTGGACTGCACTTCTGCATGGAGAGGGGTAGCACAAAACCTTCTCACTGCTCATCAAGACAAATGACATAACTCAGCAGCTTATTTTTAGTGGATAATAGTGGGTTTTTTCCCCTGCACTCCCAGCCCACCACTACCGGTTTCATAGATGGAGAGAAAATCCAGCCCAGCTATAGACTGCAGGCATGGTGCAGCCTGTGCTGCCGGTTCAAGTTAGAGCGGGCAGCATCTTCTCACTTGAGCAGCACGGAGTGTGCGAGTCACAATCTGACAGGACACCTCACCTCACTATATATCATAACATGTCAGAAACCTGCATTTCTTGAAGCTGATGCTCTAATTTATACCCCAGTAGTTTTGAACAATCCTGGAAAGAAAAACAGGGATGATAGATGTGAAAACTTGAGTGTTAACAGGGTCAAGTTCACTCAAGAAAAAGGAAAGGAACATTTGGAAATAACCAGAGGTGTGGCTAGCTCAATCCTGCACATTTTTGCTGTTGTCTTGTGGAAGCCCAAAAGATTTCAGCATTGCTTTTTTTTTCTTTTTTTTCTCCCCTGAATGTCAAACTGTCAGCCCATATAAAAGCCAGTGTTAATTCTTCTTAACCTCTTCAAGGAGTGTCTCTTCTAAAATGAAAAAACAGATGCAAACACCTACTGTAAGAGACTTCAGGGACACCCCTCTCTTTACTAAACAATGAAATAACTGTTATAGTGTATTTATTGATATTTTATTTCCACTGTAGGCACATACAGAACTGTGGTACAGAACCACTCGATATTTTTCTGTTTTCCTTTTGACATATTACCCAACCGTAATGAGCAAACATTTAATGAGTGTCGACTCACTAAGTACAGTAACAGCAATGTTAGTGGTGAATGAGAAAACTCCAGAGAAATGATTTTCATTCCTTCATTTTCTTGCACTGTGAATTGCATTTGCATCCATCCTGTGCCATTTACTCAGTCAGGATAATAATGATAATAGATTTTTTTCTCTGTACTGCTTTCTCTGGAGATCTGTAGTTTTATCAATAGCAGAATGACACACAAATAAATGGTACTCAGAATCTTTCTGCAGGCAAACTTCTGCATAAGAATTATCATGTCAGCAGAAGTATAACTTAGAAAGTTCTGTCAGTATTTAACACAGCCTCATTTTTAATAGACAGAATTCACTAAAAAAATATTCTTTTTCTTTTAGTGAGATAATGAACACCATTGCCATTTGATTGTTTAGACATTGTCAGGCGTGTCTTATGCATTATTTCCAACTCTTTACTTATCTAGTTAATTCCAATATGCTTTGTTTAGAATGGATTAAGTTCCTTGTCCTGATTATGCTCCTGTTTGTGGGCAGAGGCAGGTACAAGCAGCTGACTGTCCAGCCTTGTGGATGGCCCGGCCCCATGGGCCAAAGAACAAACCAGGGGGGAGGGCTCCTAGCTCCCAATATTGTTATATCTGTGGTGATGCAGGGCTACATCATCTTGTGTTAACAGGGCCCACCCAGCGAAGGAGAAGGAAAAAGGTGGCCATCAAGGTTTTCCTGTACACATTCAGTTGCGTGAAAGGGAGAAGGGAGCAAAGGCAGCCCAAGCTGCAGTCCAGAGCCAACCAACTCAAAGGACTGTGCTTGTAAAAAGGTGTCCTGGGTGAAACCACAGAGTAAATCCCACTCACATTTCTGAAGCTGCCGTGTAAGCACAGTCAGGGCAGAGAACCTACACAGCAGCTTTTACTTATCTTTCCTTTTCTGGAGGATGACCTCCCCAAGGGAGAGGTTTTGCTTTGGAATAAATGTCAGGTTGGACGCTGGCTCCTCCCACATGGCTGTTGCTGCATCTCCACCCGCAAGCAGGAGGATGGGAGACAGAGGAGGATGGATGCCCCAGGCAGATGCTGACTGCTCTTGGAGCACATCTTGTTGGTTTCCTTACTTGCCCGATCCCACTTCATGTGCCAAAGAGGGAAAAGAATGAGCCTTTAGCAGCTACAGCTTCCCTAGTCATGTGCCAAGGAAAGGAGATTTTCCATGATTTAGGCTGAGGAAGAAATCAGCTTCTGTTACTGCCCCTTAGTAAAGGGATACAAAGTTTTGGGCTCTGAGCGGTTGAAACTGAAACACAGATGCTACTGTCAAAAGTTAATCACTCTAACATCCAAGTCAATTCATTCCTCAGTTGAATCACTCATTTGGTGCCATCTCTAAAACACTCTGGTTAACTTAGTGCAGTTCCTCGTGGGGGCCTTACCAGCCCAAGAATGTCACAGTTGCCAGTGCTGCATGATACCTCGTTGCTGGATGGGGAGGGATTCTGGGCAGGGCTCAGCCTCGGAATTGTCTCAGCCCCGGGCTCAGGCAGTGCTCCCAGAGCAGGAGCTGCTGAAGGGCTCCCGCTGTCAGCGCACATCTGCCAGCACAACGCTGCTGCTCCCAGGACAGCCCCAGGTCCTGCTGGATGCACAGGCTGCTCCACAGAGTCTCTCCTCATTAGCAGAGAGGTGTTATAGAATAAGAGGCCTTATAGAATAGTTTTGCTTTTGAGACAATGCTCAGTACTCTTTTATTTCTTATTTTTGTGTAAATGTCTCTCCATAGTTCTCATAGCTCCCTGTAAGCGCTTACACCATTCTAGGCCCGTCATCCCAGCGTTGCATTTCCAGCTGCCATAGTCATTTGCAGAAGGGAGAAATCTAAACATATCCTCAATCTCTGGTCTTGAATAGGTGTTCCAATAAAAAGCCTTGGTAGAATCTCAGATATGGAAGAGATGCATCCTGAGACTGAGATATCATGGGAGGACAATAATGAAATTTTACTTGCTGCAGTACCTGCTTTATAGCTGATCATGGGAACTGGTATCCTGTCCTGTTGGTGTGCAGGACGTTTCTTCCTCGAGATTTGTCTTTCAAGAGGGAGAGGTAGGAGGTAAAAGCACCTAATTGAAAAAAGTGTGCTTTTATCCCTGTATTTCCAATAAGTGCTTAGAAAACCAAAAATAATTGGGATATTTGATGTGGACCATCATGCAGAGGTTCAGATGATTTTATTAAATCTCCAGAAATTGTCTAGGAAAACCTAGAATCCCACCTAAAAATAGTGTTGGAACACCCCCCCCCTACCATTTCATGGTGATATTTTCACTTGCAGCAAGAGACTTGTTCGGTTAAAGTCATACAGATTCACTGGGAATAAAGACCTAGACAGATTTTTGAACCTCAGAAAATATGTTCTAACTTAGACAGAATTTGAGACACCAATCCTTTTGAGTCTGTTTATTCCTGTATGCTTACAGTGAGTTAACTGCACCATACTAAAGACTTTTTTTAATTAAAGATTTACCCTTTTTTTGCAGAAAAATATTCTCTTCCATTTCCACTACTGTGTTAATAATACAGTACTAATATTTTTTTTGGCAAAAACTCCACTTAAGAGATCAAGACATAAAGATGAAAAGGGATTGAAATGTAACATGCCTTACTGAAGGGGATTGTATTTGCAGTTTGCTTCTATAAAAATCTGTAGATGACAGGGTTGGGGTTTTTTTCTTAAAGAAACCTTTACTAACTTCCGATTTTTAGTGCTTATTGATTGCTTCTCTCATAAGCTGGCTGTTACTTGATCTAGGTAACTGACTAAATACATATTTGTAAAAACAAATGAAGTAAAGTCAGGTACTTCTGTTTAAGGACGCATTTATTTAAGAACTTCCTAACTTCTGATTACTGCAGAACAAAGCAGTTTAGCTTCAAAATCTTGCAGACCTCATACTTGTTGGGGTTTTATTTCCTCTCTCTGCTCCTTAATTATTCTGTTCCTGTTAACATGTGTGTTGGCACGCTCTGTCTACGGTCCTCACGGATTTCCTACGTGTGAAGGAATTTGTGGAGGAAACAACCGTGTTTAGAAATAACCACGTTCCCTTGTCTGTGGTATTCCAAATTGCTTTGCTGTACAAACATGGCATGCTTAAACCATTAATTCCAAAGTCAGTGGAAGGGGGTTGTGGTTGTTCAGCGGAGCCGAGAGCTGGGTCTGTTCTGATCCCAAGTAACGCAAGGTACCTTTTTTTTAGAAACTTTTGGCTACTCCTGAATGCCTGGACACAGGCAGTCAGCTGTGGATCTAGTGATGGATGTAGAAGGTCTCCGCCTTCTCTGGGTATCTCAGGTACTAAAAACACTTCTTGGGAAACAGTCAGTAGAACATACAGTGCGTTCTGCTGAAAACAAAATAAAGGATGAAGTCATGTCTTTAGAGCAAGGCTGTAAGATGAGGGGAAGAGTCCTAATACAAGAAAAACAAGGGTGTGAAAGCAGCAGAAGTGCAAGCCTGTTGTCATAGCAGCACAATGCTGCAGGGCTAAAATGTATCTTATGCGAAAACAGATGAGAATTAAGATACGCAGGTAAGATCCGGGCACTACCAAGGAAGAGGGAAGGTAAATAGCACATTGCAAGGACAGTGTGGAAGTGTGTGCAGAAACCCCCCTGAGCTGCCGGTGTCAGCAGCAGCAGCTCCTCAGTGTGATTCCTGCAGGCAGGAGGGGTTTGGTCTCTCCTGCAGGCACTGGTCAGCGCCTGGAGCAGAAGTCCTAAAGTTGCCTGTGCCTGGGAGGACAATCACATCCCACTGGTGCCCACCACCCCCCAGCCCTGCCCCAGTAGCACTGATCAGGACAGGGGCCCTCCATTCTCCCTCCTGCCTCACTCAGTGGTGTGATGCTCCCTACAACACCACGCTGCTGCCAGCCAAGCAGCCCGTGCTCGGAATGCCCAGCATCCCGTGTTGCCTTGCCTTTCCTGCCTTGGAAGGTCAAGCTTTGCTTCCCTCTAACAAACAGAATGCATGGAGGAGAGGTGTTTTCAATAGGTGGCTGGATGTGGTGTGTGTTCTGGGGGCATCACCCCTCAGGGAGAGCACACAAGTGGGCAGGGCAGGCGTCAGAGGGCAGGGACATCTGTGCATCACAGCCACCGAGACCAGACCACCCCCAGGCAGTGTCACAGGGCTGAGGGAGAGCTGCCAGGCCTCCCCATTGACCACATTTGTACTTCCTAAAAGCTGACAAGGCCCTGCCTTTAAGTTGGGGGTAACGGCAGGAGAACCCCCATCTCTCCTATTGGGAGATAGAAGGAGGAGCCAAGTTGTTAACTAACACCGTGGGCTGTGAACCTGCAGCAATTAAGGTTCCCCTGCGGTGCAGAAGGAGTTCTTCCTCAGGCTTCTGCTGGGGGAGCCCTTGGCAAGAGCCTCCTGAGAAGCAGGGTAAAGATAGAAGGGTGTTCATGGAGGCATCTGAAGCGCATGGAGAAAGCCACCCATGGTGGAACTGATGCAAGATCAGACACAGGAGCAAAGTTTTATTCTTTTTTTCCCATCGTGAAAAATTGATCTTATTGCCGCACACCAGGCTGTGCAGAGAGCTTTCTGCTGGCCAGGTGTCCTGTCCTCCAGCAGCAGTCAGCCCAAAAAACAGAGTGGGCTTCTCTTGGTGGAATAAATTCAGGCAGATTTACAAGGTGTCAGAATTAAAACGGTATTGATTAGAAAAGCTTCTCCACTTCAGATTAGGAAAGAAAAATCATATCTAGCAATTTTCTGTAGCTACCAAGAAGACAGATGGAAATGGAAATGTATGCACATCTGCCGCTTCAAGCACTAATAGTTGTCCCTCAGTTGATGACTTGTAGTTTGAAGAATTTTTAGATTTTATTTTTCTGAAAATTGTTTGGAGAGAAGATAAATCACTGTGTTTTGGATGGCTGAAAAAATTAGTTGCAAAAATAAATCCCGTGCATAATTAGTATCTTAGCGTCTCTTCAGGAAACCTGATTGTAGGACTGAGAAAAAGAGCCAAGCTACTCATAGCGATCCTTGCTGCTTGCTCTCCAGCTGTGACTTCTAATGTTTATCCCGAGCCATTAGGATCTGTCACCTTCTGTGTGCATGCTCTTCCTCCCTTGCTGGGCTGGCATGGTCAGGAAGCCACTGCCCACCACCCTCCCTGAACCTCTGTCAGTCTGGGACTTACAGCACGGCACAGCCCTGGCCAGGGGCTCCCTCGCCCTCCATCTCTGCACCTTCTGACGGAAACGCACTCTTGAAAGTTTAATTCTGCCCGTATCTGCAGAACCCACAGTGGGGTTTTTTTTGTAAATTAAGCTGGAAGCTGTGCTGGAAGTCTTTTCCCTCTCATAACCTTTTTACGTTTTGACTGAGGCCACCTCTTGACGTAAATAAAAAAGTACATTGCAAAGGTATGAAATGCCAGAGATTACTGAGATCATAGAAGAAGTGGAGAAATTTATAGCTATCCATTAAAGGCATTTTCTCCTCTTCATTTTCCTTGGCACAAGTTACCTGTAAAAATTACTAAAAGGGTAAACCAGCTTCTCATAAAAATGAAGTGTATATTTAAAATTATTGTCTTCATCCTGCTTTCTAGTTTTTTCAGTCTGGAACGCAAAACAGTGATAAAATTTTAAACAGTAATAAGTAATGAGTTCAGAGCCTTCTCAGCCTTCAGTCTTTCCTCCATAACCACAAGATCAGACTTTTTTTTAATGAAAGCTGAGATTAAAAAAAAAAATCACAATACTTCAGGCTCCAGAACTCACAGAAAACACAGACCTGGTGAAAATGACAGCAAAAAAATTCTAAGAGTGGCAACATTGAAGAGTGAAGTTAATACTGGATTTGAACCATTAGATGGAGGGTAAATAAATTAAATAATAGCAACAACAACAAAGTAATACGGCTTTGCAAAGATGGTGCTCCTGAGAGTAAAACGTCTGCGTGCCAGATCATTTGCACGACAGGAGGACATCCATATATCTATGTAGTTTTGTCTCATTGGCCATTCATTGACTGTATGTCAAGTACAAAGCATAGTCGAGTCCTTAGGATGAGTGATGTCCCCTATAAACACCACATATCACCGCTCAGCAGCAAAACCAAACATATTTTTGAAGTATATATGATAAGCAGGAGGTAGTTGTACACATCCTTATGATTAAAAATGGTGTCTGTGACTGACCCAGCTTCCAAGAGAGTCAGGATGTGTTTTCATGAGCTGGGCAGGGGAGCTTTTCAAAGACTGAATGGTCCCATTGCATTTTGCTGTCGCTGTCACTGTGGTGTTCCCCTGGAAGCAAAGCTGTGCCACCAGCAAGGTTAGACCCAAGTGGGACACTGGTGGTTGGGTCCTCATCCCCTGTGCCTATAGATTTGATTGGGGTAGGAGATTATGTAATGTGAGCTTAAAGGATTTCTGGGACTGGACCATTTTGCAGATGAATCAGCAGTTTCTAACCCATCCCTGCTGGGAAGGGATCTGTTTCCTTCACAGGGAGGCTGCAGACTTCTTTGTTACCTAATTAAATTAACAAAATTCTGGTAATACCTTCTCACTTTTGAATTAAAGGATTTCTCCACAAAGCAAAGGGGTACAGGTTTTTCTCACCCCTTCTTGTAGCTTCCTGCATCTTTTGCAGGGACTTAAGAATAAAAACAAGCTTTCCTTTCTGTCCTGACCATACATCTCCAAGTACAACTCTTTTGCCTTCAGGCTCAGCTTTGATGGCACTGCTGAAAGTTGTGGAGAGCTGTCTCATAGAGCCCAGTGTGGGGCTTGGCCATCCCAGGGCACCCAAACTGACCCTACTGTGGGGCTCTGGTTCTGGTGCCTGTGTTCCTGTGCGGGTGGCAGAGGTAGGAGAACCAGCAAAAATAAAACAGCTTGAAGAACTTCCAGCCGTGGCTCTCTGAGGCCCTGGTGCAAATGGCTCAGCCCGGGACAAGTGGAAGGATTTTTACTTCCTGGCATCCCCTCCTGTGCCCGTGGACAGAACCAGCTGGCAGGGCACTGCAGTTTCACTACCTCTCACCCATCAGATGTGCCACAGGCTTAAACATGGCTTGGTGTGGAGGTGTGAGACCACTACAGCCCTCGCCTGGAGATACTTGCTGAAAGGGTTTTGTCTCCTGGTTGAAGCCACCATTAGACAGCCTCTCTGTCTCAAATAAATAACCAAGTGAGCATGGGACTTAAAGTAAGCAAAGATGCGGGAGCTCAGGACTTCTGAACGACAGAATCAATCTGATTTCAGCAGAAGCCATTTATTGTTTACATTAAGCTACAGTTATAGATTCTAAGGCTGTTTTTTTCATTATTTGGTTGGTTCCTCCGTCTTGTCCACACATCCTGCACGAACTCTCCAGGAAACCTGATTGGTTCCAGGTTATCACTCTGTGGGCCTTCTTTATCTAGATCTTGCATTCCTGGTATTCTATTTCTCAGGCTCTTCTTATTTTAGCCCTGGTTTTCTCAGTAACCTTGATGAATTCCTGAGGGTTCTGTTAGCAGTAACTGCAGGTGGTTTGGCTGGGGCACATTCTGGATAAATACATTGCAACATAAAGACCAAGACCAAGATTTTACCAAATGCAAATGACTAAAGACTAAAGGAAAACACTATTCTAGAAATCTCTAAGGTGTGAACCCTGACCGAGACTTTATGTGTGTGCAGGACACACATAAATACCATTTCCAGAAGGGAGAGGGGAAGTCCAAGGAATGGTCACTGATTAAACAATGGCAAAAGGAAGAGGTGGAAGTTATTATTTCATGTCTGAACACTTTGAGGGGTCATGTGCCACTGTGGTGAGGGAGCTTAGGTGGTGCTGTGCCATTCTCATACTGCAGGGCTCTGGCATCTCAGCAGTAAACTGCTTTTTGGTTCCTTGCACTGTTAGCTAGCTGAAAAAGCTGGGAGTGATGAGCAAGCAGTGCATGTCTCCCTTCAAGAAAAACCATTCATTCAAATTTTGTTATTCCTTTAAACTTCCCTTTCTCCTAATAGGATCAGTAAGGATAAGAACAGCTGCATAAATGAGGATCTGGTAGTCAGTCATTTGACCCAGAACTAGGTGCCAGTTTATTCCAAGTATGGTTACTTGCTATTGCAGTCCTCTGCACTGAGGAGTGCAATATGCATTATGCATTAGCATATTTCTAACGTTGTCCCCATCACACAACAGCCTTTACCATCAGACTGAAGTTCCTCCTGGTGTGCCATAGGTGAGCCAAATTGCAGACTGTGCAATCCTTTGACCTCACAGGATGTGCTCTTGTAAGCTCTTGGAGCTTCTGTTTTCTGTGGAAACCAGTCATAACCCAGGATTATGAGTGTGGGCTCTGGATGGGTGGAAAAATCTGTGTGTCCCCAGCTGAATTCCCAGCATGGCAGCAGAAAGGAGAGTGCCATGGGACTGCAGCTCTCCTCAGGGAAGAGGCAGCATCCTGTGGCGCACAGGCTGCCACAGGCAAGCAAAGGGAGAAAGGGGAGAGAGTCTGCAGCCATGCTGCAGCACACCCCTGCCCTGCACTGAGGGAGCAGAGGGCTTTCTTAGCATCAGGTCTGAAAAAAGTGCAGATAAAGTGCTGTGTTTGTCTTGAGAAGGAAGGTCTGGGTCAGGATTCTCAGTACTGAATCCTTGGGCATGCTGGTGCAGTTCTCAGCATACTTTGTTGGGATGGAGGGAATGGCAAGTTTTCCTCTTTGGCTGTTTGCCGCCAGTTTGACACCAAACATTGTGGCCACTGGCAAAGCTCAGAATATATCTTATAGCTGCTCTAAAGTGCACAAGCTTGCAGCCAGCTCCAGGGGCTGCTCAGCTGCCAGGATGTGCCAGGACAGAGCTGTCTGCCTGCTTCCCTCTCTTCCCCAAAGCCCCATTGCTGAGGGGCGGGATGGGCAGGTCCTCCCCATGCAGCGCCCGGTCCAGCCCAGCACGTTCTGGGAAGCACCAGGCCACTGCTGCAGAACAAGCTCCTCAGCCTGAAATGATAATTTCCAAGAGGAAAGGAGTATTTTAGGTATGACATTTAGCTTCTAGCCTTTCACTAAAGATGAAGTAACAGCTGTGATAGATGAGGTTATTTTATAACCTAAATATTAAAAGAAAGTGCTTCAGATGTGGAAAGAAGCAAATGCTGCAGTGAGGCAGGGTGGGTAAATAGCAACACACTGTTTGATAAAAGTTGCATGTCAGTTTAGTTTCTTCTGCATTGTGTCACTCCATAGATCCTCTCTGAAGGAGTTGTATTGTGAATCTAATAAAGGCAGGAAATTCCTTCTATTCCTCCTGGTTTCCCACAGCTGCACTTCTTTATGTGACGTCTTGTTTTATAGCTGTTGTCAATGAAAACCCTTCAGTAGCTCCCATTGCAAAAAAAATTAAAATGAGATATCTGTCTTTGATGTGGTAAATCAAGGCATTTTCCCCAAACTGTAGTCACATACAATAGAATTTGTACCCCAAAACAGCCGAAATT
The DNA here is from genome assembly GCA_013397195.1 of Hylia prasina. Lineage (NCBI taxonomy): Eukaryota > Metazoa > Chordata > Aves > Passeriformes > Sylviidae > Hylia > Hylia prasina. The sequence continues at coordinate 2,423,442 of VYXD01002321.1, forward strand.
TGCAACCCCAAACTGAAAAGATGGGAAGTATTCCCCATAGAGGTTAATTTGTCATGTTCCTGCAAATATTTTGTTTTGTTTTAGAAGAAAGTTGTGCAAAAGACCCTAATCTGTTTCACAGACAGTTACATTTTTTCTCCCAATGGAGAAATTTTTCAAAATGGAAAATTTTGCTTCTCACCATGGCCAGGTATCATATTCTCACAGTAGATGTAAAGATTTGTTACTTCAGTTCATTTCTCAAACTTGCCTTCCTAATGTTAGTATTGAACTGTTATTTCTGTCAAAAAAAATTAAAACTACCCAAAGGTGGAAAAATACATCCCCAAGCTGCTAGAGAAATGTGAATATAGGAATGTTGTAATCTTTGTCTATATGATGTCGCATTATCCTGAGGAGTGGAGGCAACATAACTAAGTTTATACCCATCACAGACTGTGCAATGTAATCACAAAACAATCAGATTGATAGTACCATATAAATGATGGAGTGGAGGGGGTGGGGGGTGCTGCAAATAAGTCTCAAATACCACACCAAAGTCACTATGACTGTTTAGTTTCAACAGATGCAGGAGGTTAGCCAGGATTATTAGACATTTTTTCCATTGCCCCCAGAGGAGTGTATAAGCCCTACTGCTTTCCGGTACACTATCTTCTATTTTTTTAAACAGTGTTTATCATCAGATAGAATGATACACATTAGCAAATTCAATATTTTGTCTTTTAAAAACATTGTAACCCTATTAGGGCTATTCTCTTGCCATATTTTAAATTTCTTGTTTCTTCTATGTTGACTAAAATTGATTCAGAAAAAGATTGGAAGAGTTTTCTATTTTTTTTTTTTTTCCAAGAAGAGATGGTAATTTTTTCTGTCTTTCTGATGCTCAAAAATAACTGAATATCTTTGGGGTCAGAGCTCAGGCATGGCAAATTTCAGAAGGATGAGAAACAAAAAGGAAGGTGCACTAACAGATGCTAGACCTAACAACGAACTCTAAAGTTAGGGCACCCTCACTAATAGAACCTCTCAGAGAGAGCAAGAGAAAACCAATGTCTGTCTCTGCCATTGCTTCCTGCTGTCAGACTACTGCGGATTTGATGCGGGAAAGAGGGAGGAGACTAGAGGGCGAATTAGTCATTGCCAGATCTCTTTTCCCTGCTGTGCCAGTGGTCTCTGTACATAGGACATGCAGCTGTGGCCTGTCCTTTACTCACAGCGAGTGCTGGTGCCCTGCACTGCCAGGCTGCCAGCATCCTGCACAGGTGGCACACCTGGTCACGGTGTGGCTCTTCTGCCTTCTGTACCTCTAGCTGATCTCCTAGGGGAATTGGGCAGTCCTCAGCACAACAGTGTCCCTGGACACGGTTGGGCTTTAGCTGGACCTGTTGAGTTTGCTTGTTTAGAGAGGCCAAACAGCAGCTGCACGTGGCACATATGCACATCACGTTATGCCAGAGTTACCAGCAAAGGACACAGGAGAATAATACTGCTGATTTGATGCATGTTTCTTTTTTTTTGGTGGGGGGGGGCGTGTTTTGCAATGATTGTGCTATTAATACCGCAGTCACCGGAACTTTTGTTGTTGTTGCTTTGATCAAATAGAAAAGGGACGGCGGTGAGGAGCTGCTGTCGTTCTGGCTGCTACTGTGCAAGATGAACTGATGAATAACGTGTGTGATTTCTCTTTCCTTGTAGTTGCACTCTGCAGTGACCAGGATCCAAGTTCAAAGACCTGGTTTCAATTACACGTTTGCCCATATATGTATCCTGAACAATGACAAGACATGCATAGTGGACGACATAGTGCATGTACTGGAGGAATTAAAGGCTGCTCGTTCTTCTAATCGAACTAATTTTGCAATCACTTATCCGATTACTCACTTAAAGGATGGCAGGGAAGTGTATAATGGGCATCAGCTCGGTGGGGTTACTGTGCACAGCAAGGACCGGGTGAAGTCTGCAGAAGCCATTCAGCTCACCTACTACTTGCAGGCAATCAACTCCTTGAATGACATGGTGGCAGAGAAGTGGGAATCCATTTTTTGTGACACTGTTGAACTTTTCCAGAAATCCAACAGGAAAGTCAAAATGTATCCTTTCACTTCCTCTTCGCTGAAGGAGGATTTCCAGAAGACGAGCAGGGTGTCAGAACGCTACCTGATCACAAGCTTGGTCCTTGTGGTCACCTTGGCCATTCTCTGCTGCTCCATGCAGGATTGTGTCCGCAGCAAACCCTGGCTTGGCCTGCTGGGATTGCTGACAGTGACCCTTGCCACCCTGACTGCTGCCGGGATCATCAATCTCACTGGTGGGAAATACAATTCCACCTTCCTGGGAATCCCCTTCGTCATGTTAGGTAACTATCTCCTCTCTCTTTTGTGTCTTTGTGCCTCCCTGACGCATTTCCCAGCAAGCAGACAAGCATCACTGCATGGTTCCTGTTGTCTCATTCCTGCAGCACTGTCCCATGCCAAATCCACACTGCCTCTTTTCCTAAACTGTTTTTATGGTGCCTCGATGTTAAAATCACGCCTGGGGCTCCAGTATGGTGTAGCACAATGCCGTGGGATTGTGGAGCCTGTGCAGTAGCAAGGAACAAGGATGTACAAACGCCGTGCCTTTTGCAGAGAGGGAGCCCAGCTGCTGCATCTCTGCAGATGTTTGATTCTGGTTTTGGAAGGAGACCTTTGCAGTGGTCCCCATGCAACACTGACAGCTTCAGCTGTGCTGACAAATCAAAGGGCTGCCCATGATGGGCACTTAGGGAGTGCTGGTTCCTTTGGAGACCAAAGCGATGCTGTCCTGGCTTGGCACGTGCCTGCCGGTGGGATAAGAGCAATGGTTGGTTCTGGGTTTTATTTCTCCAGAAGTCCCTGTGTTGGCTGAGCAAGTGCAGGGAGAGTTTCACAGACCTGGGGGAGAGAACTTTGACACCCCTGCTCAGGGATGGACCTGCAAGCACATCCCATGGCAGAGGGTTATAGAGGAAGGTGGCACTGGCTTCTCTCCCTGGCTCTCTGTGCCAGCAGAGATATATTTACTTCCCTGTGTTTTGTACCACCTTCACTGACTGAGTCGTATGGAGTGGTTTCAGTTTGTTTTGTTTAGTTCTGTTTTCCTCAAGGAAAGGGGAGGACAGAAATGTGCTCCCAACTTGCTCCCAACCCAAAGTCAGAGCCCTCTCCTGCTGGCACCAGGGCATTTGTGGGAATTCTGCATATTGTACCCAAAGAGGCAGGAGGACTTCACAGGAGACAAAATGAGAGCTCTGGAGAGTTCACAGCCTCTTTGTTTGTGTTTGGTTCCTAACCAGTGTGAAAAGCTTTGGGCACTGTAGGTGTTTAACATGTCCTTGTTCCCGCCATTATTCATTTGTGGAGAATAATACATGCATTGATTTGCTCACAGCTTCTCTGTCTGAAAATCAGTTCTCAGTAATACTTCAGGTTTCAAGTGTAAGAGTGTCTCCACTGACTTAGTCACATCATGTAGTGACATGACACGTTTTGAGCACAGCTATTTTTATATCCAGCACCAGGTTCCTGTGCCGTGCTGGTACCGTAGTGCTGCTGCGCTGTGGTATTGTTGCACTTTAATTAAAGACTATGCCTCAGTGCCTCACACTACCAGTTAACATACAGAATATATTCAGTGACAAACAGAATTCAGCTACATTACATCAGCTGTCATTTTCAGATGACATCCATGAAAATTAAACTACATTGTAATCTAGAGGAAATGCAGCACAAGAAAGTCAGAGTCAAAAGAAGGGTATCTTTCTGACCTGAGTCTCTGGTTTCTTTGGTGGGTTTTTTATGCCTGTTCATGTATTATAAAATTCAATTCCTCAAACTAAGTAGTGTATATTAATTGTAACTTTAGATAGGAGGGGATTTTCAGATGTGTTACAAGAGTAGCAGAAAAGCAGTCTAAAGTCCATACATATGAAGTGAAAGTACATGAGGAAACTGTCTCAAAAATATGAATATTAGCTTTGTTTTAGGGATCAAATATCTGCTCACTGAGACAACCTTTCAGATCTTTAATTTACTAGTAGTGACAATGCTGAGACTTGAAATCCACAAAGACTTACAGATAACTATGAAAAGTTTCACGTCTATTTTAGTGTTCCTTTAAGTGCCAAGCTGTACAGTCAACTCTGCCTTTCCTTTTTTTTTTTTTTCTTTTTCCTGATTTTTTTTTTTTTCCTTGCTTGGTTGAAGTATTCCACTCTTAAAAGGGCAGCTCAGCTCCCACTGTGAACAAGTCAAGATAGAGCAGCCAAGTTTGTGTAAATCTTGCCTGCTTCCCAGCTGCATAAAATCTCCCAAGGGAAGGGAATATCAACAGGTGAACAGAAGGCACTGACAGCACTTTGGAGTTTTTAATAAGAACTATTTTAAACTGGCAGATAGCTAGAAAGGCGGGTTGGCCTTTTTTTTTTCTTTTTCTGAAGTACAACGAAAAGATTCAGCACGCATTTTAAAATGTGTTTCATACCTAGATGTTGTTTTGCTTATAAAGGATGTTTCAAGTCAAGGCAACTGAAGGCTACAGACACCAAGAACCCTCCATTACAGCCCGCTGAACTGCTTCCACTTAATTTCAGTGACCGTCAGATTAGATCATAGATTAACTGACCTTTAGAAAGCTAAAGGATTTCTGGCTAACGACGTAGCCCTGTATCTATTACTCATAATCTCATGGCTAAAAGCAGAAATGAGATAGAAAAAGTGATTACACCGGACACATTTCAGGCACAGCCCCTTTACTGGTATACATCATTAATGAAGTTTCCCTGGTTTGTAGCAGCTGAGGATTTTTAACTTTTCATCAGCGTTGCAGAGGCGGGGGGACACTTTCCAGACATCATTTGATACAGGATGAGATTACATCTTTCATAACAGATAGTTTTCATCATGCACTTTGTCTCCTCCTTGGACCACTTCTTCCTGTGTTTCACAGCACAGCCACTACAACATTTGCATCATGTCTAACCTGAGTTCCCCTTTTGCAACTTAGCTGTCCTCGTTATTTATCCACTGCATCTGGAAAATAACTTATTTTCTTTTTCTTTGCATATTTGGCACCACTCTTGCTTGCCCAGTCTTCTTCCTTTTCATCCCAGCTTTCCTCAGACTATGTTTACCAGACTTCCAGCAATCTTCTTACTTTTGACCATTCCACATCTTGTGTGGGGTGTGGTGCCTAAATCCAGGCACAGGATTCAGACTGAGGCTTTCAGCAGCACGTAGAGTAGGAGGATGATTTTTCACATCTTGCATATGGCACTGCTGTTCATACATCGCCATATGTCATTCATTCTTTTCTCAGCACTATGAAATGGTTGGCATTTGGTTGGTGGTACATGGTAATTCACAGATCCTTCATGTCGTTTTCCACCCTGTTTTCACAGTTATTTATTCCAAACAGCATGTAGAAGTTTGCCCTTGTCCTTGATGAATTATAGCTTGTTTATCTTACACCATTTTTCCTCAATAAGTTTATCTGGAGACCATCGCTGTCTCCAAGATGTATTAGCTGGTCAGCAATGTGTTGCAATTATCAACCTTTTCATATTTTCAAGAATTACTTTCTGAATAGGTTGTCCAGTCACAAGCCCATTCTAAAAATATAGGCAGTATGTCTGGAAAATAGTCTGATCAAAGTGCTTTGTAATACTTCTTTCATTCATCCTGTTTTCTTTGACATCCCTTATTCATCAGCCATTTCCAAGAACAAACAAGCTACAGTGAAGGGTACCAGCCTCTGTGGATGTTGAATCCTCAGCTTTCGCATCAACAGGGAATTTTAAAAGTTACTAAATTACCATGACTTACCAAATTATAGTCTTAAGCTCAGGCTGTGTAAGTGTAGGCAGGAATATCTTTTGCCTACTCCACCTGTTAAATATGACATGCCAGTTTAAACACTTCATACTTTGGTTTTAATCATGGTGGTTTATTCTAATTTATTTTACTTTTTAATTAAGGCAGAGTACTGTAGCCCAGCTTACAAAAGATGACTCCACATAGTCTGAGTATGTCACTACTGTGACGATTTTTATGGTGGTGCAGGTTCTTTTTTTTGCCGTCCCTGATTTCTAACTCAATGGCAAAAACTGAAGCCAGGAGAAATGTTGCCAGAGACCCTGTTCCCCTTTTAGATATTAAAAGACCCCCTTTTAGGTACTAAAAGTGAAGGTTCCCTTTGGTTCCTGGAGGTCCAGCTGCAAGAGGCAGGCGAGAGGCTGTGGTTGGGGCTGGCCTGAGCCCCACCCAGGGGCTGTGGGGTGAGGCAGCAGAGGGCAGGCTGGCTGCAGCCACTCTTTTCTCTGGGATTTCTTGTCAAGTCAAACTGGGAACTGCTCTTCTCTAGCTACAGGTTAGCACAGGCACTTCTAACCTGAAAGTGAAGCCTAAAACCTGGGAAAATTAGCAGGCTCCCACTATTTGTCTGGACATAGTATGAATTAGCATATGTCTCTAAGGTTTTTTAAAACTGCCATCCACATCTATCAGTGTGCAAACAAGTAATTTAAGGACAAGTTTGCTGACATGTCTAGTTCTTGTGAAATACTTTGCTGAATTAGGGCTGTTCATTTTTGACCATAGGAACCAAAAAAATAAATTCTACAACTAGGCTGGATTTAAAATAGCTTATTTATAGTGTCAGCTGAAAAACAGTATTAAAATTCTGATTTCCTATTGCCTTCTTCATTAAAAACTACAGATGTTTGGTCTGGCATAGATGCTAATACATCCATCATAAGTTTCCCTTACACATTAAATGCTGTTTAAAAACTTCCAAACCTTTAAAAATACTGTTTTCCTCAAAAAATCACAGTGTTACCAAACAAATCATTGGACAACAACCAGCGCTGTCTGAACAAGTTTTTGCATGACTTTTTTTCTTGCTTCCCAGAGGCAGAGTGGAACCTAGGCACTCAAAAGAAAATTGCAACATAGCCCTTTGCACTGCAAACTAGCAATGTGTTTGCTGTTCCTTCAGAAATGAATACAGCTTACTCGGGGAGAAGTGGCTGCCTTCAGCTGCCAAGTTCGTGAAAAGCATCGGCTGTGTGAAACCGCGGTGGAACGCCAGGCGCTGCCAGATATGGGCAGGGACGCAGGGCCAGCTCCGAGAGCTTATATTTAGCCTCCAGTGCTGGCAGGGGAAAAACAGGTAGAAGTTATGAGAGTGGCTTGAGCTTGTAGCACACTGTAAAAGGAAATGATAGCCAGCCCTGTGTAAAACTCAGCAAAAACAAGGACAAAGGGAAACCTCTTCTTGCAACCTCCGTTGCATCCTGCCCGGCAGCGTGCCCCTTCTGGGAAGAGAGAAAGGAAAAGCAGTCAACAGAGAGATCCAGGGAGAGATGAGTGGGAAGGAGCAGGTGGAAATATCAGGCAGGACCCAGGCAGGGTCCTCCTGAAGTTCAGTCCCAAGTGGAGGAAAGTCAGGGGGAGAAGGACGTCCTTACAGGGCTGCATCTGGCAGGAGGAAGCACAGGAGCAGGTGAGTGCAGAGCACTTGGAAGGTACCTGGAAGAACCAGAGCTCATAGTGGCACCTTACAGATGCAGAGAAGTTCCAGTCACTTCTTAGAAACACAAATTTGTTGGACACACACCTTCCACATGGCTTGCCTGGGGGAGAGCTGTGCTGATGGAGGAGTGAGCTGAGCTACCTGTGCAGGGGCTTTACCAATGCAAAAAGTTGTAGCACCATAGGTGGGGTGTGAGGTCAGAGATAGTTGGGAAAGAAGGTTGGAAGGAAAAGGCAACAGAAGAGCAGGGGAGGTCAATGTGTTTGATGACAGGAGTGAAAAGCACAGGGGGACAAGTGAGAAGACTGCTGAAGGTTAGAGACCACAAAGGCAACAGGCAACTAAACCAAGCAGGGCAGCTGACAACCAGCACAAAAACCTGCGGGTGCTCAGGCCAGCACACACCAGTACATGGGGCTCACTGGTGCTGTGCTTCAGTGCCAGTAAGGCACCTGCCCTGGCTGCTGCTTAGTTCTCTGGAAGAACATGCTGGTAGGGAGTTACAACACATGCCAAATTTGTACACCCAAAAAGCATTCATTATCCTTGCTATCCAGCATCCAAGTGTTTGCTACCTTCAATAAAGCTGAAGAGTCAACATTGGTTACATATAGAGAGTTCCAAAGAGAGAGAAGCAGCCCCTCCACAGGTCTCCCCAGTGCCCTTTAGTCCACACACAGAAGTGACACACACCCCCAGATATTTGACCTTGTATAGTATTTTTCCACTGATTTTCCTGATGACAGTTAATAAAAATGTGAAGCTTACTGAGTCTGGTTTTTTATTCCCCAGCTAAGCTTTCTCACTCTACCTGTCCAACTCTGCTCTCTTTTTGTGCTGGGAAGAAGCATGTCCTCCTTCACTGGCTCAGCTGGCTGCCCCCACATCTCTTTCTCCCATCTCATTCATCTCTTTTTGCAATATCTGGCAGCCTTCTCCAGCAGGTCTCACCCATCTTTCTGCTCCAGGCCATGGCATCTGCTTCCTAATGCTTGCACAACTCCCAGCATCTTTTGGTCTCCCTAAGCTTCCTTCATATTTTCTGCTGTTTTTCACATTCCTGTCAGTGTGTCCCCTCTGCCATTTTGGTTGGGTTTATTCAAATTTCTCCTCTCTCATCCTTCCCTCTCCTCAGCCACATCTGGGCCCATTGCTCCCACCATTTTCCCTATATTCTTCAACAACTTCCTTGGCTCTGAGATAGGTCCTCACTATACCCTGCAGTTGTATCTCAGCTGCTTCTGATTTCCCAGTGATTTCCACCATTCATCCTTTCCTTTTTTCATACTGCCAAAGCACTCCAAGAGAGCCCTGGAAGTACACTTGGTTTTTTGTCACTCCATCTGCTCAGCATTCCCAGTTCAACCCCGCACAGCTCAGTTACAGTCCTAAATAATTTCTGTGGTTTGTTCCTTTCATCCCTCTTCTAAGAAATGAATAAAATTATCTGGTTTTATCTACCCTGAACAGACAGAATCCCAGGCATGTCACTTTCCTCATCATGCTTCTTTCTTCTCTCCTTTCTGTCCTCAGTCCCTCAGTTTTTTATGACATCTCTAAGCAGCCATGCATCTTCTGCAGTCCTTCACGTGGCGTTTCTGTTCCTCATGTGGAAGAGGGAGTAAGAGCAGAAGTAGGTTCCCAGGCCACCCTTCCTCACTCAATGTACCAATCAGTCCTCTCACCAATGTCAGCACTTTTCACCCAAAGTGGAGCTGATTAATCCCCTCCTTCACCTGCTGGTCTTCCTCACTCCAGCTCTCCTGAAGGATGATGTCTAAAGCCCCTTAAGGAACCCAAACACAGAAGCCACTATTGTATGGGAAGGAAACAGACTTAAAACAGATGGTAGCAGACTGTTTTAGACACCAGCCTAAGCAGTGTCTAAAGCAGCAGGCAGAGCTTGCACTTTCCTGAGCAGTGCAAAAGCAACAGGTAGAGCCTGCAGCTGGCACACGACTCATGGCCAACACGGTTCCCCCTCCTTCACCACACAAAGCCCAGTGAAATTCCTGCACACAAACATGCTTTTGGCTTCAGAAGACTGCTGATGACTCAGATAATTTACAATGTTTTTTGGAAGAGAAGAGCTGTATCCATAGGAAGTCAGTCCAGAGAACATCTTAATATTGAAACTGAGTGCTGTACAGCAATTTGCTCTTCATTTTTGGTGATGCAATATACACTTGTGAAAAGTATGTTACAGGTGATGCAGGGTGTTCAATGAGCATTCATTTATGCAAAGAGTAACAGAAAGCTGTTACGCTTTTTCTGTCTTCATTCTTTTAACTTGGTGCATGCAAGGGCTCAATGAAGGGCTTTGTCAGAGGTGCCCCAGTCACAGGTACCAAGAGTTTGGCACTGACATCCTGCCTTTCTTCAAGTAGTGAAGTCCCTCAAGAGAAATGTTCACATATATGAGAATATACTGGAAGTTCAGAGGTTAAAGAAAGGAATCTTTTCTCCACATATACATGTAGGATGTGTGTGTATGTATACATACATACATATGTATATATGTATATGTGAGTATATATATATATATGTTTGTGGTACACTTTATGTACTAGGCCTGGGAGGTCAATGAAGACCTGGGGAATGTCAGCAGGAATCAATGTGACTTCATTTTAGGTCTGGCTGTGAGAGAGATGGTGCATGTTGTGAGCTTCAAATAAATGACATCCCCCAAATAGGCATTAGCTTAGAGGCTTGTGTGTAGAGAGGGGACAAATCATTTTCAGGTCATGTAACCTTTGGTGGAGAATCCAGATGTGGATTAAATAAATTGGAATAAGTCTGGATGCTTTGTGAAAAGCCCAAGTTGAGCTCCAAACTTGTATTTCTTTTTATCAGTAAAAATAGTAGGTTGGACGTGCTTTAACTGAATTTTTGCAACTTTCTGAACATTGTGTTTCACATATGGTTGATCTATATTATGAGTAAGAGTAGTGACAAACATCACTAAAACAGGAGAATTTAAGTGTATGCCTGAGATGTTGCAGTTGTAGCTATCTCGCCAGAAAAGGAGGAACTTGAAGTGTGGTAAACAAATCCATATTCCACTGGCCCAGGTTCCACTGGGACAGCACTCCTAGAAGCAAATGATATTTCAGCTTGTGGCCTTCAAAATTTGAAGCAGATTTAAAACGTTTGCCCCAAATGTACCCACTATGTCTTACTCCATCTTCAGGTTTGCTGTATGTCTCTTGGCTGTTCTGTACCACGGTAAACATTAACCCAGCATGGGTGATTGCAGGAGGCTCTCTTTTAAGTGCATCTTTCACACAGCATGCAAAAAATCGGTCCAAAAATCACTTAGAGATGAAAATCAGTTTTCAGTTTAGTCTGCTGATATGTCATAACATGTCATATGTGAGATGAGCCCGGGTTTCTTAACAGACTGACTCCACGTGTGACCACTTCCTCAGCTAGTGAGGCTTGAGCTATGTGCACCATGGGGAAATTCATCCTGCCAGCCACACCTGTCATTCCTTTCCTGTCCTGGCATGTCACTGTCCCATCCTGTACAGCTCCCCTGGTGCACAGGGTGGTCCTGGCTCCCCACACACCCTGGGGTCTGCACCCCATGCCAGCAGCAGTACCAAGCAGACCCCTGCCCTCCTCCTCTTGTCATCTTCCATGTAGCTTTCTCCCTCTCTCTTCAAATAACAGCTTCCACAGGGCACTCTGCTTCCTGAGGGATTTTCTGGTGTTTCTAACCTAAAGAGGATGAAGAGGCATTCCTGGGAGGATGTTTGGGCAGGGAGACCCTTTGGAGGCCAGACCGAGTCAGGGGCTCCCTGGTGTTTGCTCCAGAAGCACAGACTTGCATGTACGGCATAGGTTTGGCTCAAATGCCAAACCTGTTGGTCTGGGGAGTCAGTAGGTGAGCAAGCCATGCAGACATAAATATTCCAGCAGCTAAAACCAAATTTTGCTAACGTGCAGCTCCTTCTGTTGCACTGAAAGAAATATGACTTTTAACTTTTGCCAGGTCTTTTGTGAAAACAGAGGAAAGCAAGTGACACATTTAAACAGAGCTGGCAGCCTGCTATTTAAATGCCAAAACAACCCTTTACTGATTTTTAAGTGGAATTAAATGTTCTCTTTATATATAAAAGTAGATTTTGAACTATAACTTAGTTTGCTTATCAAAACACAAGAGCCACTCAAGTTTTCTCTCAAATGTATCTCTGTTTTTAAAATGTGTTTATATGACATTCTTGTTATCACTGTAACAACAAAATCTCAAATATTACATTGTTTCAAAAGTAAAAAAGATGATACAAGAAAAAATCCATCATTCTCCCAAAACCTAAATCAATAATTTTATTTTATTGATATCAATGGGTCTATTCAAGATTAACCACGTAAGTGCTTAATTGCATGCATAATCACTATAATAGGAGGCTGCTAATTTAAACAGAATTTGATATCTTTTGAAAAAATAATTTGAAAATGCAATAATAAATAGTAAGATTTTTTAAATTAGCGAATAGCGCTAAAATACACATACTCCAAAAAATAAATAGTGGTGAACTGTGTTACCACCATTGCTGATTAGGGATTGTGGTGAACTCTAAGACCATGAATACCAAGGAATTGTTTAATTCTACTTGATTAAAATACTTCTCATTCTCTTTGTTTCTTTTCCCCTTATATAGATAGAAAATTACAGAATGTTGATGCGTGTCTTGTGTATGTGTATGTATTTCTTCAAAGCTAGAGATTTATATGTAGAATGATCTTCATTCCAATAGTTGCATGTCATCATGGTTTATTTATATATATATATATATGTAATATGTGATCATAGTTTTAAAATTAGCTTGTGACTTGTACCATTTTCTAAAACATTGGCTTGTTTGTTTGCCACGATAAAAAATAGTACTGGGGAGTTTATAGTTGGCATATACCCAAGCATTGCTGACTGTGTCCCCACAATTTAAGGTGAGACCAAGGCGGTGATTTCATGTTGTCCATGCCCGCTTTGTGCAAATGTGTACTTTTTAGTACAGGTCAGAAGGGGCTACGCCTGCCCAAAACAGATTGTTTCACAGGAGAGCAGAGAGTTGATTGGGTGCTCCATTTCCAAAAGCTCAGTTTAAAAATGTAGGGTATTATGGCAGACATTCATTGCCAGAAGACTGGGATCTAAATTACTGCGGTGCAGCAGATCCATACAAGCCTTATGAGGAACCTACCCCCATTTGTGATAGGGAGTTCTGCACAAGACCTACATGAGGCCTCAACCTTGTGCTGGATTTCCAGACACACCCCATTTTCCTGACTGTTCATTAAGCAATTTGAGTAAAGGCTTAATGGCCCGGAGAGTCTTTCAGCAGGATCTACGACTGAAAATATCTCTGTGGTCTCTCAGTGTGAAGCACTGAGCAGCAGCTGAAGACATCTTCCCTGCACACACCAACCAAGCCAGCGAGTGCTGCACGGGGACACTTTCTCTTCACGGTGCGTTTCTGTGGGCACAGCCGCCCACAGCTGTGAAACACAGCAGATTCTGAGAGAATATTATTAAACATTTTGGTTTCTCTTATTTTGTTGCCAAGTAGATACAGCACAAAACACAACTCTCTCTTCCAGAGACTGAGGCAGATTTTTATCTGGTGTGCATGCACCAAGATACTGTGGTTTTGATGCTGGTAGTAAGTTGAGGAATACTTGGGCATGCATGTGGCTTTCTGACTGGGATGACCAGTGCTTTTGTAAACACGGTTGGAGAGATCAGCCTGACACTTGAGGGTGAATGGCTAATAATCAAAAGTAAAGCAAAACCAGAGACTGATTGAATGATTTTATGTGTAGAAACCTAAAAGGCTAGCATACCTAATTTCAGTATGTTTCTCTATTGGGAAGATCCCAAGTCAGATGTTAGTACCTGCAGCCATAGTACATCTTAGGTGATAATATGTGTAAAATTTAGTAGCCTTTAAAGCAATAATTGCAAATACTGAATCTACCCAACAGTACTGTTACCATGTTTTGAGGTATGTTGTCATACCTGTAATGCAGTTTCAATACTGACATGAGTCTGTATGACAAGAGGTAAATAAAGCACTGCAATATGTACAGCCTAAGCTGGCACTGGTACCTCCCATCCCATGTTGCTCTTCATGTGTCCTGAATCCATGTACCATGCCTGCACATAGCATTCAGGCTTACTTGGCCTTTGAAGCTGTGCTTGGAGGTGCGAAATGAGGTCAGGCTGTGCTTGCGTGGCTGAGACTTCAATAACTTTGCCAAAGAGGATGCATTTAACACTGCTTAACTGTCCACAGCCTGCACTCCCCTAGTCACAAGTCCCCTGAGACTAACATTGCTGCCTGGAAACACAGTTGTTTGTATGAGTACCTTACAGGATGTTAGTATCCTCTAGGATTTTACTCTACACTGTGACCTGGGTTCCCACAAACAGGAAAGTGTAGGAAAAGCAAGGAGGATTCACAGTGCATTTTCTCAGCTCAGCACAACTGTTTGGGACAGACAAGTCTGCACTGTGGGATGTTCAGCAGTACACACCCTCCTTCAGGTCTGACATTCATGCAGCAAAACTGGAGTATTGCACCTTTTGTGGACCACTAAGTTGGACATTGCTTAGGGTTTGTTGCAACAGCATGCTAATGATGGTAAAACTGGTCAGCTCAACCCTTGCTGATAAATTGTTATCCACTCAGTGAAAAGTGTTGTATAAATCAGGCATGGTGCTGATTCTGTCTGCATGCTGAAGGATCTCGTTTAGCTGTAGTATTTTATTATTTTAGTGAGAATAGGGTATGGAGCCAGATGTTTGCTTCAGCTGGGTGCAAATATTCTTGCTCTGCCTGTCACATTCCCTAGCAGTTTGAGCCTGCTGTATGTTCTGGGCTGAAATCCTGCCTGCTGGGAGAGGCCACATGAGGCAGGCCGGGTATTTAGTCAACAACTGGTTGATTGCAACTCCTGTGACAAAGGGAATCCGGATTAGTGGTTTCACTTGGCTTGTCAGAAGATGGGAGCTGATGAGATCACTGATCTAGTTGGAAAAATATAAGTCAGCAGGGGGAAATTATCTCAGCCTCTTTGTTGACATTACTGTGGAAAGCAGTCCTAGAGTTGAGCGGTGTACATTGTTATTTTTAATACTGTCAGCTAGGAAAATTCATTGCACCTTCATTATATCATATGTTATTGCAGGTATCATTTTGGAAAGGGCAATTCCTGTGATATGATTCTGATCTCCTATGTCCTATTTTTGCACAAGAGCAGTTCTTGAGACCTTGCCTGCATTGGCAGCAAGCTGGGATATGAATTTACAGCATCCTAGTTATTTCATGTTAATTCATCTGGTGTTTGTCTCTGAGGATGATATTTCACTCCACTTTAAATGTGAATCAAGCTGTGCTTCACAGATATCCACAAAGAAAGCTGGGGCAACATAATTTGCCCTCTGTACAGTCACACCCTTTTTAACAGGACACTAAATTCCTCTGGCAGGCAAGTGCTCCAAGTCAGTGGGGTGATTTCAAGTTTAAATCAACCTGAATTGGTCCAGCTGAACTGACAGTGTTACAGGGATGCAGCCATTACAGTGCAAGCAAAAACCTTAAATCAAAATCCACACTTAACCTCAGAAATTCCATCAGAGCATGCTTCCACTTCAAATTTTCACCCACACAATTTACAAGACTCCCATGTATCCTTCCATGAGTCATTACCCATTTCAGACAGTCTTCTGTGCCATCAACATCAGGAAAAGATTTTGTTTCAAAAATAACCTTAAAAAAGAAAAGGCTACTTTCTGATCCCCTCTGATCCCCACCATTCCTTTAGTTCCAGTGCAGACTAAAACAGGTGAATTAGGAGCCATGTGGGAGCAGAAAGCTTCAGTAGGAGAGAGGAAGTAATGCCTGAGAAGGCAGAAAGACCCCATAGCCCAGCTTTGCCACTGGTGAAGTGTGCTCCCTCTGGAAGAGGGCTTGATGCTTTATTGGTGGTAATTGTGGCAGTGAATGGGCACCATACATCCTGGTGCAGCACTCGGCCTCCCTGAGGGGCAGATCTGTTGTGATTAGTGTTTTGTGTGCCTCTGCATTAAAATGGGATTAATAAAATCTATTTCCCCTGAAATGCAACCTTCCACACAGAAAGTTGGAACTTCACAACCTGTAAGTGACCTTTCACTCAGAAAGATGTTACTCCAGTATCAAACAATGCAACCTTCAAAACAATAAGGACAAAAAAGATGAGACCCACAGTGTACTATTATTCTCTACTTTAATAGATGGGTAAAAGTGGAAAAAGAAGAACCAAAAACCTCTTTCTCATTCATTCCCCTTAATTTCTCTGGTGGAAGAAGTCTATGTGGATACCCAAGCCTCATCTTACCACAATAAGATCAAAACTTGATTTTAGTGCAAAATTGAACATACCTCTCACTTGTTTTACAAAAGCAGGCAGCAGCCCTTGTTTCAGGTAAGCAATTAAGCCAAACAAATAGAGAACTGATTTATTACTTCAGTGACCAGAAGGTCACTTTGCTGCCCTCTCACAGGCTTTAGGGCTGCTTAAATCCCTTCTCCTCCCTCTGCTTTGGTCTCACCATTTGCAGTCAGGAGCAAAGTCAACACTAAGCCTGGGCTGCCCGTGCCAATTTGTGAAGGCCTCTTGCTTGAACAACCACTTAACAGGATGCATTTTTTTTTTCAGGTTTGAAAATGGTACTAAAAAGAACCATTTCAGGGCCTCAGATAAGTAGTATTTCAAAATGAGGTAAACGATTTGATAATTTTAAGGAAGAGAAAATTTTGCTTTCGTTTTCACAACTGCCTACAAGTGCTTTTTTTCTGATGTATGCTCTGCATTGATTTTGCAGAGCCTGTGTAATTGCACGACTTGTTTCTGAAGGAGGCAAATGAAACTTTTTATAGCATTTTCAGGCTACTCATAAATGTTCTGGATCTAAGCCTAATTTATTTGGTTTATTGGTAGTATTACTATTATTAACAGGTTCTAAAATTAAAGGTAGCCCATCTCAGTCTGAAAAACCTGTGAGATCCTCAGCATTAAGAGTAGTTTTCTTCTTCATTTTCTTTGGCTACAAAAGTCAGAATGTCTGTTTTCAGTTCTCTAACACATGGCAGGAGTATCTCCTAAATGCAAAGTAGCAGAAAAAGAGCACGAAAAACAATTTTGATTCCCATTTTGTCCAATACCCTTCTCCTATCCCTCTAACATTTTCCTTTGACCCTGAACCTCTTTTTCTTAAAAAACTCCCATCTTTCTTTGTGCTTCTTGTTAGCTCATGATTGTACAGCCTGACTGTAGGGCATGACCGGTGAATCATAACAGCAAATGTCAGCAGGAAAAGATCTCCAGTAGCCCATTAGCTGTTTGAGTTCGTATTTGTTATTTACTGAATGACCGTGAATAATGAACAAGTTGCTCTAAATGATTACAGATTTGTGGCTAAATCTCTATTAAAAAGGGAAAATCAGTTGAAGCAATTACAGAGTTTATTTAGAAGGAAAAAATTGCCTTCATCTCATTAATATTACATGGCGTAGATGTAGCAACAATGAGAGAAATAGAGGTAATTGGTGCAAATTGATTAAGGATACAAAAAATGAAAACTCTGAAATGACAGAGAAGTGAAAGAAATTGTCTCAAAATGCTTCCATGGAGATATCTGCCCTAGTCTCTGTGGGTTAGACTCACATGAACATCAGCGAGTTACAGTGTTGGAGATTGTTACCCAAGTTGTGTTTACAGTCAGTATTTAGAGAGTTAAATTAGGTTAGGTAAATTCCATCCTAGATAAATGCAGCTATTCTTTTGACTACCAAGCCTAACTTGTGCTTGAGTTTGGGCCTAATTCTTTTTTTTCTCAGAGGAAAGTGGATCGGGTCAGGAGTGCCACTGGTGCAAAAAGTCTGCAACTTTGTCATTTAGGCATGTACTCCTAAATGTAATGATTATTCTGTAGCTATCAAAGAAATGGACATAGAAATCACCAACTGTACAATTGAAGGAAAATACCAACTCCTAGTACACAGATTGTGTAGCAAACAACAAAAGGAACCTATCCTAAAATAGGAGAGTATCCAAATATTTTTCTCTTGACTTTGTGGAGCACATGTGGTGACGCCTCTTCATGCATTTACTTGAGCAGTTCTCTAAATCAGATTCCATTTTAGGGTAGTCTTGAAGATTATGTAAGAGCAAATTGTGGTTTTTATCTTTCCTGCTTAAAGAAGGAATGTGGTATCAGAAGTCCTGTTATCAAGCATTATCCAAAGCCTTATACCTGTTAAAACATCATGTTCAGCATCATATTTAACTAGCTCTAATTTCCTTCTTTCATTGCAGAGTCAAAGGTTCTTCAAATTAATATGGCTATGTGAGTATTTTTAGGCAAGAGCCTATTAATTCTGATTTTTTTTTTTTTACAAAAACATGCTATAGCTAAAGCTCATGATGGAAGTAATTTGTAATATTCAATGACCTCATTTTGTCCTGTTTTGCTCACTCACTGCTAATGCGTATGATGCCATGTGAAATTCGCAGACGAGCCTGTCTGCAAGACTCATGGGAGCCATAAATGGATTAAACCTCTCACTCCCTACTTCAGCAAGTGATCAGTTACATTTAAATAAAGGTCACTCTGTCTTTACAAAGAACACACTGAAAGCAAGCTTAATAGCTTTCCCTACTGAGCCTAGAACATAACTATTTGAAGCATAATTAGCAACAGGGTGCCAGTCACTGATTGTGCTTTTTGCTTGATTTTATGTCTGGGGAGTTCCAGTATTCCCCATTAGCTTTAAGAGGGGGCACAGTGCTAGTTATCAAATTGACAGTCTTGACCTGGCCTCTGAAAGCAGCTGTAAAACATTGTTGGGGAAAATTAAGATGAATGCCAAAACCAGGTCTGTAATACTGCTACAAATTGGACATTTGAGGTCCATGCCATGACTTTAAATAACAAAATAGGTAAAATATCTGATATACATGAGAGTGTGGTCTTCATTACACTAAACACCAGGTGATGAGGAGATACACCAGCTGTCCTATTGTCCCAACTTATGAGCTCTGTATTGTGAGTTCTTTATAAAACACTCCATACCTATTCTTTTCAGCCTAACAGACTGACCAGCTCTGCCATCTGTCAAAACACAGATTTCAGGAAGGGTAGAGAGAATCAGCAACAGCTGCCCCTATCATAAAAGGTGCTGACCACAAAAGGGTTGTTTTGTCCTGTTAATTAAATACTTAGCCTGTATGAGGCATTTAAGAATAAACATGGTTATAGACTCACAGCATCACAGAATGGTTTCTGCTGGAAGGGACCTTCAAGATCATCTAATTCCAACATGCCTAATATATCTTGTGGTGTTCCAGTTCTTCAAAACACCTCATTTGCTTGGGGTTTCTTGGCTTGTATTTATAGCCCTTGTAGCAAAAAGTGAAAATTGTCTACAGGTGGAGAGAACAGAGCTGATACAGCAATTTTGGTGCTCTGCAGATAGCCTGAAATTCTAAGAGAGGTCTGTGAATTACCTTGACCTTCGTGACTGGAACATCAGCTTCAAAAGTTCAGTGATTGCACTTCAGTGTTATCAGCAACTAATTTAGCACTGATCATTTTATCTAGTACTATCAGAGAAGATGGGTAAAAGCAAAACACAGTGGACTGACTTTTGGGAATTTCTGGAGATAATTCAAGAGCAGACCAGAGAAGCAGACAAGTGACAGCAAAATCACCACAAGAATAAGGAGGGGGAGGAATTAAAAGGCAGCAAAGAGGGTGGGATTACATGGAAAAGATTTCTTAAGTAAAGGTGAATGTTATAATGAATTACTATGAGCAAATATTACCATCTCACATTTAAGGTGTGATACAAAGACTATATTCTGTTTATCTCTGTAAATCGTCAAACTACGTTTACTTCAGCTCTTCTCACCTGGTAGATGGTCTATGGTTGCATTTCCAGCTCAGGTTCACTACCAGAGACCAGAGGTCTGTGTCCTCCAAATGCATCTTCACAACATAGAAACTGTAAGAGGAAGATGACCAACCAGGGATTAAAATAAAAGGATGTACTTCTCTTGATTTACCTGCACTTTGGGGTTAAACACAGGATTTTAGGTCAACAGGTTTTCCTTTTGTGAATAGTATATGCATTTTAAGAGTCAATTAAATACATTTAAAAATAGAGGCATTGCCAAGAAATATAGGGCTGTATTTGGTTTTATAAGGTCTTAGATATATAAAGAAGACAAATGCCTTAAGCAGCTTCATATCAGTTTTACCACTCTCCTTCTCTTAAATTCATTTGTGCTGTTATTTATTTCATTTCTAGGATTTCTTTTTCCTGACAGAAAATTTGTACAGGAAGTGGAGAAATCAGTAACTGATTTAATTGATAATTTTCAGCTTATGTGGAATTTTCATTTTTTACAGATTTTCTACAAAGCTAATGCTCTGTTTCCAGCATAGGCACTTCAATGTCGTATTTCTTTGTTTTCACCACAGGTCAGATACCATCACCAGGAAAAACTAATTTGAAAGCATCTTCCATCACAGGCACTCGGAAATAATGAAATGAAACAGCCAAGCAGAGTAAAAAAAAATCCTATTTCTTTAACCCATGACTCCTGTGCCAGCAGTGCAGAACTCTCCTCGAGCTCTGGCAGAAAGGTTTGCTGGGCAGGTAGCAAACACCCTTCTGTGGTTTACACCTCCATAATCATTTCTCTTTTCTGCAGGACGTTTCCTTCAAGCGCTGGTACCATCCAGCCATGTCTCCTTTGAGCCTTTTAGCATGTCCACATTACTTCTTGCTGTGCAATTCGGGATTTGAATACTTTAAACCCTACCTTTGTTCTCTGTTGTAGGTCATGGGTTGTATGGGACTTTTGAAATGTTGTCCTCCTGGAGAAAAACTAGAGAAGACCAACACGTTAAAGAGAGGACTGCAGCTGTATTTGCAGACTCCATGCTCTCGTTTTCTCTCACCACTGCCATGTACCTGGTCACTTTTGGAATAGGTGCCAGTCCCTTCACTAACATTGAAGCAGCCAGGATTTTCTGCTGCAATTCCTGTATTGCAATTTTCTTCAACTACCTCTATGTACTCTCCTTTTATGGTTCCAGCCTGGTGTTTACTGGCTACATAGAAAACAACTACCAGCATAGTATCTTCTGCAGAAAGGTACCAAAGCCAGAGGTATTGCAAGAGAAGCCTGCATGGTATAGGTTTCTTCTGACAGCCAGATTCAGTGAGGACACGGATGATTCAGAGGAAACGAACACTTACGAGAGTCATCTTTTGGTGTGGTTCCTGAAACGCTATTATTGTGACTGGATAACAAACACTTACGTCAAGCCTTTTGTAGTTCTCTTTTACCTTGTTTATATTTCCTTTGCCTTAATGGGCTACCTGCAGGTCAGTGAGGGGTCAGACCTGAGCAACATCGTAGCGACTGCGACTCGGACCATCGAGTACACAACTGCCCAGCAGAAGTATTTCAGTAACTACAGCCCGGTCATTGGGTTCTACATCTACGAGTCGATCGAGTACTGGAACACCAGTGTCCAGGAGGACGTGCTGGAGTATACCAAGGGCTTTGTGAGGATATCTTGGTTCGAAAGCTACTTAAATTACCTTAGGAAACTCAACATATCTACTGGATTGCCGAAGAAGAATTTCACTGATATGTTGAGGAACTCCTTCCTGAAGACCCCTCAGTTTGCCCATTTTTCAGAGGATATCATCTTTTCCAAGAAATACAATAATGAAGTTGATGTTGTGGCCTCCAGGATGTTCTTGGTGGCCAAGACAATGGAAACCAAGAGGGAAGAACTTTATGACCTCCTGGAGACCCTGAGGAAGCTCTCTCTCACCTCCAAGGTGAAATTCATCGTTTTCAATCCATCATTTGTGTACATGGATCGTTATGCCTCTTCAGTGGGAGCCCCCTTACAAAACTCCTGCATTAGTGCTTTATTTCTGCTCTTCTTCTCTGCATTCCTGGTGGCAGACTCTCTGATCAATGTCTGGCTCACTCTAACTGTTGCCTCGGTTGAATTTGGAGTTATAGGTTTTATGACCTTGTGGAAAGTGGAACTAGATTGTATTTCTGTGTTGTGCTTAATTTACGGAATTAATTATACAATTGACAACTGTGCTCCACTGTTATCAACTTTTGTCCTGGGCAAAGAGTTCACAAGAACTAAATGGGTGAAAAATGCCCTGGAAGTGCATGGGGTAGCTATTTTGCAGAGCTACCTCTGCTACATTGTTGGTCTGATTCCTCTTGCAGCTGTGCCTTCAAATCTGACCCGTACACTGTTCAGGTGCTTGTTTTTAATAGCATTAGTCACCTTCTTTCACTGCTTTGCCATTTTACCTGTGATACTGACTTTCCTGCCACCCTCCAAGAAGAAGAGGAAAGAGAAGAAGAATCCTGAAAACCGTGAGGAAATAGAGTGTGTTGAAATGGTGGATATGGATAGCACCCGAGTGGTTGACCAAATTACAACAGTCTAACTTGATTTGTTGGTTGCTTTTATACACTAGGTCTTACTGAGAACAAAGAAAGAAACCAGTACTGACTAAATGTGTGGGGACAGGAAGGAGATTGGAGGTTTTCCCCTCCTTCCTCTAAGCTAAATCCAGGAATATTCAAAATTATGGGAGAAATTAAAAATAAATTTTAAAAAAATAAAAAGAGCCGGGGTATTGTACCTTGCTCAGTTCGTATAACAGGTAATATGGAAGAATTTGCACACCCCTGCAAAGAGAGGTTAAATTTTAGATGCATGAAGTAAGATCTAATGGAAGAAGTTGGGTTCTTAAGCAGCCGTCTGCATCACCTGTACTGCAGATGCTGCAATTATTGTGGCTAAACCAAATCATGTTGAAAGGTCAACTGTCAAGGCTGAAGTAGCACTAAATGTTTGCTGGATGTAAAGGCTTTACAAACTTTCTGCACAGCAATAACTCAAGTCAGTGAGTCAGCTCTTATAAGTCTTTGCCATCACATTTAATTTTTCTTTTCTCCCCTAATCTAAACATTTATGCAAGACTATATAAAAGATAGCAAACTGTACTGGGAAAGAAGGCAGTACACAGCAACCAAGTGCTTTCCAAAACACTTTTATGTTATGAATCACTTTTTTTTTTCTAAAAGTATCATTATTTTTAAATGGAAACCATCCCTTGTAACATTTTTAATCATGGTTTTATAGCTGTTTCTTTTCTTATAAAAACAAAAAAGAACAAAAAAAAGGAACAAAAAGATCCATGTGACTCTGTCACTCTAGAAAATATATAATTCTATTTTATACATGTCTCGCTACTAGTTAAACATGTAATCTGCTTTACCAACTGTAATTTTGTTAGCACTCTACTAAAACATGTGAGTGGATCTAGCAGCGGACAGAAGATGGTGTACTGAATATTTCAGCACCAAAATCCATGATACAAACCTCAAATACTAAAATGTCATCATGAAAGTGAATGTTAGGGCTCTTTTAGTGAGAGCCTATTTCAGGCCATTCACTGGTAATGCACACTAAGAGGATTAGTGGGTAGTTTTACATAATGTATAACTTAATCCCTCAATCTTCCTAGAGTACCTGTAAAGCAATAGACCTTGCAGCTATGGGCTCTTCCAGGAGACAGGAGACAGTAAGAGTTGTGTGGAGCAAACAGAAGGTTGGGACTGTGGTTTAGCAGCAGCAAGTTTAACAGCGTCCCAAAGAGCCCATATCTAAAAGGCCTATTGAAAACACCACATCTGAGAGGGGAAAAAAAAAGGGGGGGG
>VYXD01002321.1:2446837-2471710 GCA_013397195.1 Hylia prasina
AGAACTTAAAAAGATTATTACTGAGTCTTTTTGGAGCCATGAGTTCTAAATCAATAATTTTGTCAGCATCTGTGATGTGGAGTAATACAGATAAAGCAGCATCTCTTCCCTCCTCCGCCCCCTCCATCCTTAAGAGCGACAGGCTCATTACTGCAAGGTTTTATCATGTGGTTGAACCCTAGTGGGGTTATGTAAGCCAATTCTATAGGTTTTGCTGAGAGTATTCTGACCATACATTGCCTGTGAAAACCCAGTAGCAGGAAGCTGGGCTGGTGTGTCGGGTGGTTTCACGTGGACTGTTGCTTTGTGGTGCAACACAAATGTATTCCAACCAGACTCCCTTTTGCAGTTCATGAGGAAACTAAGAGTACTTGAAAAGTTTTCAGCATTTGGCACAAAATTTGCTTCAATGACAGTATCTGGAGGGGAAGGGGTATTGCAAGAGCCATGGGGCTTGGAGTATTGGCTCGGGAGGCTGCCTGTGGTACCCGTATGGTCACTAGGATATCCGTGGTCACAAACCCAGGATGTGCTTCATTGCATGAAATGTCTCTTTAGCATCCAAATCCCAGTGACCCCCAAATGCCCTGTGCAAAACCTGCAAATGCCACCTACTGAATATTAATGTTCAAGCAAAGAGATACTACTGATGCATCCTTCCTAGCAGAAAATAAGATAACCAGATATTTTGCCCTGAAGCAAAATGTTACATTCTCACTAGCAAAACAAGTCAGCAGTGCAGTATTTACTTTCCCCTGGATAAGTCCCTTCCCTAACCAGAAGAAAGGAAGCTGTGTCCAGGAATGCACAGGCTCTTTGCTTAAGTAAACAGCAGTTGCTTCAGTAGCAGCTGGGAAGCTGTAACAACAATTTCAGCCTTGGCAGAACACAGGCAGACACCTTGAAGACAGCCAAATGAATGTAAGTCTAGGAAAAAGATCTGTTTCCCCTGTTTTCTTTAGATTCAGGCTTGGGGCTATGTTTTCCAGCCAAAAAATACTCCTTAAATATACTTCCTTAAATATACACAGATTTTCTATGATCGTCAGTATGTTGTTTAAATACCAGTCACTCTGTCCCCTGGCTGTTCAACGGGCAGCTGCAGTGGCTTTTAAACTTTTGAGGGCATTAGCAAATTAGCTGAGAGTTACAGTGGAATTGCAATTCCTCTGCAGTAATCTACTGACTTGTGGGACACTTGGAAATGGGACATGTGTCAAAGAGGTTGTTTGTACACTGCCGAGAGGAATACATGGCAAACACTGATTTTAAACCTCTGCTATCCCTCATGCTATCACTTGCAAACACTAGATGCCAAGATAGTTGCCATAAACCTCCTCACATCTAATTGCAGTGCGTAGACAGGAGCATCTTTAAAGAGATGTCCAAAGACAAGCTTGCAGTTTCACAGATCTCTTATTAAATCTCACCATGTGAGGCCTTCAGAGATCTTCAAGAAAGGTGATAAAACCAGGGATAAAATTACTTCTCTATCTCCAAACCTGTCAGAAAAAGGATGTGGAGGCATTCCTGTGACAAAGTGCTGCAGGAGAGGCTTGAGTGTCCACAGAAGGCAGGGTGAGAAGTCATGCAGTCCACGCCCTTGCCCCCAGGGCAGAGCCAACAACATTTAAACAATTTCTGAAGGATGTTTGTCCGGCCCATTCCTAAAAGTCTTTTTAAGGGCAGATTCCTCTCCCAGCAGTTCTCCCCCAGTGCCATGTTACCTGCTCCAGTAACCAGTAACTCCTGCGAGCTACCCAAGGCTGGGATGGAGGAGCTGTGCCCCTCTCCGTGCAGGGATAGGACAGGCAGGAGACTGGAGCATCCCCAAAAGAAAGAAAACCCAGAACAGAGCCAGAACCAATTTATCTACATTTTTCACTGTGTTTCACATCAAGCTGCCATTCTGTTCCCCACCTCCAGGGGAAGTGTCCAAGGTGCACTCAGCCCAGGTGAGTGCATGAATAAATAAATTCAGGCATTTGTTATAGCTGGAAAATGACCTGTGTCCGAGGGGTGCACCAAATGCTCCTTCTCTGCAGGTAGCTTGAATACCTCAACATGAACCATGTTCTCAATGTTTCAGACTATGCTAAGCCACTTTGGCCTTCCTCCCCTTCAACTTTTTCCTCTGGAGCAATTATCTTCACCAAAGTCAATGGATGTCCCTGCGCCGATTGATTAGTAGGTGCAGGTGCAGCGCTCTGTTCTCAGTCCAAAGCACTCCCAGTGGCTAACTGTGCATAAGATTTACCCTTACTGGTGAACCTCCAGTTTGGAAGACTACCTAGGCTTAAGCAGATTTTTGTCATACTCTTAAGTGGCTTTTTAGCCCAGGTATCACTGTGGTTTTGTTTGCAATATAGATGATCCAATTTTTTTATAAATTCAGTTAGTAGAACAGAGTATTATACACTGTCAGGCACTGACTAAAATCTAACAGTGAAAGTTTTAGCTAAGGCTAACAAGACTATGTAGGACTGTGGCTCACTGAGCACATATATCTTCTACAAACATTAAAATTCCCATACAGTAAAGTATGGTGTACAATATATTTTTACTCCAGGGTAAGCATGGGGGAAAAGAGCCAACCTACGTGCATATGGCCCTCAAGATCAATCCAGTTTTCTTGTAATATAATTTCTGATGTGTTAGCACTAGTCTACTTTCAATTTACAATTACTCCAACTGGAGAGAAAAAAAAATTGTTATAGCTGGAATACCTATGCCATAAAAATTAGTTGATGAAGACAGAATTTTCTGCCCAAAGCAGAAATGTGGAAGTGTTCTAGTTAGATTAAAATTAGAGCAGGAAATGTTGATAAAAACCTGTCTGTCAAAAAAAAAGAGCTTCTTTTCCAAAGACAAGCAAATACACTTATCATGGTCAACTGCATGAACCTGGAGGGAATACAGTACCAAAGTGGCCTGAGGTTATGTTGAGTCATGAGAGGATTCACATCTGCTCTCAGAAGCCTTCTGAGCCAGCACTGAATTCAGGTAAAACATGTACTGTAAATTGAAAGGTGTACTTTTAAATGCTTTTTTCTAGGCTGACTGTCCTCCTGTGAGCCATGAAATCCCACATCAGCCAACACCTTTATTTTTATTCAAAGGGAAAACAAAACTAAGTGGTGGCACAACGGGGCAGAGATCAGGGGAGTCCAGAAGGAAGACTGGCTTCTCTGAAAAACAGAGAGCCAGCAAAGCAAGTGGGTTGTGGGAGAAGACCTGGTAACTTCAAGACTTAGCAAAGTGCTGGTTTTTCCTATTTTGCTAACTGGGGAAGCAAATACCAGGTTCAGGGAGACAGACACAGGGAAGGGAAGCCGAGTGAACAGGAGTCAGCTCTGGGTTTGCTGTGGACTCCAGTTACCGTAGCTCCTCTGGCATGGTTGGGAACTGTCAGCAGGATGGGGGTGTGGGAGAGGCAGGGAAGCACTGCTGTGTGGGTACTGGGGATGCCAGACATGGGGCTGTGGTGGTGCCATTTCTCTTGTTCCCATCCCACAGCCCTGCCCAGGAGTTCCCGGGTGTGCAGCCCGCAGAGAGCATCAGCTCCCGTGCAGGAACAGCTCCTCACAATGCTCACACTGTGACAGCACTGCTGGCAGGTTTTGCTGAACCAGTGTTTGCATGGTAAGGCACAAGTCCCATAGGAAACCACTTTCTGGAAGCTCTTGGTCAGAAATAATTACCCAGAGCCTTTTCCTCCCCTGCCTTTGCACATGTTAAAACACTGATCCATAAAAATCAGATTGTACAATTTGGCTATGTAGGGACAAAGTATTTCTTCCATGGCTTTATCCCTACATTTATCACAAAAAGTACTTGTCATTTATTTTCTTATAAATATTGTTAAATAAGTAAGCCTTTCTGGGGTACACACAAGTCTGAGAAGGAGCTGGGGAGGGGGGAGAGCCCCTTCTCCTTCCCCTTCCCCAAAGTAGGAAGCATCTTCCCATGACCAGGCACTACACCATCACTGCAGGGCACCCCCAGTGACCCCAGCTCAGTGGAGTGGGGAGGGCAACCTTACCCCCCTGCCCAATCTTATTAGAGAACAGGGAGAAGGTGTAGCTCCAAACTGTGGAGGGGATCAGCCCCCAGGGAGCCCTTGTGAAACCCATCCTCTGCCAGGAAAGCGCAATGGCAAACTTCTTGTTTGGTTGGGATTTTTTGAGAAAGAGATGGCAAAAGTATCCCAGGAGGGCATTTGAACACAAATTCCTGTCTATGGTGCGTGGGTTGGAGCAGAATGGCATGCCCTGACATGTCACCCCTTGCCCTGCTGTCCTGGCACAGCTTCCTGCCTGGAGAGAGGGCACCTCAGCATCAGGTGCACCTGCCTGGGGCAGCCGCTTCTCAGGCACAAATTGTTCTCATGTCGTTGGCATTCTGCAAGTCATTACCTTTTTTTTTAATTTGGGGGAAAAACAAACAAAAAAGATCAAGCAGAAACAATTCTAGATTATTTAAGCTCCCAGGAGTCTTAATCTGTGCATCAAATAAATGGCTTGCAAGATGTCAGGGGTTTTCATTTAGGCTTTTTTTAACCAATTTTTACTATTTTTGTATTAATTTAGGGGAAAAATTGTATAATGAATCTCAATGTATAGCATAAGCCTAAAATAAAATGGCTGTCTCTCTCTTTGCTTCCTGTGCTCCCAAACTGCTACAGAAATCCCATGGTATCACCAATGCAACAAACTGATTTTCTTGGCCTAACACAAATAATCAGGATGACCATGCTCTCCAAGTCCCCACAGAGAGGGGTGGTGGAGTAGTTCAGGGGCACCTGCTCAGCACAGGGCCAGAGATGTCCCCAGCATGATGGGCATGCTGCTTTTCCAGGAGCCCCTCTTGTTCCAGGCTACACACTGCTCAGCAGCAAGCACAGGGAAAACCACTTCACATCTATTCATGTCCATGTTATTGGGATCTAAGTGCTTTTTGGGGGTGTTCTAGATAACCCAGCAGCAGAACCCCAGAACCAACAGCTAAGGCAAAAATCTGAATCTGATTTGATCAAAAACTACAGGTTATTTCCTCAAACAAGAACTGGACCTTCTGACGTCTGGTAGGTAGGTAGACCCAAAGTATTACTGTTGAACAGAAGTATTGCGATTGAACAGAATTATTACTACTAAAAATTTTCTTACCAAGGCCTTACCATCCACAAACTTAGAAGCCCCATCATCACTGAGAGACCCACATCTCCCACCAGCAGAACCACAGCTGTTGCTCCAGCTTCTTCTGATGACTGTTCTCAATCATCTTCTTTCCATGCCCGAGCAGATAACCCATTTACACTTCTTTCCTAATGTTTTGGAGAAGGGGAGCAGCATCCCTGTATGCCCATTTGGACCAACTGCTTCAAAGCAGAATCAAACCACTCCACCAGGGGATGAGGGTGACAGCTACAGGTGCTCTGTAGAAATGAGATATGCATCACTTTACTGTGAAACGCAGGTGACCCAGATCCGATCCCAAGTCACTGCAACTAATAGCAGGGGTTTGGGGTTTTTGGCTACCAAGGGGTTTCAGCCCCTTTAGTTTAATGGGAACTTTGTGTCTGCAATTTAAAGGTGATTCTTGTCACCTGCTATGGCTCCTGGCCTTGTCCCTCTCAGTCATTCTTTCTCTCATCGCCTTAAATTCAGAATCCAGAAGCACTGTTGCCAAAAATTCTGTCTGAAACTGCAACTCAAATGGTATTAATTTTTCTCTTTGCTCATGTAATGTAAGAGAGGCTATGTCTAAGCATCACGCAGGAACTCAAAAGAGCAAAACCCCTGTACAAGGCTGGTGTTCCTCATTTGTGTTAGCAAGAGCTCTTTCGTGCAAATTTCCACCAATCTAATTTACAAAATTCAGGCTTTCCAAATGTGTGGTCAGCACGTTTTATTCTGAAAGTTCATCTGTACATACAACTTCAAAATAAAGGCATGTTAAATCTGAATTTTAGCTTATCAAGGAATACAGTTCAGCCCAACAAATGTTCATGAGCAGCATGTCTGAATCCCACATGCAATTCTTCCATTGCTGCATACAAGTTAGAATATTTTCACTCCCAAATACCACATTTCCTTATTTATACAACACAGAAACTAGGCAGGATTGTGGACCCAAACCAATTGTGGATTCAAAGCAGTGAAGTGTGCTTATGTCTACATTCATTCTGTAAATGTTGCTTAAACTTGTAAATGTTAATGGCAATATAGAACTCATTGAGAAGAACAGGATTTTTTGGTTTTTGCTGACTTCAGTTTACTGGCAGAATGTAACTGAAATATATGCCAAGCACTGGCTAGAAAGAACCAGGGAATAAGACATCCAACAGTCCATCAGCAGAGAAAAGAGTCCACTTGAAAATTTATAGGTATGAGAAATGTAAGAATCATGTTAAAGGCCTTAGCTGGGTATCCAGACTATACATAGCATATGTTATATATGAATGCAGAATATTCCATTCTGATTCTTTTTTGGCCACATTGAATCCTCTGAAATATGCTCTGTTCTGTGAGGAGGCATACTTTTGAGCAAAACTGACATTTATCTTCTTAGAAATAACCAATTTGCACAGGTGAAGTTTGCTGGAAACAAAATTTTAAATGTATACAAACAAACTGATGCCAGAAAACACAATTTGTAAAAAATATGCCTTCACATACTGATTATATTTCATAATAAGCAATCTGTTCCCTGATGCTACAAGTAAAAAATGATTTTTTGTTTGTCAGCTATATTCAGGAAAATGAGATGCCCCACTAATGTATATATAGTGCATACACCCCCATACCAATTATGTATTTCTTATACGCCCAGCACAAGTTGGCTCTGTATAAAGAGGAGGAAAAGACAGCCTAGAAATGTAGTTGAAAGCTGGTAGGAAGAATAGTTTATCTGAACTGAGATTAGTAATGGATCAGCAGGGGAGGAGCAACAGACATGTTTGGTAAGGAGTTTAGGAACAAAGAAACTGGCTGCAGAAATGCAGAGCTGTCAATAAAACCCAGGTTTTATTGTGTCAGGAGGATGAGGAGGAAATTATATAAAAACTTCTGAGTTGCAAAAGGAAGGAAAGTCTAAGCTAGTATGAGACTGAGAAAAGTCATATGAACGTATGTAAGACTAGCAGCTGTAATGTATATTAAGGTTGCTTAATAAAAGACAGGATCTGTCCATACAAGGAAAATAAAAAATCACAGCTGCCTAATTATATGATTTCAAATATAGATTCAGTACTTCATTGTTTTGGAATAAAAGGAGGATATCATTCATAATCTAATCTGGAGCCCAGATCTGGAGAATTTAACATAATATATAAAGAGTATTATACAGAAAAAGAGATTGGTCGTGGATTCTGGCTCATAACTTACTTAAAAATGACAAATCGACCTTCACTATTTTACTGCAGTTCTTACTTAGAGAAGAGCAGCTGACTTTAATGTTCTGAAATAGCCATACCTTCCTGACAAAATACTTGTGTGTTGGAAGGATTTCTTTCCTTTTCTTTTGAAGATGCCATCAATTTTCTCTCTGGATGAAGTGAGCCCTCAGACGCCTAACTTACAGCAAGAAGTGGGAAATTCCAGCTCTCTTAAGGTGATTCCTGATGCAAGGACATCCATCTGCAACTGAATCTCTCTTTTCTTTCCTCTCTGCCTACTATTGCAGGCTGTTCCCAACCTGTCTATTGACAGTTTTACCAATAAGTATATCATACCCCTCTTTGCAGAGAGGTGGGGTTCTGCCCAGCATCTCCTGGTCTTGGCTCCAGAGGCAGCCACATTATAATTTCAGGATTATTTCTGCTCATTAGCCCCTCTCATGGGAGCCTTTCTGTCAGTATCTTGGATCCTGCTGGAAGGGTGGCTACAACAGCTGTCACAGGACAACCAGCAACATTTTGCTGACCTGCCATGGCTCTGATATACACAAATGACATAACATTACTAGATCTAGCAAGGAGAAGCATCTGAAGCCCACTGTCAGGGCATCCTATGATATTTAATATCACCATCTTTGACAATGTTTATACAGCGGATTTATTACATGGAATTTGCAGAAACAGTGAGAGGAGAGAAACTGCTGGCTCAGCACTTTCCAAACCTCTCTGTCAAAGGAGGAATTCTCACCTCACAGTCAGTGGTGATACCAAATCTGAAGAATCTCATTTACAGGAAAAGATTAAAAGAATTTGGCTTAGAAAGAGGAAATGTGGAGCAGTGATATGTGACTTCAGAATTATGGATAATATTGCTAACATCAGTGAGTTCCTTTTTTTTTTTTCCCCAGCATATGCTTCAAAGCCAGAATCTCAGAATACAAAATATTTGAAGTGAGAAGCAAATAATAAATTCATGGAGAACATTTCACAGGTAAAAATGATAAATACATATTGGAAACTCTAAAGTCAAGGGAGACAAAAAAAATCAACCCAGATGAGAAATGTCTAGATTTATTGTAGAGAACTCCACAAAAACCTGGACAGAAAACATCCTAAATATACTCACAGCCCTGGAGAACTCTTCAGGTGGTCTGTTCCAGCACCAGATCAAAAATAAGGTAAGAGTTTTAAATTATTGACAACTACAACCAGCAGAGCTTTAAAGTGTGGAACCTGGGTAGGGGAGAAATGGAAAAATTATGGGAAAAACACTTTAATGAAGTACTTACTCTTTGCGTTCATCAGCACCTCTCCACAGACTTCTCACGAGTTACAGCTAATAACATTTATTTAAAGCACCACCCAGCACATTCCAGACAACTGTTCTCCCCTTCCTCTGGAAGCCAAAGGGTGAGATTCATTTTGTCAGTCTCCTTTCAAGGCAAAAGATCCCTTGACAGTGTCTGAGTGACAAAGGACCTGAGACAGAAGTGAGCACAGACCAGAATAGGAAACCCATACCTGAGCCATGGCAAGGCAAAGCACTGTTCCTCCTCAATCAGACAGCGGTGCAAAAGAGGGCATTCCAATTTCTAATGTACTTTAAAAGCTTACAAGAAAGTTTGGCCTCTGTGGTACACTGTGGTTTCCCTAAGCAGTAGATGTGCTATGGATGATGTCTAGGCGTCCTTACACTTCTGCTTTCCCAAATCTTAGTAGCTCTCAGCCTTTGGCTTCATGCCACACAGCCCCTCTGACACTCATATTGCAAGCTTTGTTGAGATACCTTTTTGGTGGAAAAGACTTTGTTCACAACAAACAGATCTTTTTAAATATTATCTATTTGCCCCAGAAGGTTTCCACACCTGCCATCTCTGTTCTCTGTTAGTACATCTGGAAATGAAGGTGGCCATGGAGGGAAGAAGAGAAAGCAAGCAAAAGTCCCATCATTTCAGTTAAGTGGCAGCTAGTTTTGTGAGGCTCAATTACCAGTAATTTTATGTGCCTCATTTCCCAGTACCAAATTTTTAAAAGGTGCTCACTATTCAACTCCCCAGCCAGGAAGAACTATGGATTTTCAGTATACTCCAAGCAGAGTATAACCACTGTATTGAAGCCATGTTGCCAGTGGAAATAAAGCATTGGTAAGGGGAGGAGAGCTGAATAGAGTTGTTGGATTTGAAATTTTCAGCACAGAAGACCGGGTTTCCTTATTTTAAAGAAAGTTCACATTCTTAGCTTTGTTCTGAAAAGAGAAATCTTCAAGTCTGACAAACTCAAAGCACATAAAATCATATACAAAACCTTCTGTTCAGGAGAGGAGAGGCCAGACGTGAGCTGAGAAAAGATATCAAGGCAGTAGCAAATGCAAACAGTAGCAAGCATTGCACTTCTATAGAAACACGGCTAATGAATAATCGGTTTGAATGAATAATTGGCTAAATGTTACCAAAAATCTCCTGAGGCAGGAAAAACATAGTCAGGGAAAGATTGTCAAAAAAGCCTTTCTGTGATTTTTAACTTCCTGTTATGGCTTATTTTTAAGGTGACCAGATCCGTGGCTTTCACACTTCATTGAAATCTGTAACTGGTTTTTTGGACATAATCATCATAACTTTTAGACATATGAATGAGTTATCATTAATATACATTCAGCCATTGACCAAATACAAACCATATCAGGTGGCCAGCCATAGATCTCAAGTACTTAAAAGTCATTCTTTACAGCTACTCCCACTCCTAACATACATATAAAGTATATGTATTTCACAGAATAATGGGGGAAATCTATACAAAATTCTAACCTATGTGAAAACAATTTGCTTTAAACAGGCCAGACAGAATAGAAAAATTGTTTGCAGCAAATACTTTTATAAGCTCAAAATGTGAAGGTAAAGTAGCTCTATTCAAGCCTTTTGAAGAGAATCAATGAGAGAATGAATGTGAAAAAGCACATGGAGTGCAATTTAAAGAAGCAAGCAAGCGAATCATGACCATAGAATGTCTATAAAACCTTGGCAGTTGACCTTCAGTGGGTGAGGATGGTAAGTGGTTTGGAGAATCAGCATTTCATCAAGTGGTTGAGTACATTTTTACCCTTTTCAAATATGAACCAGCTCATCAGGTAAAAACTGATCATGCAAGGTTTGTCCATTTGCTTGCTCTCAGTGAGCATGAAAAAAAAATCATATCCCTAAATGAGCCTGTGGATTCTGCTGACTTTGGTTAATTCCCGTGTGTTTCTGTTAACCACTAAGGGGACAAAAAAACACAAATAAAAATGCTCCAAACCTTTATTACTTTTTCTTTGCTCAAGAATCTATCGTACACCTCCCATTACCTTCTCCTTTTGCTATGCCAGACCTCTCTTATGAAATTCCCCAATTTTGGCCAGTTGACTCAAGCGCTCCCCTAATACACTCTTGCAATTGTAAGTACTCAGGGGTTCCACTAAAGGGGTGGCTGGATGCAGCTTCAGGACTAATTGTATCCTATGACTTATAGAATTATGCATCAACAGCTAAAAGGACACAATTACAAGGTGAACTATTGTGACACACACTGTGTAATGTCATACAATCAAATGCAATGTTTAGTAAACATGAACCTCTTTGTCATTTTGTATTTATTTATACAGGTTTAAAAAAAATAAAAATAAAGCACACATTTAAAAATACACCTTTCTCCATTGTTTCTCTGCAGCATTATGCAACTTCTCATTGAGGCTGATGGGAAGGCAATGACTCTGTAGTGCCTGGAGAACTAGGCAATGACTAGCAAGGAATACACAGTTGTCACCCAGAATTTTCTTAGCCTTCTGATGTTTCATATTGGAGTCAGAGTTTCTCACTTTCCCATGCCTTTTAACACAAACAAAGAATTGTTTTTTGTAAATATGGCCAGTGTTTGCATTCCTTCAAATGGGAGGAGAATGTGATTAATAGTCTGATTGACCAATGTGGTTGAGAGGTGAGAATTTCACCTTCCAATCCATTGTCACCTTGATAAAAGTATATATTTGGAAATTAATAAACAAAGGCCTTTTTTTTCGGCTCAGCGCTGCATCTCAAAAGATTCCAGGTCTCTGTGTGATCATTTCGTGTCCGACTGCATCACACAGTTCTTGTTTGTATTGAATTACACCTGCAAAGAGAGGGAAACAACCTTCCAGAGAGTGTGGGAGAGAAAAGGAAGGGCTCACCAAGCATTTGCTAGGAGCTGCCTAGGTAGGAACACCAAATTTTTGCAGAAGTAGGAGCCTTACCTAGGTCACTGCCTAAAGGGCTGCGTTTTTCCAGCAACGTGCCACTAATGAAATAACAAAGGGTTTCTAATTCCTGGGCTCCTCCCTCGGCTACAAAGGCTGGAGGAAAAAGGAAAGGGGAAGAAGTTCTTCCACTTACAGTTGGAGAACTGATAAATCTCTGGCATGCCCTCAAAACAGGGAGGTGACACAGCTCTGCAGGGAGCCAGGTCCTGCCAGTTTGCCCAAGGAGCCCTGGGTTATCCCACCAGGTCTCTGTAACACACAAAGGCTCTGCCTTGCAGACCTCCAGCAGGACTGTCCCCCTCTCCTCTGGGAGTGACAACATGCATTTCAAGACTTCTGTCTTTCTTCAGAAGAAGGTTCTCTGGCACCTTCTCCTCCTCCTCCATGCCATCCTCCTCTCTCCTTGCTTGTTCTCATCCTCATTTATTTCACAGACACACACACAAGAGATTCCTGTGCAAAAGGCTGATCTCAGTCCATTCCCCTATGGCCCAAGCCAACACAACTTCCATTGGCAAAGGAAAGCAAACTGCAATTCTGGAGAAATGATCATATTTCCTCCTTCCTCAATACACCACAAGAAACAGAGAAAGATGATCAAATGACAGATATCCAAAATACTGCAGAGGGAACAAAAGCCAAGCATGCTACTAATTTTTACAAATTATGTGCTGTGAGTTTAGTGTAAGTACAATGAGTGGAGAGGGCATATCATTATTTTTTACAATGGTTACAGAATCATAGTGGATTTTGTAGTAGCAGTTTTGGTCTGTGCTTTGAATACAAAGCAATTACAACATCAAATGGCACTATTTGGAAAAACAGAAAATATTTCTGAAATTTAATTGTGTTCAAATCCCAGAGTAATTGTGGTACAATAGGAAATATTGGGTCAAATTTCAAATCCATCTCTACATTTGCAAGTGTGTGCATGTTCACATTTGGTGCACTCAGTGGTACCCTTAGTAGACACATAAGGGGGAGATCCCACATGGGCTATTCAGGGCCTGCTCCATTCAATGTTTTCACTACTACCATCATGGACAGCACACAAAAGAATATATTAATAAAGCATTGTCCCCCTGAGCTGGGAAGAACTGCAGAATTCTGAAGGCTGAGAACAGAGTCCAAACACACTCATTGAAAAAAAGAATGATGTGAAATCAACTATAAGAAATTCAGAAAAGCTAGGTCCAGAGGGGAAAGAGAAATCAGTGGTGCAAACACAAAGTATGGGGAAACTGATTAAACAGCAATTTTGCAGAAGAGTATCAGAGATTGCACTTGGTCACTGCTTCACAGTGAATAAAAACTGTGGCAATACTACAAAGCCACCACATCTAATCCTTACCCAATTTATTAAAAGAATCACATACAGAAGACATAGAAGACTTTTTTTTTCTGTTCTCCTTAGAGGAGATGAATCTTCAACTGAACACTGTGGCCATGACCCTTGGAAAGAGTACGGAATAAAATGAGAAGTCAGAAAAATGCACTTTCTTCAGGAAAGCCTGCTTATTCTAGGAGAGATGAATTTGAGAACCACAGTAACACTTTGCTGTATGAAAAGGATATATAAGAACAGGTATCAAATGTTTCTTGTGTCCCCTGAAGGTGGGACAAGACACAATCAGTTTAATTTGCAGCAAATATAAGTCAATTTGTATATCCTAATTCCAAGAATAGGCATGCACTGGGAATATGCCTAGGCTGGCTGTGGGACCATGTTTAGCAGGGTTTAAAGAAGAGGTTACACAGAAAACTTGAAACAACCTAGATACTGATTCAGCCCCTTTTTTTACAAAAATCCAGTGTTTTCCAATTCAAGTATGGTATAGCAATTAAAGTTGCCCCAAGCTATGTCCCTTTAAATTGGCTCAGATTGTGTATTCAGAAACAGAGGCACCTTGAATTGCTTGTCATGTTACTTAGCATAAAAGCTGAATTCCTGGCCTGTAGAGGCTGGGATGTGTTCAAAAAAATGAGAGATTTATGTATCTGTAGCTAATACTTTTAAGTACGGCAATTTAAAATTTGTAGCAATTCAGCCACAATAAGTGGAGAAAATGTGATGTCTTCTACTGTTTCCTGATGCACTTTAATATGTATCTGTGAAATTCAAGCTCTTTAGCTCACAGAAAATCTCTGCTGTAAAACATTCAGTAAGAAGGGTCCATGAAGTACAGAATAACAGCAGAAGAAAGAGACAAATTAATTTGCTGGATAGACAATTATTGGAAGCTTAGGAGACAAGAAATACCAGATTAAATACTTTCTCCATTTCTTTCCTGAGGATCAGTCTTTCGGTGTTTAATGAGTTCCTATCAGTCTATGCAAATAATTCACAATGAATAATTTATCTGATATTTTTTCTGTTTGTGGGATATCTAAAAGCAAATTGGTTTCCTCTCACATATTCATTATTTAGAATTATATTAATGCATCTTTTGGTGAGTGTGTTTTCACTGCAGTTGCTTTGCTCCACAATTCAGTTTTCATACCACCTACATGTGGCAAGGGTCCCACCAAATTCCTCTTGTCCTCAGGGCAAAGATTCCTTCAAGATGAGTTAAGGTCCTGCTTTCAACAGGCTCTGTAGGATATCTTTCTGTCCACTGATGCCATGGAGGGGGCTAACCACCTAATCTGAGCATCTGGATCTGATGTGGGCATCTAGATAGGCTGGCCTGTGGGAATTAGTGCCAGTGCTAAATTAAGGACCCTCTTGAGCTCCCACTTTCCAAATAAACTGGCTAAAGAGAAGCAAGATTACCCAGGGAAAGAAAAGCAGCACTCCTCCAGGCATCCCATTTCTGCTGTTAATGTTCACTATCTCTTCCATTGGCTGTTCTTAGTCAACACTATCATAGAATCATGGAATACTTTAGGTTGGAAAACACCTTTAGGGTCATTCAGTCCAGCTGTATATTACATGTATGCTTGCACTTGGTTTGCACACAACAGGTAGGCAAAGGATTATGACCTTAGTTTTGAATCTCACTTTAAGAGTTCCTACGTGAAGGAAATTGCCACCATACTCCACCATTTTGGATACAGTGGAACTCCTTCTGCTCCTTGGAACAGAGAATTAAATGCTTGTATGGAGAACTTGCAATTCACCTCTGTCATGATGCTTAGGAGTGCCAGGCAGTCCAGCTAACATATCAGGCATTGTCTCTGTGGTGTAAAACACTGAGAATGCTAAATGATGACAGAGAACCGGCAAGGTCCTTCAGCAAGTAAGTTTTGAATAGGAAAGAAAGTTTGAACTGCAGTTGTTTTTCCAGATGCAGTCAGATCTTTTGATAATCACATTATACAGAGGCAGTTCTATAAATTTTCTCGTGACTTCAGTGCAGACAGTTAAGGGGTTCAGTTAAGGTAACTGAAATATTTGTGTTGCTAGAGGCACTTGACAAGGAGACACACTGTATTAGAAGTGTCCAGATCCCTCAAATTCCTTCTTTGTTAACATTTTCAGAATGCAGAATGCCACATACACTGCAGCATTTGCCTTTGCAGAATCGTCTTCCTCAGAAACTCACCTCAGACTTCCTCTTTCACCATCTCAGACTGCTACAAGAAGTCATTCAAAGCTATCAAGAATATTTTTATTCATAAATGGAAAGGCTCATTCTCTTTACTGCATTAAAAAGACAGCTTAAACATCTGACTGCTTTGGGTTAGCCTATTAATGTACAAGTGAGACAGCTTGCATGGGGGAGATAAAAAGGGGCAAATGAAAGAACAGAAAGCATGCAGGGAGAGAAAAGAGGTTAACAGAAGAAAAGGGGAAATGTCAAAGAAATAAGTGGAATGGGAAAAAAGCAGAAAAAGAAGGGGAAATACAGAGATGCCATCAGTAGAAAGAAAGAAACAATGAAGAGAAACAAGGGTATTGGGAAAAGGCAAGGATGATACCAGATTTTAAAATAATTCTGAGAAAATAGATAGTGATGTCAAAATCCCAGTAATTGAATTTTTGCCTTGAAAAGCCACTGACAGCTTTGCTTAAATGTTTAGCCACATAAAATCAAACTCCACATCCCTGCCTGCATGTATCTCTCAATGAAGTCAACAAGAATCAATAATAACAGCAGCACTCAAATCCATGCTGTTTTCATTGTAGAAAAGGTAAATACAATACTCTTTCCATACTTGCACCATTTCTCCATCTTTTTGTAGCCTCTAGCACATTTTCTAACATGTTTACCCCAAAGCCACTGTTGCTAGCCTTCCTGAGTTGATGGCATCCAGCTGAAGAGAAGCCAGTGAGGGAGAGTTCACATATTGTCTGCTCTTAATAAATCATCATTAAAGGATAGATTGGCAGCACCACAGCATTGTCCAGTCTATTTGCCTTGAGTCAGCTGCTCTGTACTTTCTCCCTATTCTTGCATAATTGAATACTACATCTTACATTTCTTTTTTTCTCTGCACAAGGAC
Source organism: Hylia prasina (assembly GCA_013397195.1). Lineage (NCBI taxonomy): Eukaryota > Metazoa > Chordata > Aves > Passeriformes > Sylviidae > Hylia > Hylia prasina. Next base: position 2,462,950 of record VYXD01002321.1, read on the forward strand.
TGGTCTTATCTGAAAAATACTGTAAACTCATTCAAATTTCATGAAGTCATTGGACCTAATGCAAACTGGAGGAACAGGAAAACCAAATAAATTAGTAAACCAGCACCTCTCCACTATCTATTAATAGTGGTATTTTCTGTTTCCTTTAACTGCAACTCAGGCCTGCCTGGCCTCTCCCCCATCCTTTGCAAAGGACACTGAAAAATTTATGACCAGCCCAAACTTGCTCAAACATTTCAGAATCTCAGACTTACAATGTATCAGATAAAGTGAGTGCTCACATGCTTGAATCATCACACTGAGGCCTCGTTTCTTGGACCAGTGATGTTTCCATCCATCCACCCACCCCATGGGTCTGATGAGACACCTGCAAACAGGGGCCAGACAAGGAAGGAATAGTGTCACATAAGAGTTAGATAAATGCTTCACTAGTGGAATCAGTTCAAAGATTTCTTGGCAGTTTAGACAAATCCTGAATGTTGTCAGCACAGGAGCAAATGAGTGAGTAGGTCTCCTTTCAGACCTGAAACTCAGGTGATCATGGTGGTGGAGGGCTGTGGATGAGCACAGGGAGACACAGTGTCACCAGAAGGGGCAGGGAGCCACCAGAAGGGGTGACAGGTGGTCAGAGGGTTTCTGGAGTTTGTGGGGATGCCTGTTTCCTACATTTCCATTGATCTCACAGGTGCCGACACAAGATCTCCCAGTTTATCTCTAGTGGGGCTTTGGTCTGTAACAGGGGCACAACACAGGACCACACCCCAGCCCTGCTCCCTCAGGGACCCCAGCCCTTGCCCCTGGTGGAGGTGGTTGGGCTGCCAGGCTGTCCTTGCCCTGTCCTTGCCCTGTCCCTGCCCTGTCCCTGCCCTGTCCCTGCCCTGTCCCACCCCAGTGGCGCAGCTGCCCAAGGGGAGCCCCACCTCTTCCCAGACAGGTGGTTTCCACCACGTGAGCTCAGGTGCTGCACACCGAGGAGGGGACAGCAGGGACACTGCAGGCACAGCTCCCAGCAGCTGCCAGGCTCTCTGCCTGCCTGCTGGGACATGGGGAGGAGCCCACTGCCCCATGCATCAGCCTGAGTCAGAAACACTAATGCTGAAAAAGCACATCCTAAAGTCTAACAGGCTCAGGTCTTCAAGACCATTTTGCCTATGCAAAAACCTAAGGATTCCTCATTTGGACATCAGTCTAGATACCAGAGCCATGATGATCTATCAGGCTTGTAGGCCTCTCCATATGTCTCCTTTGGGATGGGAAGACAGATAATATACAATCATGTTGATTAACCAGAGGGAGTGACTTACAGTTTCCTGTACTGTGTGCTTTGTACACCTAAGCAACAGAACAAATTCAGATATATTCCTGAGTGTCCTATATAATCAAAAATATCTATATCTAGGCTCTAAAACAGAGCATGGATTTGTCTTAAAAGTCAAGGTATCTAAGCATATATTATAGAAGGAAAGAAAACTTAGTATTTCCCTCTAGAGGTCTTTTAACAAAAAAATGTGTCACAATGATGTACAGCAGGTAGAAAACAAATTTGATAAAATAAAAATATAGAATATATTTTTTTTAAGGACACTGTCCCACAATACTTTTGGTTGTTATGCAATGGCATATCTTTGATTTGCATAATAAGATCCTTTCCAGAAATAATCTATATTAGCTGTAAAATGTCATGTTGTAAAGCAGAATCATCCATCAAAATGCAAAACAAGCAGGTTTCTTATTTTGGGACAAATGGAGTTCACCAAAGATATGAGGTCAGGTGAAAAGAAGGAAAAAATTCTGTATTTTTCAGCCACCAGGGTTGTGAGAAAAATCCTTTCTGAATTCTTCCCATTTATGTGCCTGTGATGTACCTGAGCAGCTCGAGGTTCCTCATACACAGAAAGCAGGATGCATTAATCATGAGGAACAGAGGGCCTGAAGCCGCAGTGTGCCACTCCACTTGAAAAGCCTCTAAAATATGCTAGTGCCAGAACTGCCTGGGGTGAAAATTGTGTACTGCTCACAATGATGTGTCTGAAAAGAGTAAAATTAAATATATGCTCTCAGAAAACTTGCTGCACATCTACTCCCAATTTCTTTCCATTTCTGCCCTACCAAAGGGTTGCAATTTCCATCTCTATCTTAAGCATGCTCCTTCTGTGTCTTTCTTCAGACTGACAGAGCTTCCTCCTGCCTTTCTCATAAAAGTTCCCCTCAATGAAATCACTGAGGTAAACAAGGGAAGGTTTTCCCACTACCCCACGGGGAATTCATCTGCCAGGGCCTCATTTCCTGTAATGCATAGCTTTTGTTCCTGCCTCCTCCACACAGTTACACACCTAGGCACGATGGTAATCTGGTTTTCTCCCCATATACACCTGGCAGATGGTGGTGTGTGTTAGCTCTGAGGGCAAGCACTAAGCAGTGCAGCCTGCTCATTGTCACATTGGAGCAAGAACAGCCTCGGCCACGTTCCCAAGCATTTACTCTTTGTCTGGAGTTCCTCAGATATTTCAGTGCCAGCCATACATCACAACTTTAAGAGCTGAGGTGACAATTCAAAATATGAAAATCATTGCAGAGTAAATGAAGCAAATGATCGTTTTTGACAAATACACGAGTGTGGCACTCAGAAATCTGGCTTGAATGTCTTTAAATAATTAAATTTATCTACCTCAGTAACTACATTTGAATTGCAAATTAATTCTCCACCTCAGCCCTGCCACATGTGTGTGTCTCCAGCGGTACCTGAGCTCCCACAGCCTGCTGGCTCTGAGTGCAGGAGCACCTTTGGACAGGAGCATTTCAGGGCAGAGAGCACCTGAGGGTGAGGACACTCTGCTCTGCTCCACCATGTTTTGTTGTCACCCTCCTTGCCCTTCCTTCTGGTGCCTTTTAGTGGGTGCTGTGCTGTGCAGCACATCCACAGCCCAGGGGATGGAGCCAAGCATGGAGCTGCTGAGGCAGGGCTGTGCTCCTGCAAACCTGGCTTAGCTCCACCACGTGTGTTGTGGTACCTTTTAACTGCATCAGCCACCCTCTCCACCACACTCCTGTCCTTCCTACACAGAACAGGCAGGGCAGCACTGCTCACATGATATTCTCCACTTGGGGAATGACAAAATACATTGTTAAGTCCCTGCATTGTTTCCATCTTTGCTCAGTTCTCCAGCAATGCCACCTTTATTACAAGTTCCTTAAATACCACTTAAAGACAGAATTATCCACCTCCCTACCACTTCTCAGCATATGAGCATTTTCTCAAGAACAACAAACCTTGTTCTCCTAAATGTCCTGTGAGATGGGGAAACTCCTTACATGTATTTTACAAACAGAGGCTTGAGGCTTGAGGCACATATATTAATGTCAACAGGGCTAACTCACTTTAAAAGTTTATAGTTAGACTTTCTTAGGGAACCAGGCATTTTATTGCACTACATTTCTCCTCAGCAGTGCAGAGTTTCTTGGTCTCCATTGGAAACTCCAAGCATTCCTCATTTCATTTCAATGAGTCAGACTGAAGGGCTCAGATAAGAAATCCAGAAATTGAAGAACACACAGGTATCACCTGTGAGAAATGTCAGTAAAGGGATGTGATTTAAATCCCAGTGGAATTCTGGCACATCAGGAAGAAAAGGAAGTTCTTCAGGGCAGTAGTTAACAGCCCATCCCAGAAGACTTCCTCTTGTTCCATCTTTTTCACTGCACAGATTCCCAATTCCCACAGCAAATAATGCAGAGGTCCTGGAGCTTACAGTTTCTCCCCATAGCTGTGACACATCCCCCAGCCCATGTACCCTGAACTATCTACAACACTGTGGAAAACCCTGTGTGTGGAGGGTGAGCAAGTAACCCAAAACTGCACTTGTTAATATTCAGGATTGTAAAGTCAGCTTTGCACAGGCAAGTTGAAAACCGGTATTTTTTTTCTAGTTCTATATCTCCTTCTGGTGCTGTAAGAAAACCCTTAGGACAAGTGAAGAGGGATTTGGGAAGTTCCCAGGTTTCAGGCTTGCAGCCCTGGAGTGACCCTGAGGCAGGAATAATCCTCTGTGTAGGTGTCACAAAGATGACAGTGGCAAATGGCCACTCTGGTTCCTTAGCAAAAGGAGCTACGCTCCACAATGGCAGTAAGTGAATTTTTGCCCTTGCACCCTGAGCTATTCCACCCCTCAGGCCAGGTTCTGCCCTCCTGGCACCTTGTGACTCTCGATGCCTCGGGTTCGGTCCTGCCTGAGCCCCACCCTCATCCCGCAGGGCTCGGTCCTGCCTCCCCCTTCCCCATCCCAACCGGCCCTTACCCATTCCCATGTCCCTCTCCATCACACACACACACACACAGTGAGCATTCTGCACACAGAATGAAATCAGGCAGCAGAAACTTCAGTCTTTCAGGGGTATTTTCACAGAGAGTAAGGCACAGATCCTGACACCAGCCCTGCTCTTCACCCAGATTTCCAGCCCTGCCCTAAAGCTCTACCTGAGCAAGGCTGTCCCCTCTTTCTTGCAAACAGGCAAATTGTTTCAGAAAATAGAATTTGTGCACATGTTTTGGCAGTGAAAGTTTTAAATATGAACTCTTGAGTTTTAGCAAGGTTTTGAAACATAGAAAAACAATTATAAATATTTTTGTATCCTGGAGTGAGGCTTGATTACCTGGCTGCATTATTTAAGGAAAGCTTTTACAAACAAAAAGAATATGGATGTGATCTCTGGATAAGCAGACAACTGCAGCTGACAAAACAGTAACTAAATGACCACGGTATTCAGTTCAATTCTCTCTGTCAGGCGGCCAGTTCTCTACTACTCAGAGATTAAGAGGTAAATTCTCTCTATAGAGTCCTTTCTCTGTATCTGAAAGCCAAACCCAAAGCTTTTTAGCAGCACTTCCAATTTAACCCCTCCACTAACAGGCAGCATCCTCTTAAAAATCTTTTCATCTCTCTACGGTACTAAATTACACAGTCCTAATCCCAGCTGAATCAGATGATTGTGCCTGTCTCTACTGTAGAGGCACTTGGAGACAGCTTCACTCAACATAAACAGCATCTGCTCTGCAAACATCATACCTGCTCTCCACACCTAAAAGTGGCTGACTGACAAGCATTAATCTTGTAACTTTAGCCCAGCTGTACAGTATTCATTTATATATTCTGTATTATAGGTATGTGTTTATTTATTATTATGAATAAATAATAGATTAGAATAATATAATGCAATGATAAATTACATAATGGTTGGTTGGTTGGTTGGTTGATTTTTATAATAAATTTTTAAAATGTTAACCCAACTACATCTTTAGGCATAGATAGAAGTTTGAGACAGCTACAGGTTCTCTGGAGTCATCTGCCATATGTACTGGCTACAGAGACATGGATAGCCTTGGCAGGGGGAGGAGGTTCATGTGAGTGTGCTGTGTGTATTCTTAGGAGTTTTCTCAAATCTGCCAAACTAAGAAAGGATGTTATACTGATTCCAAGTGACTCCATCACTGCAGCTGGATACAGGATGCTGCTGGGTGGTCACAGTGCCTGCTCAGAGTTCAGTGTCTTACACCAGCTGGGTTACAGCATCACCTTTCAAACACAGACAGACCTGGCTTTCCATGACATATCTACCTTGCCCTTTAGGCCTAAGCCTGAGGTCTGGGACAAGAAACCAGCCTGGTGAGGCTCCCAACCTTCCTCACTGCTGTGATAAACTCATCAGCAACCACCTGGCTTAAGACCACAGTGCTCTGGCTGGACCCCTCACAGCTGTAGCTTCAGGTTGCTTCCAGAAGGACAAGGGGAATTTTGGAACATGGTTCAAGCAAGGCAGATGTTCATTTCCAAAGTGATGTGCAAGAAGGAGCTGCTGTCTCAGCAGGGGAGCGCACTCTCACTCAGCTGGGTGCCACAACCTCTGGTGAAAGGGCCCAAAGTTGTTAAATAGCTCTGAGCGCTTTCTAGCACCAGTGCCAGTGCCCTGGGCTGGTTCACACTGGCAGTCAGTGCCCCACCACCACAGGAACAGATTTAAAGGACCAATTCCAAACTCCCAGTGTGTCACCAGCAGAACTGATCCAACAGGAGCTTGGAGTCATCATCATCCAGCCAAGAACCATAAGCTTGGACTGAAAGTCTTGGGAAAGAAAATGTGGGGTCTGGAGCCTGTTCCCGGATTCAGGAGGAAATTGCTGTTGCCCTCCCGAGATTCATGACTGCCTGCTTGGCTCAGGCAAACATCAAACAGCCCTGCACTTGCAGAAGTCACTGGGGGTGGGAACTAGATGATCTTTAAGGTCCCTTCTAGCCCAAGTCTTTCCATGATTTTATGAAATCTATGAAATATCCTTCATTATATTTTAAATAGAAAGGATACTTCTTCTTTTACACTGTGTTTTCTGTGCCTTTGGAGTAACCTTATCCAGGCTGGTCTCTTTGGCAGTGAAAGGCTCCTCATAATGGAATATAGTAATGTGACTTCAGACAGGGAACTTCAAGGAAAACTCCAAAAGCTGCAGTAGAGCTCTCACAGCTGGCAGCACCAGGAATGGATCACAAGCAGACTCTCAGCACACTGCCTACCCAGGGACACCCTCCTCTCTGGCTGTCAGACCCTTCCTTTTCCTTCCGTTTCCACTCCACCATCTCTCATCAAAGTGACAGGTGTGAGACCATGGATCTCAATTAATGTCTGTTACGTGCTTGGATGGAATTTGACGGAATACAAAAATGCTATCATTAAATGCACAAAAATAACTAAAGATAGGATGAAGTGCACATATATAGATATATAACAATTATATACATATGTATGTACGCATAATTTTTTTTAAAGAAGCAAGTGTAAATTTATTGACTTTTATCCTTTTCTGAGATATTTTCTGATTATGTACAGCCTTGACAATTATTCCACTGCTTGTTATATGAAGCACCGGTGTGTCCCATATGCAAGCAATACCCTTCCAGAAATAATTATCCTTTTGACATAATGTTATATATATGCTTCTTTGTTTGGGCACCCTGCAGATTAATAAAATCAAGAGCCAGATGCCTTGAGACAAATTAGCTATTTGCTGTCAATAAAACATAATGCAGCATGCTTAATTTATAGGAAACACTGGTACCATGAAATGCTTTGGGCTGCCTGTGCTGCTCATCTCTGTGGAAGCACCATTGCCATCACAGCCCTACAACCACACAGCATTGATCCCTAAGTATAGAAGATTTATCTAAATAAGAGACACTAACAACATAAGATGGTCCTGCACCAAAAAGATCCACCTGATTTTGAATTTGCTTAGTCACTCTCCAATTCATTTGTCATCTACAGGATTCTCTATATTCACTTGTAAAAGCAGGTTGTTTTTATGGACATTTGAATAATGACAGTGCTCTGCAGCTGTTTGGCATTGCCTATGAAATGGCACTCGTGACAGGGAAGATGCCTCTGACAAGACCAAGTGATCACAGAATCATACAATCATTAAGGTTGGAAAAGACCTCTAAGATGATTAAGTTCACATCTAACCAATCACACTGTTGTTAATAGCTTGAGAGAAGAAATATTCTGAAAAGGTTTTTTAAAAAACCAACCCCTCCTATCATCCTGTATTTTTCTTGTATATTTCTAACTCATCCAAGGGTTATTTTCTTCTCCAGACTTTGGTTAAAATACTTTGGTGCCCCAGCCTAGTTTGGAACAAATTGGTGAGACTCATTTGCAACTAGCACAGTTATTTCTGGAATACCTGTTGCCATGCCATAGTTAAGCTGCATTATGTTTTATCGTGTTGTTTAACACGCAAAACCTGTGGTATCACCCTCAGATGTTTACCACATACTTTTTTTAAAAAAACTTGACATTTGCGAGGTTTTCCAAGGAAGACAATAATTCAGGCTGTAAGTGCTAAATAATTAAGAATTAGTCCCCAAAAGCTCATGTTTTGAGTTCTGTGATTTATTGAAGATCTTCTACATTGACAAGGTCAAAACAGAGAAAGAGAAAACATACTGAACATTTCATGACTTCTCAGTGGCTCTAGCTTTATTTTACTCTCAAAATTCAGACTTTCAGCAGTCAGCTAACATAAAACAAAATTTCTGACAGTTTCTTCAATGCTGTATGAAAAGCCATCTTAATCAGCTCAAGTAATAATAAGTATGTTGGGACCAGTTCACAAGGACCCTCTCTCTCTAAGGCTCCCAGCCTCCACCAAGGAGAGATAAATAACCTCTGCTGGGTTTTCTTCTTTAATATAAAAAAAATCTGGGGGGAGAGGAGGGCATTCACTAATGATTTGTTAAGACAAGGTGGCTAACTTTAATGGAAACAAAGAAATCTGTTCCTCAGCCAAAGCTTATGATTCTCATGTAGTGCCCAGCCCATTTCCACTTCCCTTTGATTTATTGCAAACTGATCCATTCCTTGAAACAGATAGGTTTTTTGCACTCCCCTCACAAAAGAACTAAACAACAAAACCAGCCAGTAAAAACATACAAAAAAATTCCTCTTTTTTAAACAATAGTGACCTTTTCTCAAGAAAATACCAATTTTGATAAAAGTTTATTGTTTCCCCCAGACTTCTGGTGACCAGGAAGGAAAAGGTCAAACTCCCACTAGTGCATTTTTCATCTGGGCAATTTTGAGAGGACAGAGAGCTCAGCATGCTGAAGGCAAAGCCCCAAAGGTGACCCTGCCAGCATGGGCACTGCCTGCCACCAGGGATCCAGCCTCAGCCCCCTGGCCCCAGTGCCCACCCCCAACCCACTGGGCTGGCGCC
>VYXD01002321.1:2471910-2514941 GCA_013397195.1 Hylia prasina
GAGCTTTGGGAGGAAGATTGGATGTTGGGAAAAAAAAAATCTCAAATCTTTTCCATCTATCTGAGTAAGTGACAGTTATGATTAGATGCACACACTTGGGAACACTTGGGAAATTACAGCATGTGGCAAGGATGAGGTACCGTAATCCTTTCAAAAATACTCCTGGTCCCAAAAGGGACCCCTCAGACACTCCAGTAGACCCCACCCTTCTCCCAGTTGTGCTCTGTGTGCCCCCTTTACCCCTCCCCACTCAGATGCAGAATGTTCCTGCACCTTGCAATGGGAGCAGCAACAGCAGGAGGCTTCACAGCTCACTGCCCTCAGCCCTGCAGCCTGAACACAAGGAAGGAAAGCAGGGACAAAGATTATAGTGACTTTGATGGAGCAGGGGGATGTGGATATTAAATTGCAGCAGAATATGGATTAGAAGTGTTTGAACCTGGTTTGGCACAGAAACTCTGCGACGTCTCTTGCCTCTGCAAAGATGCATTTGGCCAACCTGCTTGTAGCTTCTGGTAAGGTTTATTTATAGGTCACCCTTTCATTTTTGTTCATGCACAATTAGGAAGTGCAGAGAACTAAATTATTTGCAGCAAATGGAATCTGAACAGGAAAATGCCTCCTTACATCCCATGGAAAACAAGTTCCTCACGAATCTTCCGTTCAACACCTATGGATCAGGCAGGAGTTGCAAACTGATGTGCTTTGGCTTATAGGGGAGTTTTTTCCACTCTTTTACATCTGTATTTTGGGGTTCCAAGAAGAAGGAAGGAGCTTAGCAGTCAACTTCAGAAAATAATTTCAATTTGTTTATGTGAATTCCCTCACTGGAGAATCTACTCATACCAGTCAAATCTCACTATAAAGAACTTATTCAACCCAACAGGCTGATTTCAAGAGCCCAGTATACAACATACAAATGGAAAAAAAATCTGTGTATTTGCTGCATGTTTTCACAGTGTTCAACTCACAATTAAACTTTCCATTTTAAGGAATATTACAATAGGGTTTTAATTCAACAGCATCTCCAGAAAAAGATTTATACCTCGTACTTCCACATTTATCATGTCAAAGGATATAAATGAATGAGCGTTGTCACATTCTGACACTGAATAAAATGTCTTGAAAGCCAAATGACACACTTAGAATTTACCATTTTTTAATTCCAACAGAAAGAGAAACTGTTAAATATATTTAAGAAAAAAAGCAATCAAAACAATGAAAAAGAGGATCTTTCCTGCTTTATTACCTCTATAATGCCAACCTCTTCTTTTTAACAGCCAGGCAGACAAAGACCTGTCATCCAGTATCTTCACAAATTACAGTCCAACCTGTAAATACAAACAGAGTACTTGATATGATCTTCAGGCATTTCTATTTTCTGTTTAATACTGTTTCATGCATTCATGTGCTAATAAAGGTTAAACTAGGTGATCCTTCAAGCAGCCCTCTACACTTTATCTGCCAGAGCTATAAAAGCCAAAGAAAATTGGTGCATTTATATTGTGAAAAGAGAAAGACTCCAAGCATTGTAATGAAGTAGGGTATTTCTTCTCGTGTATCATTTCAGCAGCAGTTGTTTACAACAAAAACATTTAGTCAGAACTGGATTTTTATGAGAAATCCTCATGTGTTACTAATCTTCTGTTGACATCAGACTGATTCTCTTGGATCTTTCATTTGCTTCTGGTGAATCACCCTGCTCATAAAACAAATTGCTTTGCCCTGACTTGGATTTCCACCTTGATTTTCAGTGTGGCTTCAGGTATATGCAGCAGTATGCCCTTGAGAAAATTCAGCATAGTCATGCTAGCACAGTCTTCATCTTATAACAACACACAACACCACAGTGCAATGAACAAAATAAAAAAATTGGAGGAATTAATTCTAAAACAATTCCAGTATAGAACAGCCTTTTTACCTCAGACTCCAAAACCAGAACCAGATGCATAATTAAGTACAAGATGGCTGACATAACCTCAGATGAGAAGCAGACAAAAGTGTTTATCAAAATACCTCCTTATGCCCTTTAACTTCCCAGCCTTGTCTTCAGCCTTCCTAAGTTATCAATTTATCCTACTCTATACTGCAAATACACAAGTTCCCTTTTAACCCTCTCAGTCTGAAATACATACCATAAAGACCCTTTGTGGAGCCCCACAAAGAACCTTTAGGCAAAATGAGCTGCTGACTAAAATCACCTTTTCAGATCTCCCCTTCCTTCAAAAGTTAAGAGCACGGTCCTGAACACAAAGGGTTGGTTTGGCTGAGAACTGGCAGATTTGGGTTACAAGATGAGGAAAAGGTGTCATGAAAACCCTTGTAATACAGACAAAAAAGATTAATACAGACAAAAAGATGCCCCATGAATAAAGCCAAAGAAACACGTGGACATAGAGGCTGGGTTTAGCAAAATTGCTTCCAGGGTTTCACCAAATAGCTGAGATAAACATGAATGGGCAAATCTTGATGCATCCACTCATTGGGTTACAGAACAAACTATCATTACAGAATAAATGGCATTTTCCTTTGGGCAGAGCTGATAAACAGCAATCTAGAGAGAAGGGGGAAAAGCAAGAATGTCCCTTGCAAAGGAATTGCAATAAAAACCCCATGTGTTACTATAATGTTTCATGATCACACGGGATGAGCCAGCACCAATTAAAGGCCAAACATCTCCCATTTACAGCAGCAATGATAGAAGAGGCGAATTTTGGCCATGACCTCGTCTTTTATTAACATCCTAGGTGCCAGAAGGCAGATTTACAAAGGCATTTTTCGAGCTAAAACTGCATATGGGCCCGTTGACACAAATACAGGGATTTGCAGAAAATCCTCACAGGATGCCTGAAGTGGCTTTTTAAATTTTTAATCACAAACAAATGAGTCATGTTAGAAAGAGTACACAGAAAGAGAACTGCTACCATCATCACCAGCAATGATTGTTTTAAAAAACCTAAATTAAGCTTGCCAATTCTAGCACTCGAAGTTTCTTTTCTCTGTTATTTGTATGCACACACACAGTCTGACAAAGCACTCCCAAAATTATAACATAGATTCAAACAAACAAACAAAAAAAAGCAAAACTGTGCAAATTTTTAGAAATGCCCCCTGTGGTACAGTAAGATTCTTTCATTATTTTCCCATCTTTTCATTTTAATCTGATAAATGTACACATTAAGCCCTTCTCTCAATAATTTTTATAATCAAGTGGAATCTGATTTTTTCCAACGTAGTTATTCTGAATTACTTCCTTCCTTTTCCAAAGGCATTTATTGACTTAAGTTGCTTTTTACATTTGAAATGGAGCAACTGAAATTGGAATTGAGCAAAACATTTCATTTCCTTAGATCAAGAGATTCTTAGGATTTTGCAGATAGGCTTTAATTATTTTGGGAGAAGAACGTTAGCTCTCCTTACTAACTCAGAACCTGTCCTTCCCTGTATGGCAGGCAAGTCAGTGCTTATTTAGCCTAAAAAAACAGCTCATCTTTTAAAATGTTGAGTTATGCTCTTTGAACAATGTGTTTTGTCACATCATGCTGCTTTTTGTGGGGTTATTTGTTCTGAAATGTCTTCCTTGGATATTTTTTTTACCTAAGTTGGTAAAACGTAGATTGTCTAAGTGTCTACAATTGTTTGCATCATCCTCCTCCATTTACTATAATCTACAGAACTCGAGATTCTGTATTTGACAGCAGTGCCAGCATCCAAGGCACTTACAAAAAAAAACAAACACCATGGCTACAGCAAGATCCTGAACTCATGTGCTAGAGGGTTTCTTCATTTCACGGTTATTGTTCTTTGTTTTGAGGTGGTGCCCACAGTTCTCAACAGCAAACTGATCCCTCCTCGGTATCAGGTGATGTGTAATGAAAACTGAAAGGGAAGATGAGAATAATAACTTGTTGACTGGTCTTTTTTCCCCAGCTGTCATTTATGCCCTCACCTATGCCTTCATTTCTGTTTCCAAGTTAATGTTTTAATTTTGACCAAGTTCATGCTGAAATTCGACACAAAGCTGTTTAAAATACTTAGGGTCCAATCTAACACCAATTCAAGTAGATGGAAAGAAAGATGGATTTTATGTCTTTATTTCAGAAGAGAAAATATTCCTGTATTTCTGCAAAGACAAAGGCCAGTGCAGGACATCAAACCACTAGATTCCATCATGTCAGAAGCATTTCCCACACATGTCTTAATAATGTGAGATACAGATGAAAACAAAAGCCTTTTTCCCAGGCAACAGCACCACATCAGTCCCATCCCAAGCTCATCCTCACTCCTTCCTGAGCTGGGACAATTGCTCAAAGTTCTGTCCACATTTTTTTCAATGTACTTTCCTTATATTTACTGCCTAATTTATACTGGCAATGAAGCCAGCCAAGTCATTCCTTTTTGTCTTGAGGAGAACAAGGTGGATATTTTTTTTGTAAATTATTTTTACATACACAACATTCATAGGCCTGGAGATGAACTGAAAAATCTACTGTAAGGACTGAGCAGCTGTTCTTAAACAAACTTGCTTGATTTTATTGCTGGTGCTTTATTTTTCCTTCCTTTCTCCTCTCTTGCTGTCTCTGTCACCAGTACCAACCATTTTCACCCCTGACATCACACTGTAACTTAAGGATGTTCTTGTTCTATAGTTTAAAACACTATTTTAATGACCCCCATTAATTCAAATACATCTTCAAGCCTTAATTACAGCTATTAAGGCAAGCAGAAATCTCAAAATGTCTATGAAAAGTATTTATTGAAAATTTTACATCTAAAAAGACTAGCTAAGAAATTTTTTCACAGGCTTTTATTCCATGAGGCAGCCATGATCTTCCTCCAAAACCAAACAGATAAAAAAAAGCCACTGAGGAAATTTTTTTTAAAAATCACAATACAGAAAATACTACCCTGAAGCAGAGTTCACATCTCAATAAAGAAACTCAAGGACAGCATAACATCTACAAGGATGTTTGTTGTAGATATGGGTGTAAAAATGTATGTCTCTTGTGAGATAAAGGATGGCAGTGCAGAGCTCGAGAGAAACAGGGCAGCACCTGAACCCTTTAAGCATAGAATCATCCTATAATCATTAAGGCTGGAAAAGACCTCTAAGGTCATTGAGTCCAACCATCCAACTGTATTGCACAGGAGAGGTGTCCTTTGTGATACAACAGCTGTTTGTGTTCTCCTGGATGAAAAATATTACCCTGTCACATGCCATGAGTTTGCAAACCACGAATCCCTGCGTGTGAAGAATAATGCGGAGCCAGACTCGTGTGAAGTAGGAGCAAGAAACCCACAGGACAAGCATTCCAGCACCAGGGCCTCCCTGCATCGCCAGAACAGCCTCTGCTGGCTCCCAGCCCAAAAGACAGGAGCCAGAAAAGGGGTAGAAGAGATGGGAGGCAGGACCATGAGGAAGTTTGGCTCCCAGAGCAAAGCAAAGCATCGAGGGAAACCAGGGACAGGAGTAGAGGGAGGCCTGAGTCCCCATCTCCTTTGCTGCCCCTGTGTGCACACTTAAGGAAATCTGCCTGCAGCACAGTATTCCCTAGGCTCCCACTGCAACAGAGCAGCCTTTGCTCTGCCCCTTGCACAGCTCTGCAAAGCCTCATCTGAAAGAGTTAAGTACAAGGCAGTGTAATTTTAAGTTCTATCTGTAACTCACACTGAGCTATTATAAAAGGAGGAACATTACCCATATTATAAATGTTACATGAGTAAACGAGGAATATGAATGAGTGAGAGCTATTCATCTCAATGAGCACTTCTCTCCTGGAGAGTGTTACAAAGCCACAGGATGTCCCCAAGTTTCAAAATTTGCATTCCCACCTTCGAGTTAGATGAAAAACTTGCAAAAGCATATGTATCTAGATAGCTCCTTAATGACCCTGTCTCTCAGGGGAATCTTGTGCATTGAATATTCAGGAGAAAGATGGCAATAGGTTGTACCACAAATGCTTACCAATAATAATTGCTATTTAAACAGCCATTTTCTCCTGTAGAAAAAAAAAGAAAAAAGAAAAAAAAAAAATAGCTTTACTGGGCACATACTATCAACCCTCTGAATGAGGGAAACCAAAGACCTTCCCAAGATGTAGATGGGGAGCACTGGGGTAGCAACCATTTCCATTGCCTAAGGCTGTGTCTGTATTACAATTAAAACTTGTATGTGGAGATAAATTATCAGTGCTGAGGACCTAATGCCACATTATTTTAAAAAACAGGAAGGGTGGAGAGTGGGGATGTATTCAGGCATGGTCGAGTCTGATCTGATGTGCTGGATTGAGATGGGAGCACTCGTCTCCATCCAGGAAGAGCTGAGTTCAGGAGTTCTGAGGCCACTCAGTACCACAAACCAAATGACCTTAGTGCAAGCAACTGGAAGAGCTGTTTCAAAATGCATTCCAGACCTGAATAAAACCACTAATGTAAACGCACGCTTCTTCATCCTGTTCCTCAACACCTTTGAAAACACTGAAAAAAGTCATGCACAAAGGCACAACTTAAGGAGAAGAAAGATTGCACAGTCATTTCTCTTTTGCCCAAGCTTCTATGCCTTTTATGTTGCTTTGATAATAGAGGGAACGAAAGTCTGGAGCAGAACTATTCAACTAAACTACACTCCATTGCCTGGTTCTAAATAGACATTTCAAGCTTTTCTACCTTACCTATTATGCAATTCTAAAACAGAAAGATTTCTATAATTTTAAAGGTTTGTTGGGATTTTTTTTCCTCCGAGAATTCAGCACTTTTCTCACAATTACCATCCCACCTCCAGTTGGTTTAACACACCTGTTTCTGCACAGCAGACAAGAATGAGCTGGTTTTGTTAGGTAGTGTCTTCCCAGCAAGATGCTGCCACTGCAGTGCTGAGCACCTCTCACAGCAACACCAAACTCTTCTTTACGAACCTTCAGTGCCAAAGCTGCACGTTGATTTTACTGCACCAGAATTCCATTCAGCAGAATTCATTGCTGCACCAGAAGCAACCTTCCTGCAGAATTAACAGGGATACCTCTGGCAGTGCAGGAACCATAATGAAAGAGGGCAAAATTGCAGCCTTTCTCTTTCTCCCAGGCTGTTTGTGAGGGCAGGTGCATCATTTAGCATATTTCTTAAACTGGAAATTATTTTTTTAAAAAAGAAAAACATACACACAAAAAAACTGACTACTCCTTTTTCAGTTCTGGTGCTAAGAGAAACACAGTTCCTTTCAGGTACAGGGAAGGTAAATGACAGCTTTAAACCAAAGTGATCTGTTTCAGACAAATACATTTGGGTTTTTCCCTGAAACTTCTCTCCTGCACTTCCACATGCCCACACTGGAGAACAGGCAATGGATACAGAAACTCCCCCCTGCCAGGAAGCCGAACCACAGGCAGACACCTCTGGGGGTGAGCACAGGGCAGGAAACCAGCCCAGTGAAAGCTGCTTATCAACCAGACACACACACTGTGGATGCTCTGCAACCTCCCCCATCCTCCCTGGGGCTGCCCACTTATACAGGCACCCAGCAGCTCCTCAGTGACTTCCCTTTCCAAAGATACTGAGGCCCCAACCTCAGCCCCTGCTTCAGTGCAGGCAGCTCTTTCCCCTGGGCTGGGGACATAGCTCTCTCCTGGTTTTGAAATTAAACCACTGGTCTAACAGGTCTTCCAGCATCCAGGCACCATTGCAAGATGCCCAAATCACAAAAACTTGCACACCTAGCTGGGTTAGGAAGTTAAGTGGAGAGCAGAGCAGCATTTTCATCTGGGAGCCCAAGGAAGGGACTCGGTAGGCCCCACTGTGAAAGCAGCAAAGGATTTGCACTGCCCTGTAACCAGACCTTTCTGTGATGCCAGCCTGAGCTTTGTGAAGGAGTGGGGGACACCTCCACTGCCTTCACATGATCCCACCTCAGGATCTGAGATCTAACTTTACTATGCTTTAAAAAAAAATCTGGTTTATAGGATTGGTCCGTTTCAGCTCCTTGGTGATGTTCATGACAACAACACAGCAGAAATATAGCACATGCCCTTAATTTAGTCCCTGTAAAGCTCTCCTGTTACTGCTTAATGCAATCAATTACTGAGTAATCTGAACTGTGCCCACAAAATGAGCGTAAATTGGCATCGAAGCTAGGACAATGCAAGTGGTGGTGTTAATTCCCAACCATCTATTGTAATTCAGCATTCATTGGAGAGGTTTCTCTCCTAGTAAATTTTAGAAGCTCTTTACACAAATGACTGCTTTCCTTTGATGTGGAGCAACAGGGAATGTCTTTTTAGCACTAAAATTACACAAAACATACTACGCATATATGTACACAAGCAGAACTGAACAAACAGTATTTATAGAAATTCTAGATTCATTTGCTTTGGTGGAGAAATACCGTATTTAGGTAAAGTCCATTTACAAAAATACATGACAGATCTATATATATATATGTATATATGTGTGTGTGTGTGTATATATATACACACATCCCTTCAGTACAGAAAATTCCCTCAGAAAGTGTTTAGAACTACGCTGTGCGTTAACTACAAAATAAGCCACAGGCAGCCTTGCCGATGCCAAGCAGCAAAGGGGGGATGATGTGCGTTATTCCCGAGCAGGCGAGGCAGGCGGAGCGGGAGCCCTGCCCCGCTCGCTGCGCTGCCTGCGGGGAAGGGAGGGAGCCCCGGCGCAGGGGAGGCTGCGCGGCCGCGCTCCTGCGCTCCCTCTTCCCCTCGCCCTCTCCAGTCTTTTCCTTCTCGCTCTGCCGCAGAGCTTTCCGAATGAAGAAGCTGTTTCCATGACACCAAACCCTTAATTTGAAGCATACATATAAACAGCCTATGATTGTGATCACAATGCACCATTTCTTATTTATTTTATTCTTTTTTTGGTTCTGCTTTGGACAGAGACAGGCAGTTCTTATGAAATGCAACATAAAAATCACTGGTTGTAAGCAGCAAGCAGTTTCACCTTTAGTGTTTTACAAATACCTTGATTTCCCTATTAAATTTCTTGTCATGTTTAATAAACCTAAGAAGCAGACTAGTTGACTAATCAGAGTGCTTTGTGTTTATGCCTTGTACTTGTAGCCAGCCACATCTCTGTGGGGCTTTGTTCTTTTCGTGAGAGCTTAATTCATCCTTTCCCCTCACTATTTACTTTTTCTCAAAAGCTATTATTTGGTCATTCTCTTCCCCAGAACAGTGTTTCATAGCCTTCTATCATGGCAAACTTACAATAATAAACTACAAATGTAAGTATTCTTTCTTTTTAAATTTATCTAGATTTTATCTATTTATTGAAAAGATAAATAAAAGAACATTCTCCTTACATTAAAAAAACTGTAAGAAAATATGTGCCACATTAAGAAAGACATAAACTTATATTGAACTTATATACTGTCAGTGGAACACACCCCACGAGCAAACATTTTATTTTTTAATTTCTTAATTGTACCTTCTTAATCACTGTGAATTTGTTTGATTCCCAGTGAAATGGAATCAGAAGGTAAAGATGGCAGGAAGATGAAGGTTTTGTGCGCCCAGAGCATCGCCTCTCTCACCCAACAACTGCTGCCACTGAACTGCAGTGGCAGAAGCACCATGCAGTGAAGTTTTATTCATATCCTTAGCTTTATTAACTAGTCTGAGACACCTACAGCGTGCACACCCACACACCTGCTAAGCCAACAGCAGGGAAAGCAGGCATTTGCTGAGTGCCTGATTTCCCATTGCTCCACACCTGCCAGGCAGCTGCCCACGGGATGTGGTGCCCTCAGCTCCCTTCTCAAACACAGCAGCTCCTTCCCCACTGCCACAGGAGGGAATTACAGGCAGGTAGGAATTACAGGTAGGAAACACAGGTAAGAATCACAGGTAGGAATTACAGGAAGGAATCACAGGTAGGAATCACACCATAGCTGCAATTCCCGTGCCATTCCCTGAGTGCATGGGGGGACACAGGAATGCAGCACGTTTTTCCCTCTGGCCATCACTGGTGTGCTCACTGTGCAGAGTAGTTTGTCCCTTTGGGCCAGATGTTTCACTGTCCTGAAAGACAGGAAGCAACAAACAGCCAAAACAATGTTGGGAGCAGCTTCTCAGTATGGAGGCCTGGAAACCAATCCCGAAATCACCACACAAAAGACAGTGCTAAATATGCACAAGTGATTTACTGTAACAGCAAATCAGTACCTTCCCTTTTCCTACCCCCAGATTATCCAGAAATTCTTGCACACAAAGGAAAGGAGAAAATTCCATGGCTTCATAGGACAAGTCAACCACTGATACACTTACAAGCAGAGTGATATATTAGGGTAAAGGTTGCAGGGGGATTTCAGAATTGGAGCCATAAATTGTTTTATTGATGGTATCTTTCCCCATCCATAGAGGCTTTCTTATGGTATAGACTTTTCTCCAAAAGCAGCCTGTTCCAAAGGCCAAGGAAGGCAGAAGGACTCCCTGTGCTGGAGACACCAAGTGTCCCATGAGGTAAAATGTGCTACACATAAACATGAGCACATGGCTGTTCTATCCATAAAGGACACATCCACAGAGACTTGCAGGAAGCAACAAGATGAGTAAAGCCTGATGAAAAACCCCATAAATAGCAGAAAACAGTCAGGATGTAGAAATGCAAAACACAAGAGCACCCAGCAAAGCCTAGCACATGGCACCCAGAGTTGAAAGGGGTAAGATTTCTGGGTGACCACAGGAGTTCATGCCTGGGATAGTCCCTTCTTCTGTGTAGCTACTTCAGCCAGGCATGACCTCCCCTCCACATGAGACCACACAAGAGCCAGGCTCAAGCCTGTTCCATACAGGTTTCCTCGGCAAACCTCAAGCAAGATTTTCAGTCATCTGTCAGGGAGGACCAGCAGCAGGGCCACACATCACAGGGACAGGGTGAAGACAAATACATGGGAGCACATATGAGACTGCAGTAGCAGGTACTAACATAAAAAACCCTGAGAGAAGAAGCAGGTCTGGAGCTTGCAGCATCCCCATCCCTGCCTTACAAAAGGGCTCCCTTACCTTTAGGAAACCCTCATGCAACAAGAGCATCCAGCCTAAAAGATGAAGTGTGAGCCAAGATCTGTTGAGGGGTCTGGACATCAAGGCCTATGCTCACAGCTTTTTCATCACCTGTGGAGAGCCCAACAGACTCTAAAAGCAATTTGGGATGTGACAAGGAAATGAGATAATGATGCATTTTAAAGTCAGTTATAGGAGAGAGATGGGGTCCTAAGGAAGGACAAAGCTACTTACTGGATCACACTGACAGGGTGACACCAGAGACAAGTGATTTGAACTGAAGGAAAGGCTTTTTCAATCGTAGTGTAGCGTTTATACCATTAGCATGCTGCCATTCTGTGTGTTATTCTGAGAGCTATTCATGCATCTCTATCTTTTAGTTGAATTATATTTTTTCCCTTTAATAAACTTGCTTATTCAGTCTCACTATCACACCGAAGGACTAATTTGGATTTAATTTATCTCTATGTACTTGCCATAGCCATTGCTTCTTTTACTTTTTCTCTCCTATCTGCCAGTCTCTTTAATTCTCTGTCTTTTGTGTGAGCCTTGTAGGGCAGGGATCATATTTACTTCTATTTTTGGAAACCATCTACAGGGAAAAAATTATGGTAATTACGTCCAGCAGCATTAGATTGTAGTGACTGCCAGACATGGAAAAGCCTCTGTCAGAGATCCTCAGAACAAGATCAGCTGGGTTTCCCCATAAGAAAGAAAGAAACAAGGAAGAACCACCACCAAAATCAGCATTATGAAAGTGCCTCCAATCTCTGGAAAAGTACATGGTGAATGCTGCCTACAGCCAGGGAATTATGGAGAGAGCCAGGCATTTGAGCTTTACCACAGAAAAGATATAATACCATTAGCGACGGCTGAATTTAAAATTGAATTCTACTAAAGTTCCCATTTGAGGCTACACTTATTCCCTTGCCCAAGGCTTTGAGGGTGGGTAGAAGGGTGGGGAAAAAACTTTGAATGCAATCTTCATTTTACACATTTCTGATATTTAAACTGTTTCAAAATTATTAATGTGTTACACTTGCCCTCAGTCCAAGTGGTGGCTTATCTAATATTACTTTATGAAAAATCTGGAAATATGAAAATAGTATTTTCCACACAATTCAGCTAAAATCTGTTTATTTATGTAGCAGAAAAAAATTGTCAAATATTTTAACATCAAATTAAGTGTGTGGCATAGACCTCCTAGAGGAAAAGACATAGACTCATGTGAAGGTGCCCAGTTCAGCAGCTCTAAGGTGAGGGATGCCAGTGCTGACCTAGCTGCCCTTTTGACTCAGACACTTGAGGCTAGGTTGGTGTGATGCTCTAGAGGTAAGGTGGTGTAAGGAGACAAGGTGCAGGCTAAGCTTCCCTAGCTTGCTCTTAATTGCTTTAAGTACTTTTTCTCTACTGGTGCCTCCATCAGTGTTCAAAGGTGGCCTGTGTGGAGGGAAAGAAGTGTTCCTTGTACCCTTATCTTGCTGCTTCTTGGTGTGTTAGAAGACACACTCTGCAGCAAGAGCTGGGAGTCTGGTTTGTTTGGACTTTGCTGACTTTTTCTATGAAGAATGCAAGTTCTGTGTCTTGTTTGTGGGGCAGTCATTGGTAACCAGAGCCATGAGAGTTCTGCTGACTCTCTGGAGTCAGGAGCTTCCACAGCTCCAAAGAAGACTGGCACCTGGCACCCAAAGCAGGTTTGGGTGTCTGCATGTATGAAAAACACGTTGTTCTGAATGTGGTTCACCTTTTTGTCTAACTGATGTGACCATGTGTCTGTTAATGTGGATTAACATATCCATATTCATCTTCCTGTAGAAAATATAAATTGCAGAGCTTCACAGGCTTTTACTACAGTGGGTTTTTTTCTGTGGGCTCTCTTCCCAGTGGGTATTCCTGATTTAAGGAACTAGTATCCAAGAAAAGGCACTTTTTTTCCCGGTTACAAACCACCCTGCCAGTGTAAGAGGAAACCAGAACACTCCAAATATTTTTCTCCATGCTGACAATCATGACACACAGGTGATATGATTGATGAAGCACCAGGAGAGCAGAAGGGAATAGACATTTTGGGCACATGCCAGACCTTCTTTTAGGCTGTTGCATTGTGAGCCTGCCTTAGGGCAGTTATATTTCTTCTCCAGCAGCACATCATCCCAGAGCAACAGAGTTCCTCCTCTGTGCCATGCTCTGAAGGAACTCAGGGCAGAGCAGCAGCCACCTGGAATCCTCTCTGATGAGAGAAGCTGCCAATATCTCCCTAAAACCTGAAGGTTTCTAAAAAGACATTGGAACAGATGGGGAGGTGCATCCCTTTTTAAGTCAGGATTTACATTTTCTTGCATTCATATTGCAAATGCTTTGTTGCAACCAACTCTTTTGGGATTTCTGCGTTGAAATGAAAAGAGAGGATTTCAGGCAACACCTGGCTGTTGAATTCAGGGGTCTAAGCCCCATAGTCTTCAAAAAGTCAGCAGCTTCCCCTGTGAATCTGTGACTGATTGCAGGTATTAACATCTCCTCAACCACATAAATAGCCTTGAGTGAGGAAGGATTTCAGAACATTAACCTCAGTAATTAGTCTCCTGTATCACCTCCTTTAAAGGACATATGCTGAGAAGGAGGCAATAAAGACATTCAAAGAAATTAATCCTTTTTCCTATACCTTTTCTTGTTTCCTCAGGCTGGCCTTAAGGAGGAGACCAATTTTGCCCTGGTAGCTGGAAATGCTCCTATGGTTGAGCCTTTGGATATCTACTCTTTTCCCTCTCTTAAGGAGGAGCCTGTTCCATGCACTTGTGTAAAGTGTTGTAGATGTTTCTCTCAAGGTCACTTGGCTGAAATGGCCCCCCAGTATTTTCTTTCCTTATTCCAATGTGCTTTCACAATAGCTTTGTGTACATGTGGCAAAGCAAAGTGTACAGCCAAGCAGTTTGGACAGCTCACCCAGCAGCCCCCTGCTCATCACTGGCACGGGGAAGCCTCCATGATATCTACAAGATACCTATCACAAACATTTTTACCTTATTTGTTACTGTCAGGATTGGTGAGCAGTTTGGAGGAAAGGAGCCAAGGCTGCAGGGTTCAATTAAAACTCCCCCATTTAATGACAACCCTTTACCAATCACAAATTTCTGAATCATTCTGTCTTAATCCATCTTCTGGCCTCACATCACCCCAGCTAAAAAAGCCTGTATTGGATATGAACAACACATCTAAGCAACCCACACATCTTGCCTAACACCATGATTTGCACATGGGGATAAGCTGAAAGAAACAGGAGATGCAACTGATAAGACAGCAGCACCATCCCTGCACTGTGCACACAAACTTCACAAACACTCCCATTGGAAAAGGAATCCCTGAGGTGCCATCATGTGGGGAACCCACAGCTCAGGCTCTATGAGAAAGCACTGGGAAAACCTGCTGTCTTCTAGGAGCTGATACAGTGTCATTGTCACAGAGCTACTGAGTGAGTGAGCAGCACCAACTGCCTTTTTACACTAGGAAACCATATGTCTTTTTAATTTGAAAAAAAGGTTGGCTGATTGAGGCTATTTATATCTGTATTTCTTGTGGGAATTTTAATAGCAAAATAGCAAAACACCAGATAAAGATATCTATAATAGTAATGCTGACAGACCTCTGACTATAGCACCCTAAACTCTGGCATTATAGCAGCCTGAAAGAATTTCTGTCCTAGCCCAGTTCTGGGGACTGCTATATTCCACTTTTAAAAGCAAACCCATCAATTATCTGGATAGTGAAGGAGTGAAGGATAAACTTGAACAAGTTACATGAACATTTTAATTAAAGCACATCTTGACAGAAGATCAAGAAGAGAATAGTAAGTTAACATCCATAAAAAATGTGTTGAGACAGCTCTGATATATTTTCCAATTGTAGAAAAGGTAATTGGATGAAATGAAGGGGAAACAAATTCAATGTGATAAATGTAATAGATATTTATTGCTACAAAGGATTAGCTAGAATTACCTTCAAGCACAGGCTTGATGCTAGATATGATAATTTGATAGGAGGAAACTGCCTTTCGCTTTCATATTATACCAACTTCTTTTATTATGACGCATCATAAAGGGGAGAAAAAAGTCACATTATGGACTTGCTGGCTTGTGGGATAACCTTGAAATTGTGCCACTGAATGTCCATGTCTTTTCTTAGACCTCCAGTATGGAACCAAAATAGTATTGAAAGTACATGGCAGATTGGAATAAGAGTGAATACGGAGTGTGACCTTTTCTTGCCACAGAGAAAATCCCTGTGACCTCCACTCACTGGCAGTCAAGGCACAAATGAAAGTGCCTAAAGGGAGAAGGAAAAAAATCTTACCCAGGAAGATAACAAAACTTTCTCAGCCATGAGCACTCCTTATTGACTGAGAAAGTGTTACGTTAAACTATCACTCAATACATCCTGTGTGTATGTAAATAGGGGTGATATATTCATTTCACATCTGTACTGGTTCCATGCCACAGGATGTGATGAAGCACATGGCTTTTGCCTTGCCAGGAATGACTCACATGCCACCTACAGTAAACTAAGCAGAGAAAGGGGTGGCACAGTAACTACAAATACAGAACAAAGGCATGGGTTTTTATCATTTCTGTCTTCTTGTAACTATCTTCTTCTGTTTTCCTTCAAGAAAAGAAACCAAACCTAAGTGGCAGTTTTGCCTGAACAAAGAAAGCTATAAATAAGTGTTACAAACAAGGAGTGTTATAAACAAGCGTTATAAAGAAGGAATGTTATAAAGAGTTGAGAACTATTTTATCTGCAAAACAGACATGCTGACATCTCTAGCATTACAAAGGAAATAGATTCTTTCTAGGCTGCAGGATGTGCAGAGGTGGGACCTGTGTCTGTAAGACTGTTCCTAGAATAGTAGTGTTGCTACTAAAATATTAATGGCAAATTATATACATAGCCTGAAGAATGGGATCTTTTGCTTAAACTCAAAAAACCCCACTGAACAAGTGTGTAACACCATCAGACACACTCATTCAAAATTGTTCTAGCTCAGTGTTGACGTTTTTCTCCATTATCCATCATATCCATGCGATTTTAATATAATTATTTCAGAACATTGCTCAGCTCTTGTCTGCTATTGGAAATATACCAAAATAACTACAATTATTCTGAGATGTCTTATTTCAATATAAATCCCAAAGTGGACACTCTTATTCCAAAATAAGAGTTCTTATTTCCAATTTAATTTAATCTAGTTCGAAAATATCCTCCTGGGATCTTATTCTGGAATAGTTATTTTGGTACATTTCCAAATGTAGGCAAGCCCAAAGTCAGAGATTGGAGACTCGAGTTTGTTGGAGAGAAAACTCTGTTTCCACTTGAAAAAAAATCCAAATCAATAAGCTTCAGAAATCCATCTCTTTCAGAAATGCAAGCCCTTACACAAAAAGGAGATCCTATTTCAAGAATAGCAGTTTGTTACCTCTGCATGTGTAGATACCAATTAATCTTTCATCAAAGGAGTCACTCACAGAGCTCCTCCACCCCTTTTTTTTTCATCTAAACATATACTGTCAAAGCAAAGGAGCAAAAAATAGGAGTTGGAAACTAAACCCAGAAAATAAGCTAGCTCAGGCAGCCTTCTGATCCTGAGAAAAGGGAAATGTAAAACCCTTCACTAGCTCAGCCAAACATTTCCATCAGTTGTTAATTTTACACAGAAGGTGTTTGTATGCTGAATGCTAGGCTGTACACAAAACCTGCAATAGGCAAGCCTTAAGTACAATGAAGTTATGAACCTATGTAGGGAAAAAAAAGGATATTTGTTGCTTCTGAAAATCAACTATACCTGTTACTACACCAAAGCCTAAACTTTCTAAAATTTCTAGAATACAAAAGGGGACTTGGAGAAGATCTCAGTCTTCTTTACCTGAAACAAACTTTGGGAAGTAGAATCATAGAATGGTTTGGATTGGAAGAGACCTTAACAATCATCTAGAATCTATGACTTAACAACTTCCTTGCTGGGAATAACAGCAAACAGAGATGGTGAAAGAGGACACTGGGAGTGTTTAATGTCAGAGTGGTTAAAGTCATTAGAACACAAGCTAACATGGTACCTATCCATGACTCAGCAGCTCCCTCTCTATCCTTTGGCTTCACTGACCACTCAATAGTATTTTCAAGGCTGAAATAAATTCTGATATCAGCAGATATTGACAAATGGTTGTTACCCAGAGCCTCTGCCTCAGAGCGTTTGTGCCTCTGAGGCACAAAAAAAACAAAACAAAACAAAAACAAAAAGAACTCCACAAATTTTAAAAAAGACCTTCCTAATACACTAAATGTAGCTATTTGATCCAAGCAAGTTGTTTGTATTACATCTGTCCCACAATTGTTAGTAAGAGATATGGTCTATCCTTTACGGATTTTTGAAGACTGTCAACAACACACCATTTTCTACTCACCAGCCTAAAAAGACAATTCTAGGTTTTCTTATTTTCTTTAGAGTCCTTGTTTCAGCCTGACCATGCACAGAATATATGCAGCAGCATTTACCAACACTGCCACCAGCATCCCACAGAGCCAGAACACATCAGCTCTATCCTGCATCCCACAGACACCTCTGAAACCTGTCCCAAGTACCAGTGACATGTGAATTCCCATGCTTGTGACTGTGCTCTTCTCTGCCCAAAGCCCACTCTGGCCCAGTGGCTCTGCAAGGGCAGCAGTCATGTCCTTGTGAGACTGTTGTTTCAGCAGCCCATCCTCACCCTGGGTCACACAGCACGGGCAGCCAAGACTTCTGAGTTGGGGAAGGAGTCTCCTGCTTTAAACAACATCAGTTTGGCAAGCCAAACTTGTGTAAAGGAAAGGAATACAAAAAGTAGCTTCATGTCCCTTTGTTGCCCTCAAAAACACACCAATGACTCCAACAGCAGCAATGCTTCGCGCATTAAGGTAACATTGCCATGGTTTTGGGAATATTTGTCCCTTCTCCTAACAGTGCAAGGGAAGAACCATGATCATCCTGTCCCACGGGATGCTGAGCTGTGTTTCACAGCCAGAAGAGAGACCTCAGTGTGTCCTGAGCTGTACAGACCAGCTGTGTTTGAGATGGAAACTGTGGAGTGAGAAACGGCAACAAAGGTGTAGATTGTCCCACAAGTCCCATGCAATCCCCTCCCATCAATCCCTTCCTCTGGATGTCACCACCAAAGCTGTGAGGGACACCAAGAGCCACAAAGTGAGCAAATATCCCCATCTAGTGTCCCTGAATACTGCAGAGTATATTCCGCTCTTTTCCATCTCTTTTGTCCCTTTCCAGTCATCCTGATTCTTAGTGAGAAAGAAGTTCTCTCCAAAAGAGAGACCAAAAATTACCACTGCTCCCCAGAAGGGCATTATGCAGGCTCTAGGCATGCAAACAGCTCAGCCAGCACGCTGCTAATTACATTTCTGCAAGTCTGCTCTGAGCTTTCTCTGGAGCAACAGCTGCTTATTATTTCAGCTCACACGGTAAGTCTCTGTGAGGTTTCTTTCTTGGCTCCATTCTGCTAATCTGACCACAAGGAATCGACAAATTCATTCTAGAGGATAAATCAAAGGGGTTTTCGTGTGGCCCTTACCCCCTGTTTTGCATACAGTGCTTCCAGCTCACAACTGTCTCCTCAGTTCTCCTAGAAAAGCTCCCTGGCTACAGAGGCGTGTTATTTGAGGGTGAAAAGCATTAGCCTCTGTTTGCTCCAAATTTAATTCATCTATTTAAATAATTTAATACAGCATCCATCAGTATGAAAGCTGGGCAAATTGAATCCAAAGGATTTGAAGACACATAGATTAAATAAACTACCTTCAAATCCTGGCTCTCAAATTATCACTACCCCTGGATTAATTCTACCTTAATTAGAAAAAATAATCTTCTCAAAATGATTAAATTTATGAAATAAAGATGAAATAAACATAAAGGGAAAAGCAAATGGAATATAAACAGCCAGAAAGCGTAAGACATAATACAGAGCCTTAAATCACACTAAAAGTCATTCAGTTTAGCTTCTCATTAGAGCTCTATAAAATCATGAGTGGCATGAAAGAGATGAAGAAAAAGGTTTGTTTCTCAAAATACAAGAAACAGGGGTGCATCACATGAAATCTTCAGCCAGGGCTTTAAAACAAACAAAAGCAGGACCTTCTGACAGAGTGAATCACTGAATTGCTAAACTCATTGCCAAAAGTGCTGCAGATGCTGAAAGTAAAAGTAGAATCTGACAAATCAACAAAAGATAAGGCCACAAGGACTTATTAAAACACAGAGACCAGAAAATCTTTAAGCCATGAGCTGCTGAGGGGTGGGAGAACATATTGGGGAAATATCACTCAATACTTTCCCTGCAGTTACACCCTTTCCTTAATTATCAGCTGCTCTCAGAAACAGGATACTGAGCTTGATGGGCCTTTGGTTGAGCATAATGGGGCTATTCTTATAATGTGACAAGTCATGAATTGGATTTACTTCAAAATGTTGACACTGGCTTCAGAGTCTTCTACCAGAAGGTGACTAAAGAGCATCCAAGTTAAACTCAGCTCATGGAGTTTAGGATAACAATTAGGCTCTCAGACTTACCTAATTTGCAGTTGTTGTTCATGTTGCAACACCACTTGACTGTCAAATCCATTAAGCATCACTCCTGTAAAGGCAAAGGCAGACATTTTTCTATATTCTATTCTAATTCTAATAGAAAATATTCTATTTTCATGATGACAGCAAGCCAGCAGGTTACAGAACAAAAGACAACACTACTCTACAAAAGGTCCCTAGCAAGCAACTTCATTAACAGCAAGGATTTTAAGGACAATTTTTTTTTAATAAAAGTAGTATCTTCAAAAAAGACCCCAAAATTTAAGGACAGTATTGAAATTATTCACAATATCTGTTCCATGCAGGTAGCTAGGAAACCAAAGTGAACACTGCTTTGAAGTCTCTGGAGAGTCCTTTGGAAGTAAGCATAGAAGAGCACATAGTCCCTGCCCTATCTGGACTGTAATGAAAAGCAACACATGAAAAGCAAAAGAATGATGCTTGTCCAAACCAGCCCTCAGAAATGAGAAGCAGAGCAGGTCATCACTCCAGAAGGTAGTGTAGAACTGGTGTTAAATTCAAGGAGGGGAAAGGAAACAATCTAGTTTTATATCCTTGCAGTAAGTGGTGCAGGCCCATACCTCAAAGGTAACAGGCAGCACCACTTGACAGACTAATCCTCTCCAACCACAATGCCAAAGTTTCTGAGCAGGAAAGCATCAAGACAGGTCACTTTTATGCTAGTTTTAACAGTAGCTGGAGAGTTACCAGGACCCTGAGAGCAGTGCAAAGATGATAATCAATATTGCCATACCCCAAGTCTATTGCTGGATCATCCCACAACTGCATTTTCAGAAAAGCCAACATTTTATTTTTGCCTGCAAGAAAAAAAATTGTATTTAATATGGAGGGAAAAAAAAGAAAAGCCCTATATTGATGCAGCCTGCAAACCTGACTCAGTCTTTATTGTCTTCAGCAGAAAGACCCTTGATGCCCTCCTGGGAATCGAGTACAGCCTTCAAAGTTGCCTGGAAACGTGAAACATGACAAGACTGTTCAGGTATTGAAGCTGCTCTCAGAAGCCAGGTGAGGACAGCCTCAGTCTCCCACAAAACTTGTGGAGAAACTGATTAACAGGAGCAGCAGAGAGAGTTCACTGCCTTTTTCACCCACATCAAGAGCCCTCAAAAGCCAGACAAGTGGGTGCTCCCAAAGGTGGCACTGGGATATACAGGCAGGTATGCCTCACCACTGCGACATTTCACAGTCACATCAAAACAAGCTCCTTTTTTCCTTGTTTTCCCTTGTTCCTCGTCCCTCAGTTCCCCACGCAGTCTCCATCTTCTACCATCATCTTGCTATGGCAGGAACAGCCAAATACCTCAGCCCAGAGTCAGAAAATGTAATGCCCACCCTGCTGACTGTCCTGAGCCAGGTCTCACTCTGCACCTTCCTTTGGGGAACAGTTCTCAGCTACACACATTTCCTCCACCAGACTTGCACTGGTACTGACCTCTACTCCTGAAACAGCCTTCAAAACCCTTATCAAGGCTCCCCTTCACCAGTCATCCTGACCCACACAGAGCCTTAAAATTATGAGCCCTGGATCCCTGCCAGCTTAAATAATGCAGATCCACAATTACTTTAAATCTTTTCTTTTTCCTCTCTGCATTTTCCACACACAGTGTTAAGACCCACAGCAGAAAACTCTGCTTCCCCGTGTTATTCTGTAATTTGCAATGCCACCCACCAAATGGTACAGTGGAAATAGTTAATCACATAGGCTTGGGATATGCATAAGCTGAGTTGTAAAGGTGCTAATAGATATATTTGAATTCAAAAGAGATCTGAGGAGTGGAAAATAATATCTTATTAGTATGCTATATCTGTGTGCAAAGCAGCAGCCTGTTCTCTAAAAGATGTGGGGAAAAAACAGTAGAATCAAAGCCTCAGCTTCTCCTATAACAACACATTAAAATCAGTAATCTTTATATTTTTTTCTTATTGGAATTATTAACACTACTGATTTCTATATCACAGAATTTTGAACCATGGCAAAAAATATTACACAGTAATATTTTTGTTACAATTTATTTACAATAAATCTGCATTTCTGTATGTTGACAATCACTCGTGTCTGTCCAGCCTCAGACACCAGCAGCTCAGTGTTTCCATACAACTTGCAGTTTTCCAGGCATTTGGAGAAATGTGCTGAACCTGAATCACATAGGAAATAGGTTCTCAAAATGAGCTGTTAAAATGTACTGAATATGGTGAAACAACACAGCATGGAACTATCTTCAGTTCGCTTACCTTTATTTCCCAGAACAGACATAGTCCTCAAATACATGTAATTTATGGGAATTGCTGTTTCTGTCTTCAACACACTGCTGGTTTGCAGGTTGTTTTCTCCCATTCTCTCTGCTCACTCTATGAGCAGCAGCCTTCACAGAACAGGTCCAATTGAATGTATGACTGAGCACTTATTTCAAGGGGCCAGGGACAGAGGTTCTCATAGAGACAAGGGAGAAGATGATCAGTGAAGCATGCAGATTATGCATGGGCAGGATCACAAGCTAAAAACTTAGAAAAAACAAGTATACCCAAGGAATTAATCCAAGTTTCATTATGACTACTTAATGTGCTCTTGTTAGTGAACTCAGAAATTCTATCACATCCATCACATTTACACCTCAGCTACAGAATTTGGAAATTATTCTGCAAGATACAATTTGGGGGAAAAATGTTATAATTTCATTTTAAACCTTGGAGCATGAGGGGAGAATAAATACTGGGCTATTTGAATTTACTTAGAGCATTTTCGCTGGCATAGAGAGGCATAAGATTTCAACCTGTTCTCTATTTAAATTGAATTTCAACATTAAAAATGGATAAATGGGTTGTGCCACCCACAGCACACTCTGGAGACTAGGGGCATGACTGAATTTAAAAAAGCATTAGGCAGTTCCTGCCTGTAGACATTCTCCCCCCTATCCAGTTCTCTAATGTACAAACTGGCACAGTGTAGAGACTCTGTTTCCAGGAGCAAGGAGCTACTCTTGCAGAAACTCTTCTTGGCTCTCAAACAGCAAACCCAGATGAGACCAACGTTGTTCCCACAGGATTCTACTGGGAAGTACTTCCTTTGTACTGATTAAGTAAAGCAGAAAATTGAACAAAGCAAATCCCTTGGGCATATTCCACTCTCCTCAGCTGTTCAGCATCAACCTCCCAGGATCTTTAACAGGATGAGTCAGGTTCCAGGGCACCTGGAAGATGCCATCCTGAGTGTGGCACACACACCATGAGGCCACCATGCAGCTCTGGCACCCGCAGAAGGGTGATGCATTTACAGTGGGGCAGAATGTTATGAGCCCCTCACAGGTGCCTGCCGCAACATGACACGAAAGANCCTACAGAACAAAAGAGGATAAGCTGTGCCAGGTGCAAGGAGGACCTTTGCACCTCCTACAACACCCCGAAGATGCACTGAAAGTCTTTGTGCACTCTTTTAAGTATGTAAGGAATAAGGCAGAATTCTTGGAGTCCTGCCCAATAGAAACAGTAACAGGGTTTTGAGGTACAGCATCAAGGATCTAACAGGTGTCTTTGTGCTGGAACATGGCCAAATAAGGCATGGAACTCTCTGGTTTTTACCTTATATGTGAAACAAGGAATGAAACCCAAATCCTTTCCAGAAATGGAAACCCCTGCTACTGTGGTGGTGCAGACTCCACCATGTGAGGTGCACACCCACAGAAGGGCACGGCAGGCAGGGAGGGCAAACACATTGTCCACACTGGGGAATGACACTGCCTTTGCAAGCCCCAACTTTCAAACTAAAGTTGCCTTGAACAGCAAGAATTTTGTATCTATATTGTATTCAGCACACTGGCTGCCTTGGGGATACCAAAAGGATGAAAAAGGAAAATCGTCTGTAACAACTAGTTTCACTTTTGCAATCACAAAAGCTGTCAAGAATCCAGAGGTCTAGAAAGCTCCTGTTCATTCTGAGCACAGAACAGGCTGCCCAGAGAGGTTGTGGAGTCTCCTTCTCTGGAGATACCTTGTCTGGACACATTCCTGAGTGTTGTGCTTTAGGGGAGTAAGAAGGTTGGACCAGATGACCTCCAGCGATCCCTCTCACCCATTCTGTGTGATTTTGTGATTCTCATTTCCTGGGGATGAGGTGGTGCTCCACCAAAGCACACAGCGTGCTATACATGAAAGTCAGGATGACACAGTAGGTAGATAATGTGAAGCACATACATCTACACTGTTCTGTAGGGATCAAAACATCCATTCCCTTCTCCATATCCTTTTTGCAAGGATAAATCACACCTATAGCAATTGTGTTTCCATTAGTTAATGCTGAATCTGTCTTTCCTGAAGTAAATAAAAGTAAAAAAACACCACAACTTCATTTAAAAAGTTATGATTAAATGAAACAATGCTCTTCTGCAGGACATTTAAACCTTAATGACATGCAAATCAACATTTACATAATGCTTGGTCTATCACTTTTTTAATTGCTCACACAATTAAATATTTTGTTCTTTTTATCCTGGGTCCTCCACATCAACTTTGGAAAGCATCCCACAAAGTACAAGTGTATGTACATTCAAAACACAGTTGCAAAAACCTCTAGTGCAAAACATAGAACACTCAAAGCTAGTTCATGTGCATATGGATTTTTAAAGTTGAACTGTATAAATCTCCAACAGAAATGCCAAACACTGATGACTTGATTACCATTTTTGCACCAGTACAGCTTCCAGGAAGATGCAATATTTTCTTAGCATTTTTGAATCTTTATCAAGAATATTATTATTTTGCTGCCACTGGATTTTGATTGGTACCTACTCACAAATGTTTCTATTTTGGTTTTTAATGTTCAGCTGGAAATGGTAGTGTTTCACCAGCCACAGACATCGTGGGAAGTATTTGGGGTTTCTGTCCCTGGAGTTCCAGCAAAGGCAGCTTCACCACAGAGTTTAGCAGCTCCTTTAAAAACAAAATCTCTCAAATGAGTGGAAACTATTTCTGCTGGGAGCTCAGTGGGTAGCAGACACACCAGGTGCTGCTGAACATTCAGTTCATGCATTGGGCATAACTAGAATTGGAAATAATTAGATGAATATTTCAGTCCTGAACTGTGCCTATTCCTCTAATCCTCTCTGTTGCAACTGTATTTGCTGCTTAGCAATATCAGTTTTAATTCCCAGCCCCTAATAATTCCTATCAAGCACCACTCTCTCGAGTTCATTATACAGAACTGGATGAAATGTTAGGTCAAGTGCAACTCCCAGGTGAGCCTACATTACCATTTGCCTCCTGGTTTCTGTATGTGCTCTGCATGTTCCACCTCAAGCGATGGCAGATCCTTTGCAAGTGCTGAAATTGTTCAGCTGCATCCTCAGGACATCCCAAAACACAGCAGACACCACACAACAGCTGCCACAGCCCTGAGGTGTTTAGCTATGGCAGTGCAGCTGGTAAAAGCAAGCCTCCTAATAGCTGAGAAGTGTCACCAGGGTTAGCACAAATCATCCTTCACTCAGCATTTTTCCCATTCTTCCCATCCTCTTTCGTGACTTTGAAATGAAGTTACGTAAGCGAAAACTGGCACTTCACATCCACGACAAATTACGAGCATGAAATACGTGGCAACTTTACATATTTACAAGGCTTGGAGGAGGCATTTGGATCATCAGGAGCCTTAACCACATGGATTTTAATATGCATTTCCAGCTCTCAGGGATATGATGAAGAGTGTTTTACTGCTGCCTGAGCACTAATGGATTTGGAGCTGTTAACTGTAGTCCAGAGGCATCCTGAAATGGTGAGCTAATGTGCATTTAATTTTGCTTATTTGGTTTTAGCACAACCAGGTTTAGTTATAACACCACTGTAGTGTCAGCACCAGCCATCTGGGGGTTGAACACTGGGAGAAAAGGCTGTGAGTGTTCAGTGAAACCCTTTGAGAAGCGGAAATTTAAAGAGAAGCAGTTGAAAAATAGAAGAGAAACAGGCAGGGATAAGAAAAACAAACAAAAAAAAAACACCTCAGAGAAACAATAGCAATAACAGGCAGTGACAAAATAAAGCACCAAAAGGGAATGCCTCAAATAAATGTCCATAGGTCTGGATGCTCCACACATCTGGGTAAAGACTGGGTGCTGCCAGGAAACTCTCTGAAAATACTAATATCTGCAAAGTGAGAAAATGCCAGTGTTCCTATTTTAGATGTCGGCCCTCAAATTACAATTTGAGTACTGGATGCTCTCCTGGAAAAAAGAGCAATCCTGAAACCATTCAGTTAGTCCTGGAACATTTAGGAGCTGCACGGCCATTAAGCAACTCATGTTAAGTTTCCTCCATGAAAAGCATTCAAAATACAATATTTCAAAACAAAGCAGTGAGGAAATGCTTTTCAGAAGGAACTTAACATAAGCTACTTTGATATTTTACTGTGGGACTTTCACCTGAAAGTTTTGCAAGTTATAATGGGCTGGCAGATGTTGGCACAGGAACTAAAGGATGACAAACCAAACAATGATACAGAATCACAGAATTTTCTTAGTTGGAAGGGACCCACAAGGATAGTGTACAGAAAAACAAGATCATCTCAGGCTTTTAGAAGTGTTGCTGCCAGCAGGAAGAGAGTCCAAAGAAGCAAAAGGGTCCAAGACATGAAGATCAGAAGATCTGAGCAAGGACATCTCTTCAGCAAACCAGGAACATGATCCTCTTCCTCAGCTCTAGATGTGCACCTCAGGTACATCCCAGCCTGTAAGGACCTGAAACCCAGACACATTCCCAAGGAGAGGAAGGTGTGAACACAAGGTGTCCCCCCATGTAGTTCAGGGTGAAGAGAAAACAAGAGTGCAGTAAATACCATGTCCAGAGCTGCATGCAGACCAGAACCAGACTGACACCAGTTCAGCCGACCAGCACAGAGCAGCATCCTGGCAGGGAGACCATGAACCAGCCCCAGTCTGAACAATTCTTGGCACTAACAAATGGACCAACCATAAAAAAATCTCAGTAGGTCATTCTCATCCTTATAAATTTT
The DNA here is from genome assembly GCA_013397195.1 of Hylia prasina. Lineage (NCBI taxonomy): Eukaryota > Metazoa > Chordata > Aves > Passeriformes > Sylviidae > Hylia > Hylia prasina. Next base: position 2,498,564 of record VYXD01002321.1, read on the forward strand.
GTTACTAATGATTTCACCTCAGTCCAAAAGAACCTTCCATAGCTCTTACCCTGGCAGGGCCTGAAGCAAGGCCAGCTCTTGAGATTCATATCAACTGTCTGCTCACTCTTAAGAGCAGACAGTGGATATATTCCCCTAATTTTTAAGACTATCTGTATAATATAACTTTGTCATCACCAGCAACAAGGACTCCCCCAAGAGGCAACCTTGGAAAGCCTGGGGGGGACTTTTAGCACCACATTAAAATATGTCTGGTCTTTAGTACTGGCCAGAATTTCACTGTTTTTCATGTGATTAAAGTAAACTGAAGACAGAGGAAAATCCACCATCTCTGAGTGACTTGAAACAAGCACGAGTTTAAACTGCAATGTCAAATGTACAAGTTCTTACCTGGAGTGTAGATTCAGAACCTGCTGGCAAATTAATATTTAACAGGAATCTTAGGACTTCAGAAGTATGCTGCACACTGCAGGCTTTTTTATAGCAAAGAAAAGAAGCTAAATACCAGCTAAGGTTTCATTATGCGTCCGTAGACCTACCTGTAATGGGACATGTTTGGAGTGGTCCCTCACACCAAGGACCTGCAGCAGCTCAGGCCAGGTAGGAGCAGGGATCACAGCACAGGTGTGCTGCCTCCATCACACTAAAGCTGCATCTCAGGTGTGGGAACATCACCTGAAGCTGGATGCTGCAAGGGCCAAGCTGTGCTCTGAGCTGAACCTGCTCTTTTGGCCTGGCTGCTGGGGTGGTGTTTTGCAATAGAAATTGCAGACAAATCCAGAAGGATTAGTGGCTGGAGAGCAGGAGCTGGTCTGAGAAACCTGCTCCTCCTGCCAAATAAATGCAGCAAATGAGTCTTAGGTAATGGAAGGTAGAGGGTGTTATGTGAAGGAAATGCATATTGCTGTCTCCTATAATGAGGGCCACAAAAGACTGGTTGCATCAATTAAATTAAATCAATTTCATAGCCAGTATTGCACTATTGCACAACCATCACAGAAAGTGATATTTCAATTAAGAGCGTTTTCTCTCAGTTTAGATTAGGACAGTTCATAGTAAATTTTTAAAAAATTAATATAATCCATTTCTGAAGTGAAATCCAAGCCTTGACACCAAACTATTAGCTGATTTCATGCAAGTCTAGAAAAAGCAACTTCTCAGCAAGATACATAAAGGTATGAGAAAGATTTTTGGGTTTTGTGAGAACATTGATTATTGTCACTTCTTTTCTAAAATTCATTTCTAAAGCATTGTGATACTTTATTGTGGTTGGTTTTGTGCTTGAGTGCTGCAAAGCAGTTTATCTGTGTACTAAAAAGGGGTTGTTTTCTGATAAAAGATACTGAGAATCCTCTTGAGCTTGGACTATTAAATGGCCAATGAAGACCTATCAACTTCCAAGCACCTTTTTTTTTTTAATTAACTTATGAATCCATATGACAAATCATTACACAGCATTTCAAAAACTTTGGAAGATCTTTTTGTTTGTTTCTATAGGAGAAATAAACTCTTGAATGGCAAAACTAGTGAATAGTGTTGGTAGGTAAGCCTGCCCATCAGAATCAAGAACATTCAGAATTTAAGTGTTCAGTCAGACTGGCACAGATTAACTGCAAAAAGTGAAAGCATACAGACATTTGAGTTAAGCTGCCTTGTGGGAACACCTGTTGGAGTTTTCTTCCCCTGCAGTGAGGTTTTATTGTCACCTCATCTCAGGCAAGTTCCACTCTTGGAACATTTGCCAGTATAATCATCTTCTATGTATATGTGGGGAAGAAGGGAGCAAGGAGGGGAGAGAGAGAGGAAACAAGGGAGAGGAGAAATGAAATCATAGGACATTTTTAGACTTGCCAGCATAGATATATTTCTGTTGGAAAATCACTTTATCTAACCTCATTTGTTTTATTCCTTGTTTTATGATATACCTGGTATAAATAACAATGCCAAGTGTAACTTTTTGCTGTTAGAAGCAAATAAAGACTCCAACTGTATTAGACAACTGTGAGAAATGAACCTACTGCTCATCTAGAGGTTATCTGAGTTGTAGTGAATGGTTTTTCACATCTCCTTAGTTCAGTTTAGTACAAAATGAAGTGGCTTGGATTATTTCAACTCAGCTGGTTTGAGATAACACTGATAGTGAGGCAGAAATCACCTCACCACATTCTGCAACAAACAACTTTCTGTCTGAGAGCAAACTAAGCAGTTCCAGCTTCTGCACTGAAAACCTTTTGAACCACTTCAAGGTCTTGCATGTGCCTGCTGATATCATGAGAGGGCTGGGCTGCAGAGCTATTCCACTACACCAGACATGTTCTAGAGTAGCCTATGGCCATGACTGAAGAAGATACATCCTATGGCTCCACTTGCATTGTTCTGTCACAATTTCTGGTCATTTCTCCATCCCTCTTATGAATAGGCAGAAATATCAGCCCCCAAAGCACAGAGAAGCAGAGATTTGATCCTGCCCCTCTGACCCTTCCAGACCTCAGCTCCCTGACCACACCTAGGGCTTCTTTCAAGCTGCACTGGTACAACTTGTGTAAGCAGTTCCAGCCTATTAAACTACTCCCTGGGGGGGTTTCCTCACCTAGAAAAGTCGATATTATTTCAGTGAAGCATTCATTAGCTTTCTGTATGCAAGCCATTGAGTGGGCAGGGAAGAGCAGAAGGATGTGTATTGAGGAGACACAGTGTTCTCCTCTGGCAGTGTGGAAAGATTGGCACATCATAATGTTCAGGAATAATAATTGCACCTCTAGCACTTCCACTACCTACTTGATCAATGTTTCATAAAGATTTAACATAGTGATGTTTTTGAAAAGTAACCACCAGTCCAGATAAACAGCTTGTGAGGGTCAGGATAAGGGTAATGGAGGAGAACTCTTTAAAATGGCTGAGTAAGAAATTTGATTGAAAACAAGAAGAGTTGAAAAGCAAGTTACTATTTACGACTTTTGCTACAGAAAAGCAAAATCTCAAATTAAAAAAATATATATATTTTCACCAAAAACACTGGGAAAGCAGGAATAACAACTGTCATTTGAGTGACTTATGTTGTCCTTGATGTAGGCCAAGCTCTGTAGTCCAGTTGTACATCCTGTCATGCCTGAAGATATCATTCCCCCTCACTCATGAAAACCATTGCCTCTGGGGAACCTGGCTTACAAGGCAAAATGGGGGCATGAGGAAAACAAATGGCAGCTTTCTGAAGGATTTGGCACTTCCAAACCAAAGGCACAGGTCTTGGCTGTACTACCTCTGTTTTCAATGAAAAGCACCTATTTCTGCCAAAATGCTATTGAAGTTCAAGTGATTATTTTATTATATCTTAATTGATTGAAAATGTTACCTCAATTTTTTGTGAATTACCTTCAATGAACCATTGGAGGCAATGATGGACTAATCTCTTTTCTTACATTAAAAAGGAGAAAATGTGGTGCTAAAGTACTTGACTAATTTTTGCTAGACTTTCAAATCTAATAATAGCATTCTTCGTAATTGATTTAATCTTTCTCGATTCCACCTAAATGAGCTTTCGGCTTTAATTAAATCACAACGTAATTTATGCCAGGAGAGAATTGGTCATTTTTACCTGCTGGTATAATTACAAAATATCACCACAGTGCACAAAAGAATCCTGAGTTCTGTAGTTATAAATAAGCTTAAGAGTTAATTTTATGCTTCTGTTTTCCCTCCAATATTTACAGCATATTTGCATTTCTGATATATTTTATGCTGCTATGTTTTACAGTGTTTTGCAGACAGTTTTGCAATTCTCAGCATGCAATAATAGGAATTAAATATTTATGGTTGTGCATAACTTCAGGTCTCTCTGCAGTCTTCAGAGTTCCCTGTAGAAGTCAGCATTTGTCAGCCCAGAGCCTGCACTGGCACCAGCGATGATTGCACTGGCACTGCCTGGTGTACGGCAAAGACTCTCTCTAGCCCCAGCTCGTCCATAATTTCAGTGCATTTCATCTCATCCTCTTCACAGAAGAAAGTTATCAAAGTCTAAAATGTTGCCCTACTTTTCCAGCCTGAGGAAGACATCATCTGAGAGCTGAGGTTTTGGTTTCCATGCATCTCATGCACACCTTGGAGTGGGAGGTTTGACTCTGTGTGGGACATTTCTAACTCACGCCTCCAATCAGGCCAAGACTTCAGACTTCCCTCCAGCTGACAGCAGGTGACACAAAACACACAAGGAAGAGATGTACGTGCTCCCTCCAGGGCGCTTGAGTCTTGCCCAGAGGCTGCAGTGAGGGACTGAAGGAGCAGGATTTCAAGGACAGCTGCTCTTCTTCCATCTACAGCCACAACAGGACAGGACAAGAGGAGCATCCAAGCTCTCAGCAGAACCAAACCTGCAGCTGACACAGACAACAGCTGAGACAAGTCTCTGCTACTGCTGCTGCTCACAAACTTTAGGACTGGGACTGGGTCTCCTCCTTAAAATCAGTTCTGGTGCTGCTCACAAACTTTAGGATCCTTTTCTAACTAGTAGACAGAAAAGCCCTGTTAGTGGCAGGCCATCCCATGCATTTATTTTAGAAATTTCTAAACTAAGTAAGAATCAAAAATTAAAAGCACTGCTAGTGTCTGTTAAAAAAGTCTAGATTTTTATTTCTTTTCTGTTCCCTTATCTGACCATCTGTGCTGCTTTGAGAACAGCAACTCAAATTGTTATCTCCATTGTTCACAGTGAAATGGACCACAGTAAATCTGCAGGTCCCTCCACACAACTTTTGCCCTTTGCTGTGTAAATGAAATTGTTTTATGAAGTTATTTTAATGATAATATGGTACTCTTACATTAGGCCTGATTTCCTTTCAACAGAGCCTCAAAAGAGGGAGCTCATTTACAGTGTTCTAAAGCACTTGTACTTCCTTATCTGAACTTTTGTAATATGAATTCTTGTTAGACAGAGCACAACATGAATTATGTGTATCTGTATTCATTCATAAGCCCATAAAAATTTGCATCTACTCCCTTCCTGCTTTTTCTCCTTTGGATTTGTTGCTTTTTTCTCAACACAATCTGTTAGGGAACTGGTAAATCTTTACATCAGTACATGCTGCTATTTTCAATCTTGAATGTAACCACCAAGAGAAAATAAAAGTCCAGAAAGTAAAATATTCCTTTGCTATACATACATCTTTTTATTGTTCCTAAATAGAATTTCAATTTTTATCTGGGAGAAGCTAGGAAGGGACAGTAATGATTTCTCTTCAAAAATGAGAAAAGCTTCAAAACTTATGAAACAAGATTTATGCCTCCAAAGGGGCACTCGCTCAAAATGCCCCATGTCTCAGTGTGAGCAGTTACACACCTTCCCATTTGAACACCACCTCTGATGTGCCCTGTCTGAAAGAACAGTCAGTCTCTGACTCGGACATTCATTAAATAGAAGTGAGGAAATCCTCTTTACAATGCTGTGCATAGACACAGAAAATTATTCCTTGTGTATAGTTGCATATGACAATTCCATTTTTTTTACATGTGTTTGCATACATATGCATGCATTTATATTGATACATAAATAAGCGAAACATGTTATTAATGACTCCCAGTAATAATACTGCTGCACATTCTGGTGGTAAATGACTTCAGAAATCTCCCAAGGGATGTTGTCATTGCAATAACATTGTTCCAACACTGTTGGAATAGGACAAGTGGAGTGGAGAATTGCTACTGTCGACTCATTCCTCATGTGGAGATTTACTGACAATATACCCTCTGGTAGCTTTCCATGACAGATCTCTACCTACAGCTGCACCAGCCCTCTACACAAAAACATCTGAGTAAAGTCTTCAAAGCATGTGAAGGCTCACAGCACTAAAGCTAAGACCTGAAAATATTTTATGGAAATATTAAATATTTTAACAAAATACAGCTGTGTAGTGACTGGACTGGTCCAGTAAGTGCTTGATGTAATCACATACACATGCTTATCTGGACATCTCTGTCAGTCCAAAACTAACTTGAGTTTTAATAAAATATGCAAAATGAAAACATATAATTAAAGGCAAAGAAGTAGTAACTTCTTAACTTTTAGTTTCTACCACTATGACCACAAACTAGTAGCAGAATTCAATCACTGATCTCATATTTGAAATCACTTAAATGTCACAACCTGCTGATGTAGTAGCTGAAGGCAAAAGAAGGTGAAGATTAATGAAGCAACTCATAATACATTACTGCTATACATGTACACATACTCAACATGGAACAAAAAGAAATCACATTAGCAAGAAGAACACATGGAGAAGACCTAGTGCTATCCCTGAAAAATTGTCCAAACTTCTTCCTTTAAGTAATACTTGGGAGCATATTGGGTTTTAAGGCCAACTGTTTTCATATACTGAAATTGTGGGAACATTGACTTTCCTCATTAAGTCAGAGCTATAATCCATAAGACTGACAATAAAAATATTCATGGTACTTTGTCCAATTTTCAGCTGATTATCATCCTCTGCAAGCAAAGCTTGCAAAAAGAAAAAGAAAAAGAAAAAGGAAAAAAAAAAAAAAAAACCAACTTGCAAGCAAAGCAAAGCTGCAGGAAGCAAAAAATCGAGTAATTTATTAAAAACAGACCAAACTGCTTTTCTCTCACAAAATAAAATGTCCATCTTTGGGAACACACTGTCAAATTTAACTAAAAAAATATATTTGTCCACAATCTGCTCAGCATATGACCTACTTCATATATTATTATTTACTTGAAGTAAATTAACTTAAGCATTGCCAATTATCAAGTCTTTATTTATTGAGCATCACTGGGCTAGTACCCAAAAAATCCTAATTTAGTTTGCAAGTCACAACTCTTTACAAAAACTTCTGCAGGTCTGTCCTGTACTTCTTATAGAAGGACTAAATTGTTCTTATACAACTTTGCTATAGTCATGTAGCATTATTAATTTGACAGAACTTTTGGTGACCAGACCAACCACGCATCTGCGGTGTGGCTCATGGCATTTAACCTCTGCCCTGCAGCTCCAATTGCTCCTCCAACCAGGCCAAGATGAGCATTTCTCACAAAACTGGAGCAACCTTTCCTCCTGTGGGCCAGAGAAGTCTCCAGGATCACCTGCAACTCACTGGAGTGCTCCTCTCAGCTTAGAATCATAGAATCAATTAGACTGGAAAACACCTCTAAGGTCATTAAGCTCAACCATTAGGGTTCTTTCTGCAGCAAGTCCAGATTTTGGCCTCAGGGTGTGAAACTTACTCCCAGATTTTGGTAGACTTGCAGTGAGGGAGACCCCTAAGCCACAAATCCCAAGTTTCCTAAGGAAGTATCACTGTGTACTTTTTCTTGTCTTCCTCTCTCGCTGAATTGTCTGCAGCTCAACAAAAGGCAGGATAACTGGTATGAAATGGTATGTCTTTGCTTATGTTCATTAGGAATTACTGGCCAAAATTTGATATCCAGAATTCAGAAAAAGAATGAGGTGACATAAGTTTCCCTCATTCCCTTTTTCCCTTTTCTTTTTGATATTCCAAGGAGTGCAAATAACTCACTGGTTTTAAGAAATCAATGAAGACTGTCATGTCCCTGCAAGTTAATGAATGACATTTAGACTTTCCACTATACAAGTTTGAATATCTGATTGATTTTATGCTGGAGAATTTAGTTTAGGCAAGCAGTACTGCTAAAGTCTCATGCATCAAAACAAGACAGACTTTCATTTGAGATCTCCTGAAAAACGGAGTGAAACTGTCCAAACTCTTCAAGTATACTTGGATTGCTTGATCTTGTAGGGGAGCTACTTGCATCATCCAGGGAAGTGCAGCACAGAGTGAGACTATGCTTCCATCTGTAAGGCCTCTATTTTGTTACACCCTTCTATATGTATGATAAAAATTGTCTCAGGAATGAAAGTACAGATTAAAAAACAAGTCCAAGATGTTCTCAGAACAAGGGTGTTAGTAGCACAGCAGCAGTTAAAGTTTACAAACTGTGCCAGCAGAAAAAAAAGCAGTGCAGAGACACTTCAGCTAGAAAACTTCCTGGAGAAATAAGGTTGGCAGTGGCTGAAAAATTTGTTCAGACCTTGTGCACATTACAGCAAAACCACCCCCAGCCATGTCAGTGACTCCAGGTCACCAAGAACTACAGCTTCCCTTCCCAACACCAAACTGAGTCTCACTCAACTCACCAGTCTACAGTTAAATCTCACCATCTGATTTAATTCTGAGTTTTAAGATTAATTCTTTTTTTCTGTCATTTGACTGGATTTTCTCACCTTCCTTATTAAGGAGAAAGCTGGACTTGAGTTTTATGTTATGACAGCACCCTTCCCTGAGACTATATGCTAATGAACAAGGCTCTGCAACTTCCAGAACCATGTTTTCTTTTAGATCCTAAACAAACCAATAACAATTTTATCTGAAGAGCACAAATACATTTGTGGTCACCAACAAAGAGAAAACAGCTTTTTATTACCTGAAATATTCTACAAAGTTGTCAACAAAAGAAGAGTGGGTTGACTGAAATGCACATCAGTCAATAAAGCAACTATCATCATTTCAAATCACTCAGGGAAAAATATGTTTATCTGTGGCTGCTTTTATGAGTGGAAATTAATTCAGCCAAATTTCAGAGAGGAATAAATGGCCTTTTGTCAGAGCCACCATAGCTAAATCATTATTACTTTCTGACTTCTATCAAGATGTCAAAACCCAGAATCTCACATGACATGAGAGATGATGTCTCAAACAGAGACCAAGGAGAGGAAATTGCATACAACCAAAGCCAGCCCCTTCCAGAGCTGCATGTATTCACACCTACCCTCATTTGGGTGAAAAATGGAAACAGTGCAGGGTGAATGTGCCAGCTCAAATCCATGGCAAGGTGTGCTGCTGCATTTCAAGTGAATTGCAAGTGGCAGGTCAGTTTTACCGAACAAGAAGGGAGACACAAGTGTTACATCTCAGGAAAGCACAGGTTATGATGCCCGATCAATAGGAGATAAATAACAGTGTATCCCACACAGCCTGTGTATCTTAAATCAGTGCTGCCAAACTATGCCTTCTGAAGGAGAGTTAAAAATGACATTGAAGATTTTCATGTGGCTTTTACTTCAGAGTGAATCCATTCAGCCTGGGGAGACATAAAGATCCTCTCAGAGAATCTGCTCATATCTAGCAGCAGCATTCCTGCTTCACCTGGGCTGAGGACACTTTTAATGCATCTGACCAGCAGGGTCACTCAGGCATCACTTCCCACAGAACAGAGCCCTAATTTGATGAGTATGCAGAGCATAACAAAAAAGCAAATCACGACAGCTTTAGACCCTGTGCCCTGCTCATCTCCCCAAACAACTCCACTTCTGCTTTCAGTGACTAGTTCCCAAACTTTTCTGACAAATGAGTCATTACCTACCCACCCATGATTCTTTTGGCAGAAAAAAAAAGCCTTGTGCAACATCCATCACTCTGAGGGACAGCAACAACAACTAAAAAAACAGCTATTACCAACAGGGCACTGCTCACGGAGAGCAAGGGACCAGCGTACAAATCCACGTGCCAGGCTCTCCCAGGCCACAGATCTGCAGACCACCACATAGAAACCCCCACCTCTAACAGAGGGACAGGGCTGGCTCCCCAGGACCCCCCATGTCAGCTTTGTCCATCCTGAGAAGAGCTTGGCCACTGCAACTGAGTGCCAGACAGAGCCAGATATGCAGGAGAGCTGATCCCAGCGTTGCAGCCCCACTGCTGCACACAAGACTCACAGAAAATGGCTGAGGTCTCCAGTTACCCTAATACCATTACTAACAACTACCTCATACAGCAAAAATGATGACTTTTACACACGTTTCCTGAACATTTGAAGGAACCATCTCCTAAATACCACCTTTCCTTTGAAATTCTGAGTCTACCCAGGTGGCATTTTACTCCATGCCTACCTCACCCTGCCTGACTCCACTTTCCCCACCTGCATTGCCTCCCACTTTTGCTTTCTCTACCATCAATGTGCTTCTGCTTAGAATCATTTTAAAATTAAGTTTTCATTCTATTTCTTTATTATCTTGATCTAAGTTTGTTCTGTTGAAAAATAAATAAATAGCATTGAGCAGGTCCGTACCAACCCAGGCCATTCTATGATTCTGTGGTTCTATATTTGCAATTTCTTATGCAGAGTATAATCTGTGCTGCATCTTCCTGTCATATCATACTGATAGAGGCCCTATCAGCTAATGAAATATATTTTTACCCCTTTTCTTTTCTCAGACACAAAGTTTGGATTTTTTTAGTAGAACCTGATTTTTATGGAAGACATCTCTTCCAGATAGACATTCTGAAAGCAGCAGCAATAATTTCTGACCTATTATGGGCAAATCAGCAGTATTAAGTGATCTTCAAAGCACTTCTGTGGATGGTACAAAATGTATATAAGCCGCTCCATTGGCAAAATTATCTACCTTCTGGTGCCATTACACAGAACAGCCTAATATGCATAATTACAGTAATTATGCAGAGTACAGCACAAACAAAAACAAAATTATATGCTGCTTCACACTGGCACTCTTTCAGACAGAAATTCATTTTCACATTTACAGTATTGCAAATATGGACAGCATTATTAAAGCAGAATTTGAACACAATTATGCATACCAGCTCTACAATAAATTGGTGTTTTCCATCTTCAATAAGTTGTAGGTAGCTGTTGTGATGTCTTTTTGACAGTACACTAAACCACCTAAACTTTGACCACAAGTCCATCTCTGCCTTTCTTTCAACAGTATCCCTGAAAGTATCACAGCATCTGTAACCACCTGCTGCCTTCAAGCTAACTGACTCTGCTTTAGCATACAGAACTAGTAGGAATTGCCAGCCACAAATTCATAACTTTGGGACAAAACAGATCTAAGGTCCCATCTTCAGGTAATTCTAAAACAAAACATCCTTCCTTGTTTAGAATTTAAAACATACTTTGTAAGTTTCCCCACCAAAAAAAAAAAAAAAAAAAAAAAAAAAAAAAGAGAGAGAGAGAGAGAGAGAGAAGAGAGAGAGAGAATATGTCAAGCAGGATGGACTGCTTCATTTCAGCTCAATTATTTTTAAGAAGAATGAAAACCTGGAGCCCAAGGTCTGAGACTTCCTGCACTACAGTAACAACCTGCATGAACACAGCTCTTTCCAAAGCACACATCCCCCATAACATATGACAAAATTTCAAGCTACTGTCATTTTATGCATATGGTGACTAAAAGGAGAATCCCTGTTGGGACACAAGACTGCTCTGACTTTTGGCCTGCCACACTGGCTGGGAGGTATCCCAGACCTTTTCCTCCTGTCAGCCCCAGCAGCTGGGCAAGGCCCTGGGGTAAGAACAAGAGGGAGAAGAGTGAGTATTTAAGTGTTGAGGGTACCTGGAAAGGACTCATCAGGCACCAGAAATAAGACACTGCTGTGACTGGAAGAGTATGCAGAACCCATCTAGACAAGCAGAAAGTGCTTGTAGTGCTTGGTGTGACTGCAGGCACTGAGCTGCTGCTGGCGCAGAAAACCTGCACTTGGAAACCCAGTAGCTGGGAGAGGAAGAACAATGAGGCCCAGTTTAAAGCCTCCAAGAGAAGAAGGTTCATACCAGTGGCAATTTTGGAAGTCTTTCTCACCTGTCTGGATACCAGCTCTTCCATGAATGGTTTCGTCTATCTAGGCTTTTGATACTTAGGAGTAAGAAGATGGAGAAAGAAGGATCATTGCAAGCAAGCTGCTGAGGAAGGCAAAACTGAATAATTTGTTAAAAGACTGAATTAGTAGAACAGTTTTCCACATTGTCACATTATGATGACCTCCTCCAGCTCAGAGTGGATACACTGGCACATGTTAAAACCAAGACCACCAGGAAATGCAAAGATTGCACATGAGAGGAAACCTGCTGAGAAGCCCTGCTGAGGGTCAGCAGGGACAGGGATATTCAGACTTGTCCGGACTGATCAAGCATGGGAGAGGAGATCAGCCAGGCTCCTTCAGCCACCTCCCTGTCCTGAAAGTCCCAACTCTGAAGAACCATCTGAGCAGAAAAGCACTGTTTTTTTCCAGATGTTCCTCTAGTCAGCTCTGAGTGAAAGCTAAAATGCTAACCTTTCTTAAGGAAACAAGGCTCTTCATGTCTGCATCCAGGACTGTTTGTGTTTTGTTGTGTCTCTTCCCTAACCTTTTGTGAGCCCGTTGGACAATTTAGATGTAATAAGACAAGCCAAAAGTCTTACAGTCATTAAGTTCCTCCACATTTCCTGAAAATAGGGTGTGGGTGGAAGAGAAAGAGCTCATTAATGCTGCCTGTGGGGGAAAGGCTGGTGAAAAAACTCCCACCTCTTTAGAAACCAGATTGCACACAAGAGACAGAAAGCAAGTGGTTATGAAAATCCCAAGTGCAGGAAAAGCTTGAGGTCTACAGAGGACCCAAACAAAAAGATCAAAACCACAGAAACAAACACAAATTTTCCTTCTTCATTTGTTTTGACACTGAGTTTTACCATTGGGGGTAATCCAATCTATTTTAGTTTTAGGACCTGAAAAGAGAAGGGGACCAGATGGATTTATGCTTGGATCTGTGAGCCCACATTAGCTTCATGCAGGAAGGAAACTCTCCTCAAATAACATGAAGCTGTCATGTATTTTTAACAGCGCTGCGACTGGGGATTTGCCATCTGTAATTGCTGATAGTAGGGACCATTGATAAAATTGATAGAGCCCTGGTTGTCAAGTGGCTGAATTGCACAGGCAGGGCAACAGACAAGAAAGGAAAAGAAGGGTTTGGTCACCACAAAACAACTTAAAACTAGGGTGGAAGCTTTATAATCAAAGTTGTGGTTCACATATTAGATGAATATTCTGCTTCCACATGAAGATGTATCCAGCTGAACAAATCAGTTTTGACTCTTTGATAAAATTACGTATTTAATCACATTTACAATCCCATAGGAGCCAAATTCCTCACTGTTAATGGGGGAGGGGGGTTGTATATATATGTGAGCATGTTACATTCTGTGTGGTCTCTGACTGGATCTCCACCAAGTGCAAGGAGTCAGCCCCTCACTTTTTTTCACAGAAAATATCCAAATTTTCCTAAAGTTCAAGCCGCAATTCTCATCCCTACAGCACTCTGACAATATAATAATCTTCAAGGCAGAGCTAAGGAGCTATGGCAATTGCTTGAAGACAATGACCTAAAGCACCTTTCAAGTATATTCTTTCAATCTTAATAATCACAGAAACAAAAAGATTGAAGTATTTTAAAGAAGGCAGAGGATATTTTCATTTAATTTCTTTAATCAAGAGATTTTGCAAATGTGACCATTAAAAGAAACATTTCCACTGCAAATACTTGAAAAATAAAACGCATTACATAGAATGATTTCAGCTTCTGACATTTTATTTCCATATCTGATTTATTTCATGGGAGTGTTCTGTCCATTTTGCTTAATCTTATGGTGTTTTTACAATGAATTAACTTTATTCCTAGATCAGACCACCTCTCTAATAAATTCATTTATCCTTTTGGATGCAGCACTGAAGTAAGCACACCCAAGACAGTCACAAATGAAGATTGCTCTGAGTGGAACTCATTTATGTCCAAAGGCCAACTTCTCACAGTTTGCAGGGATGTGTCTTAGGTTAAAAATGTAAGATGTGCCCAAAGTATGTACTCTAGAGCTGTTGGAACCAGGTGGGGCAGTGTTTCCCTTATCTTCTGCTAATGGCCCATCAATGCCTTGCCCCATGACTCATAGATAACTCCCTCTGGGAGCTGTCTCTGTTTAATGGGCCATCAAGAACCCATTACATGACTCATAGAATTATATCAGCCCATTGTGAGATGNCAGAGGATGGCAGGTTGATAAATCTGGAACCACAGCCACTCCCCAGGAGGTAAATTGCCTGAAAGTTGCATGGGACTTTGGTTTTGCAAAAGGACAAAAAGCTAAACAACTGCAAGGAGCCCAGTTTGATTCACTAGACAGAAACCCCTTCCAGAGCCTTCTTCCCCTACAGGGGACCTGGGCTCTGTCCTCTGCACCAGTTGCCACAAGATCCTAGCCACTCACTAAAAATGTATGCTAGGTTCACAAAGTCATAGATTGGTTGGGGTTGGAAGGCAGATCATCCAGTCCTCAGCTGTGCTCAGAGCAGAGACAAAACAAGACAGTTGCTCAGGGCTGTGTCCAGTCAGGTTTTGAACATCTCCAAGGGGTTTTGCCTCAGGGCACTTCTTCCTTGATGTTCAACAATAGAAGAATTGGTGCACTATACAACCTGTATCAACAAATTTGATAAAAGCAACCATTTCTCCCTAAAACATCACACCTCTTATTAGACCAGAATGGTCTCTTCTACTACTGCTGCTATTGCTACTATAAAGCTTCAATTTTCTTTTTTGGACTTTAAGAGTAGGTTTTACAGGTTCTTTACAAGTAATTAAAATCTCCTGCCTCTTACCTCTGCATATTTGAACAGATTGTCTTATATATTCTCTAAAACTATTATTAATCACATTTATTACCTGAAGATTTAAGTCTTCATTTGAGAGATCCATATAGAGAGTAAGGAGGTACTTTTGGAGAGGAACATTTCTAAGCTGTGTATTTCTTCCATTAATCAAGGCACCAAAGGAAGGATCTCCACCAATACAGCTACACCAGTTATCAGCAGGCAACAATTTCCCTTTAATGTCTGTAAAGCATTTCTTATTTAACAATACCAGCTAATTAAATAATCAGAGAAGCATATGTCTATGGAGAATCAGAGAAATATATGCCTATAAAGACTGTTCAGTCCCAGGCACAAGTGTGAGAAAGTGGGGTTTTTTCTTCTAATAAGTACTGAAGCTAAATTCTTCCTTAACTATTCATCTTACTGCTCATTTGAATTTCTCAGAAGCATTCATTTTGACTCTAAGAAAAGCTGTGATTCAAATCCTTGCAGCTTTGCTGATGCTCAGATTAGATCTCCTCGTGGAGCAAAGTGTTCCCCAGGACAGCTCTGCTTAGCAGGATGCAGGGTTCAGTACTTGTGTAAATCAATCCAGACCATTTCAGGGTCACTTTTAGCAAAGGAAAGCCTGCCTGTTAAGACCAGATAAGAGTGAGGTCATTGATTTATTTTTTCTTCATTATCTGGCAAGGTTTCAGTTGAAGCCTAAACTCATTATCTCTGTGGAAATACAAACACAACTTGGTCCCTTGAAGCAAGTTAATTTAGTTTGAAAACAGTTAGGGAGTTACCTTCTGAATTCAATTAGCTAATAACTCCTGACGGGTAAAGGTCACAGAAGAGCGAGGCACTGTGCTGGTTTAAGTTAAATGCAATTCTAGGTAATATCAGAGCAGCACTTTTCCCCTTCTTACTGAGTCATGGCTGCAGCTTCTGGCCACCATCTCCAAATTCTCTGTCAATAAGAGAGACAAATTTATGCCAGAAAGATCACCTTCAGGGATGAGAAAGCAGCAGTACCTTTGAGCCGCAGCTCCTTCAGTGTCTTCCCTTTATACTGGAAGTAAATCAGCAGGGGAAGATGTTCCCCCTTTCAACCCCACTGAAAAAAGCCCCTCTACTCACCCATGTTAATCAAAATAATCTGTACATTAAAATCCAAATCCCTCTCTGCAGCAAGATGCAGTCAAAATTCACTTTCTAGCCCCAGCTGTAGAGACGGTTCCTGTAAGGACTGATGCTGTAGCAGAGCCTGTGTTTCTGCAAAAGATATGACACTTGTGGATCACTCATGGACCACCAGCTGTAAGAGGCTGTTTCAGGCTGGGCTGGGAAAACATTTCCAGCTTAACATCCAAGTTAGAAAATAGTACTATGATAGAAACACTGACAGGCTTGATCACAGTATAATAACTGCTGGTATTACAACTATAATAGAGGGGAAGTAAATGGTGGAAGGGCGGCACATTTTAATTGTTCTCTCAAGGAAACACCGGGCTCTGAACTACCGTAGGCAATCACGAGCTGCAAGCAGTTCCCTCCTAGAGAAACAATTTTTCATTTTATAATGTGAAAGCAAATTTCTTGCCAGTATTACCTCAGGTCATTAGCTATATTGTAATTCTTGTGTTTTTCCAAACGGATTTCCCCCTTAATTTGATTTTGAGCAGCTGATTAAATTTACCCTCCTTGAAGAAACAGACATTCAATTTAACTCTAGTTCAACATTCTCCTGGTATCAAAATGCAATTCTCATGGTCACACTTCTAGCTGCAGAGTAATTTTGTCACTGATTTAAAGGGGCATTCTCTAACCAATGCCAATATGTTGGCTTCCTCCTGAACATCCATGTTGTACACAAGCTCAGAAAGCAGAACAATAAACTGAACAATGCAAAAGGTCCTCTGTGGGCCTGATTATCTGAGTC
>VYXD01002323.1:6665-18201 GCA_013397195.1 Hylia prasina
CCCCTCTGCTGGGTGCAGGGCTGGCTTGGGGCTGGTTGTTCCCTCTGTGTCCCAGTGAAGAATCTCACATTTGTAACGCCCGAGCTCGCGGCCAGCGATGACGGTGCCGAGCGCTGGCCAGAATTAAACTTGCCAAAAAAAAAAAAAAAAAAAAGAAAAAAAAATTTCTTGCCAAAATCTTGCTACCTGCTGCGCTGGGCTTGGCGTGTGTCATCTCTGCAAGGTTTCAGGGAAGGGTGGGGGAGATGTGAGTCATCTGGTAAATGTGCTGCAGATTCTCTTGTGCAAGGCCCTGTCCTCCTCAGGCTCCTTCCTCTCTGACAGCAAAGTTTTCTCCTCTTGCTGAATGGCTCCTACATTAAGCAGGATTAAGAGCTGTGCTGTTAATCAACCTCTTGCTTTATTCACTAAAACTTTGCAGAGATCCCAAATGAAAAGTTTTGAAATACGAAAAATCGGAAATTTCAAGCCAATTTAAGATCAGAATTTTTCATGATTTTGGCTCTAAAACCTGAGTTCTGTCTTAAAATCAAACTCCTTATTTTAAAAGGTGGTAATAAAATATTTTTGCACTCTTAATGCCTTTGCTCCCTGTGAAAAGTGCAACAAACTGTAAATCTCCTTTTGCTTTCTGTGTTGCACACTGAAACTCGAAGTGTGATTCTGTATTTGCAAGAATACTGTTAATCACGATGATGACATCTTTAGGTTTTTCTCCTAAGCCATGTGGTTAGAAGATTAGGAGTGCAAAATTTTTGAGCATAAATATGTATCACTTATATGAAAAAGCTGGTATAACACCCTAGCTTCAGGTTAATACTAGTTGTTTTGTGGTTTTTTTTAAAGCTTGCTGGTTGTTTTAGCAGACACAAGTTTACACGTGACCTTGATCACCAGTAAAGTGATTTATAAATCACTTTATCTCCAGTCAGGGGGCTGTGTGAACACACCTGTGTTATCACTGCCTGGCTGCTGCCCCAGTTTGATGGCAGGCACTGCCTCTTTCTGTGCCATTTAAATCAATGATCAATAAAAGGAGGTAATCAATAAGAGGAGGCAATAAGAGAATATTTGTGCTCGCACCTCATATCTCCATGCCCCACCCCAGGAGATGCTGCTGGGATGGGGCTGGGCCGGGCTCTGTGTGACAAATGAAGCATGTAAAGAAATATTAAACACGGAGGTGAGAGAAAATCCCTCATGTTAGAGGAATGTTCTGGACTGGGGGCAATGTCTTCATGAGGAATAAATGGGAGCCAGATGCATGGATTGCAAGGGGCAGGGTAATTCCAGGGGAGAGGAAGCTCGGGTTGAAGGCTCACACTTGTCAGCAGGTCGGGATAAGAGGAGAGGGGATGGATGGAGCTTTGTTGAGAGTCACTGGAGCTCGTTCATACAGAACTGCCCTGTCTGTGCCGGGATCTTCACTCTGTGTCTTAATTAACACGGGATGAGGATGCACTCAGCTGGAATTGTGACTTCTGAAGGGAAAGCTGCTGTCAGCGGGAGCCTTTCCCTGAGCTTGGCTGACCTGGTCTGGAAGGTGGGAGCTCCATCAGAGAGCCTTTGGCACACCAGTGTGGGTGAAAACCTCTGGGTTTGGGGATTTGGGAATAGAATAATTGCTCTGATGAGTTCCCAGTGCCAACAGAGAGAAGAACAAGCACTGACCTTGAGGAGGAGGTGGCAGAATCACAGGAGAGATGAACAGGAGAGCTCAAACCAGAGCTGGAGCCTTGCTGTGATTCATGAAACCCACACTGCCCTGGTTGACTGTCTGCTTCAGAGACACAGAGAGAAAACAGTTTTTCCAAGGCTTACCCTTATCCCTGGCCTGCCAGGCTGTGTCACTCCCTGTCTGGAAGCTGAAACCTCACTTTATTCCCCTCATAATTACAACTTGTCTCTGGCAGGTGGACTTGGCCACGCCACTGTTGCCTTTGGGCAAAGCTCGTGGAAGAGCTGTGGGAGGCAGTGTCAGCCCCCAGCCCTGCTGGAAAACGTGGAAACGGGACCAGAACCGTGAAAAACCACTCTGCTTTTCAAATTTGCTATCGTTGCTTTGAACAGGGCAAATAAATAAAGAAAGAAAAAGGCAAGGCCACCAAGTTTTGCGACACGTTTGTGCCATAAAAACTTCCAAGGAGGCAAAAGTGCCTTTGAGAGGCTGAGCTTTAAGAGCAGTGCTGCTGCAGCCAGGGGCAGGGAATGTCCTGGAGCACGATGCACACCCTGGGCCTGAAATTTTTATCTGTGTCTGGGCATGTTTTGAACCTGAGTGCTGCTTGAGTTCCCTCTCTCTCACAGGGAGCTCAGTGAGAAGCTCAAGGGAGAGTGAGGGATTCTGCCAGCTGCAAACACCAGCAGCTCCCAACAAAGTGAGACACGTGGAGGTCTCCCTCAGAATTAGATCCTGTCCTGTCTGAAAGGGAGAAGAAATATTTGAGTAATGGTGTTTCACTGCCCAAAGTTCAGATCTGCAGTCGGTAGGTCAAAGGGAAAGGCCCAAATCTAAGAAGGGGTGAAGGTTTTGAAAGCTGTGGGTTGAAATTCTGAATTACACCAGAGGGGAAAGAACAGCAGGACCTAATTCTGCCACTACTCCTTGGGTGCAGCAGCTATTTCGGAGAGGGGGTGCTGCAAATACAGATGCCAGGAATATTTATGGAAATTTAAAATGAATAAAATTGCTCATGGAATGGTCAACTCCTGTAAGAGTGGAAAAGACTTAGGGAGAGGTGGAGAGGTTTGTGAGGATGCTTTGAAGTGGGACTCCAAGAAAACGGAATGAGCTGACCTGCAGGAAGGAGGAGTTGAGGAGAAGCTGATCTAGAAGGAGACTCAATGATTATGGAACAAAGGCACCAAACCCAGTGATCATGGAGGGAAGATCCAGCCTTTTCCATCTGCAGCTTGAGGGAAACACTTCCCCTGTAGCCCTGGTTTGTTTACAGCTGCTTTTAGCTCAGGGTTTTTTTATTATCATTTTTTACCTCAGTTTCTGGTCCTTTCCCTGGTCCTCAGTGATCTGTTGGTGCCTGACACCTGCTCAAGGTGAGTGGCAGCACTGGGACTTTGCTTCCCATTTATTAACACCATTTCCTTTATGTGTGAAAAGAGGAGAGGCTTTTTGCAACCCCCTCTGAAGAGTTCTGTGTAATTTAGAATATTTTCTTTTGCTCTGGATGGTTTTAGTGAGAATTTCAGTCCTGCTGCAGTTCAGCTTTTGGGCTCCACCTGCACGAAACACACCCTTAAATGAGCCACAGAGAGGATGATTTTTCTTTAAAGACCACAACCCTAATGCCAGATTATCCCACATGTCCAGAGCCAGACCAACAGACCTGTGTAAACATGACACCGCAGACTCTCTACTTGATTCTTTATTTTTTTTAAATTTTTTTATTTTCAACCATTAAAAAAAAAATGTATAAAGAGGCTACTTCAGATTCTGCAGAAGTAATAATAAAACCAGACCTAATGGGTCACCATATGTGGAGAGGAGTTCTCTTGGGTCTTAGGATATACACTTAGAGAGTGAAGTAAAGAAAAGGAAAAAAGCAGTAATATTGGCAACTGTTGTTAGGTAGTATAAACAATAGCCAGCCATTGGCTTGGAGCAGAGGATCAAGTTCCAATAGCACTCAATAGGGAGCCTTCCTTAAAAAATTAGAAGAAGCTGGGTTGGAGCTGGTCCATGCTGGGAATGGCAGAAGAAGCAAAAACAAGAGTAAATGAATGGAAATTAAGCAGCAGGAAATGGGGATTTGGCACAAGGCTGGAATTTGAAACTGCAGAGAGGTGTCAGTGATAAAGGTTGGATAGAGTTTCTGGCCAAAAACAGAAAGAAAGAATGCAGATGTGTTCATTGAATAAAGTACAGATGTAGAAACAGGGAGAGGGGGGCCGGTGGGGAGAGAGGAATAAAGAAAAGAAAAAAAAAAAAAAGAAAAAAACCTGAGGGGAAATAATGCTGAAAGTAGGTGCATTCATGTTTAATGCTTTTTTGGAACAATTTTTCTCTGTGAGTCCGTGGAGAACGACAGGTCTGGTCTCAGCTCGATCATTGCGTTCTGCAGGGAGCAGATTTTCACATTTCACTTATCCTTGCCCCTTGTGTGTTTTGGCCCCACATTCCTTTGGACTGTGCACTGTTCCACATCGAGGTGTGAGGTGGGACTGGGGATCTGTTCATTTATCATCTGACAGAATCTCCTCGGGAAGAGGAGCTGATGTCATTGCTGGGACTGCACCGTTTATCTTCTGGGCCTCTCATAACAAGCCTGGGATGCAAAGTCTCCTGCACAGGTTTTTGTTGGTGTTACCATTTTCTCAATTGTTTTTGTTCCTCCCTACCTCTCTGCAGTGGAGTATTTATGCCTAACTCCAGGCATATGGCAGCACAATCAAAATTTATCACGTATTATTTAAATAAGCCCACGTTGTGGCAATTGACAGTGGGTATGTTCTTGCTAATTACAAAGTAGGCTGATTTGCTTAAACTGTTGTGAATATGAGCCCATTTCCCCCTGCAGTTGAGCAGGGGGAAATGGGAAACAGTTTTGTTTCCCTTTCTGCACTTTGTCTGATGAGTGATGTTGGTGTGTTCTCTCCCCAAAGTCCTTTTATGATTTCTCCCATGATTTCTTGTGTGGAGATCTGGCTTCCCACTGCTCCAGTGACGAGGGGAAGTCCTGTCACTCCTGCTGAACACCCACTAAACCCAAAGCTGGGAGCTTTGGAGGCACTCACCCATTTGTCTCCTATTGATCCGAGCCCATAAAATAAGAAATATGGTCTTAGCAAGTTGCCAAATAAACCCATAGCCTGGAGCAGAGCTCAGGGTAGGATCTGGACTTTCTAAACTTAGGCTGGGCTTCAGCTTTTGAACCAATTCCTTCAATGCTCACAGAGCTGGAGCTCAGGGAATAGCCAGCCCAGGGATCAGGCAGTGTCCTCTTTGCAGTGGAGCTGCTCACCCTGGAGATCCTACAAACATAATTACTTTTAATTGATGCCTCGTGCCTTGAACTCCCAAGTTTAGATCTGTACAAATGTAAAACCTGTTGCAAAAGTCGTGGTGGGTTTCTGAAGGGCCCAGTTCTCTGCTGACCCCTGTCCTTGTGCCACTTGCCAAGCAGCAAAGTTGGTATTTTGTGTCTGCCCCACAGTTGATGTTAATAAATGACCCGCAGGGCTGCAAGAGCTCCCTGCAAAGAGCAGCCAAAATGAATGGCAGCCTCTGAGTAATCCTGGACCAAACCACCCTGTGCCTTATGGATTTGTGATGTCAGACCCTCCTCTTGTAATTCAATCTGGCCCAGGCCCCGCTGACTTTTTAAAGAGCCTGTCCAGGAAAAGAGTTTCCCTACCCAAGGCAGTCGCAAAAATCCAGCTACTGATGTTTTAGGCCTTCCCACGTGGAAAGGTGGGTAACCCCCTACAAAAACCTGGTTATTTGACTTTTGAATTCAGTGTAAAGTTCACAAAGAGAGCTTTGTGTATTATTGTGGCTCAACACGAGTGAGGGAAAAGAGATATAGAGAAGGTGAGTAAAACCCAAGATATGGAGAGACTGAAAGGAAAATAAACCACGGAGAGGTTAAACAACTGCTTTGGTAAAGATGACAGGAAGTTTAATGGAAAAACAGGGATTTAATAAGAGAACTACTTCTATGGATTTAAATCTGTTCCCTCTCCCTAACCCTTCTACCAGGAAAGATGCAATTCATCAAAGTTATATTGATTAATAAGAGGAAAGCTGTGAAGAGCATTAAAGCTCCCATTTCAAGGCTAAAGCCAACTTCTCCAAGGCTTTATGATGAACTTTTCTGCTGAATTTCTTGTGAAATGGTGCCTGGTGCTGGCTCAGGTCAGAGGCCAAGTTGGAGGTTAAAGGGCCCAGTGCTGCTATAAAAGAACATGGAATGAGGTGGGATTGGATGGGACGTGCCAATCCTTGTGTTTCCTGGTAATCTGTGTTTTTGTGTGGCCACTGGACAATTCTCTGACCAAACTCCCTGGCATCTTGCTGTGCTCAGTGAAACCAGCACAACCTTCCCTGGGTTATTTTGGACTGACCATTGAAAGTCTGTGCCTGGGTTGTCCTGATGAAAACTGTGGCAGGTGCCTGGATCAGGGAGGAGAGGCCAAAATCTGGACAAGTGGATTGTCTCTGAGCTCTGTCCTAGACCTTTATGCTTTGTGATAGCAGTTTCCACAAAATATTCCAACAGATATTCTTATCTGAGGCTTCATGAGAGCTTAGATCCCACAATCATGGCAATTAATGAGCCTGGTTTTACAGAAAGGAGGACCTTCAGCAATCTAAACCAACAATAATAACTAAAAGCTTCCATATTAAGATATTAACTTTATCTATTAATAAACTCATTGTAGGTTGTTTGCTATTTTACTTCTGATTTTTGCGGTTTAGGACTTGGCCATCTGACTCTGGATTTTATTTTTCATTAAGACAGAAAATAAATGATATTTTGGCATCTGAGCATCATTTGATATTTAGCTGAAGTATAAAATGTCTCCACTCCAAAAAGTCTTTATTGTCATTTGAGCTCTAGAAGGAATTTGTAGCTTTTTCACAGCTGTTGTTTTGCTCTTAACTATGAGTAGTGGTTGCACAACATTTCCTTTATGTTTCAGGGTACTGTTGAAAAAAAAATAAACCTGCAAAATGAAATGTGTTTTTAATGGATACAAAATTTAAAGGATAATTATCCCAGGTTTTTAAGCAGCATTTGGCCACCTTCCTTATTCTATTTCTCCATTTCTGCTTTATCTCTCATCCCCTCTCCCCCCACCCTTCCTTTGATGGAATCTTTTAAGTGTAGATGCTACTTACATGCCTAAACAGCTGTAAAACTACCAGTGCAACCCCCCTGGAAATGCAGAACAGATGTGCAGGGGTGGGATCCACATCTGGGCAGCGCTGTCACCACATGGGAGCCCGGACCCTCCTCCTTCTTCCCTCAGAAGAGTGGAACAGGGCTCTGCTCCAAGGTTTAGCTCCTTTTGCTGGAGCTCTGCGCTGGGTGGGCTGGGGAGGGAATGATCCTCATGGAATCATGGAATGCTTTGGGTGGAAGGGACCTTAAATCCCACCCAGTGCCACGGGCAGGGGCATCTCCCACTGTCCCAGGGTGCTCCAAGCCCTGTCCAGACCGGCCTTGGGCACTTCAGGATTCTGTGACAGGGTTTGATCCTAGTCCTGGATTAAAGCTTGGACCGGATGAAAGTAACACAGGGGAAATCCTGCAGGATTGTGAACGACAAAACCCTGTGTGAACACACGGCAGAGATGCCAGAAGATGTAAAATTAATGTTTAAGCCCCCTCAGACCCTGAGGCTGAGGTTGGTGAGATGATCTTTAAGTATAGAGACGTGCTTGAAAAAAACAAAAAGACAAGAAAAAAGCTCAAGAAAGCAAGACACAGAAAGGTGAGAAGCAAGAGAGGTTGGTGTTTAGTGGTTGTTTATCAAAAGCATTGAAAACTGCATCTGAAGACATATTTCTGCTGCTAAGAACACATAACCACACTAATAATAACCTATAGATTATAGTGTTTGGCACATGCCACCCCAAAAGTGTTTCCAGGAGGGTCACAGGCCCTTTGAAGTGCAGCCAGCCCGAGGGTGGGGGACAGCAACCAGGCAGGCAAGAGCAAAAAAAGAGCAAAAAAAAGTAACGAGGGCAAGAACAATTCCTCAGGAGAGCACCAAACCCTTCCCAGCTCCACCAAAAATTCACCCCATGAGTACCAAAGTTAATGCTGGGCTTCCTTTCCATCTCTTTCCATCCACGTGGAACGTGGTGGGATTGTTGGGGGTGTCCTGGGCAGGACTTTGATGATCCTTCCAGCTCAGGATATTTGATGATTCCACGATTCCACCCCTGTGTCCACACCCTGCATGGAGCACAGGCCAGCAGGTCACAGGCAGGGGGTGGAGAGTGAAGAGAAGCAGCAATTTGTTGGAAAGTACAATAAAGAGGAAAGGGGAATAGTCTTTGCAGACAGAATGGGCGTGGAAAAATCCTCCTTCTGGTTCATGCTGGCAGGGAACTGGAGTGGGATGGGGCTGCTCTTGGAAGTGGTGGGTGCTACCATCTCTTCTGGGAATCCCCCCTCAGTGCCCACGGCTCTCTTGTGCCTCTCTGTGCCCGTTCTGATGAGGTTGGGTTGTGTCTGAAAGCCCTGCTCCAGTGAATTCCTGACTCATTCCCTTTCCACAGGCTGGATCCCACACCAAAAACGAGTCAGACACCTCTTCCTAATCACCCACTCTACAATAAGAAACCCCTTTGCTGCCAAGCAGTGGTTTGTCAAGGGCCAGCCTGGTGATTTATCTGGGGTCTGTAACAGTGACTGAAAGGTTTTATCACCCACTGGAATCAGAAATGCTTCCACAGCTCAGATCTTGCTCTGTTCTGTGCAGCTCTGACCGTGACAGAATTGGTCTCAGTTTTAAAACTTCACGTCTTTGCAACAATGCTGAAAAAATGATCTGATTGGGTTTGGGTGCTTGTCAGTCTGAGCTTTGTGTGTGGTGGGATTCCCATTTAAGCCTGAATCCTTCACTGCTTTGGAGGGTACCCAGCTCCTGGGGACATCCAACTTTCCTGATTTAATTCTATCTGTGGGATTGCTGCCCACAGGATAGATGGCACTTGGTGGGACTCACCTCTAATTAATGTTCTGGGCAGTTTTGTTTTATTAACAAAGGAGGCAGGTCAAAACTCCCAACCTCTGCTTTAAGGAACATGTAAAATCCTTTAAATCCTATATTTTGTGTAAGATGGGAGTGTGACAGGGCAGTTGGAGAAGGAAGATGGTGCATTTCCACACTCAGAAATAGGCCCAGATTTGCAAATAAGGTTGAGAGGACTTCCTGACCTGCGGGGGTGGCTAATGGGGCTGTTTTTGTGTTGAAACTATGTGAAAACTGCAGCTGTGAATAAGGATGTGTCTGAGCCACAAGGTTTGGATTCATTTCCAGATTCACAGGCATGGGCGTTGGGACGTGAGATTGCAGTCTGAGCTACTCCTTGGGTTGGATCCAGTTTAGATCCTTGTGTTTTTCTTTTTTGAGCTTGTTTTGTTCCCTTCAGTTCTCAGCCTAAGCCGGTGGAGGTTTGCAGCCCTTGGATTCCCAGCATTGTCAGGAATTGTCAGGAATTGTGCTGGAGCAAAGGGATCATAAATGCCCTTCAGAGGAGGGGTCTGGCTCCAGGAGCAATGCAGAGATCTCCCGTGCCTGGTGAGATATTTGTAGCCTGGATGTTGAAGCAGCAACGTTTTGACTGGGCTTGCACTGAAATTGGAATAATTGCTCCCTGCCCCGTTCCTGCGTGCTCCTTGCACCTTTCCCAAAGGTTGGATTGCAGCGTGCAAATTGCAATTCCTGCTGCAGGGAAGCTCTGGGTGAGGCCCAGGTCCTGTGCAAACCATCAGTGCCCCAAACAGAGCCCTGGAAATGAGCCTGCCTGCAGCAGGGACGGGGGATTTGGTTCTTCCCCCAAAGTGCAGCTCCCTGATTTCAGCAGTTTGGCCAAATGTTTAATTACTGCAATTACAAAAGGGCACCGCGCTGCATGTCAATCATCCCGCTTGGCAAATATTTGCACATAACCAAGATTGAGAAGAAAACAAATATACAGGATGTGCATATGTTCTAATTTCAATGTGAAATACTAATCTTGGAGCCTGTTAATGTGCAGCAAGATTGGAGCAACACTTACAGAGTCTCCCTCTGAACTGGCTGAGAGCTCCGAGCTGGGATGAGCATCCTTTTGTTAGGAATGTTAAATATGAGCTCCGTGAGTTTTTTGAAGGAAAAGCTCCTTCCTCCAAGTGTTTTGACACTTCTGTGAGCATATCTCTCAGTTTTGCATCAACGTGTTTTAATTCACCAGAGTAGTCGCTGGAAAAAATATTTATTTCTTCCCTCTTGGAATTCTACTGAGTAAATATCCATAGGATCCTACATGCTAAATTATGATAGAACCATATGGTTTATTCCCAACTGAATATAGGACTTCTGAAAAGGAGGATGGTGGCATAAATTTTTTTTTCAGCACAACCATCATTGTCTATTTACATCAGTTTCACAAGTATATATTAGGGAAATGAAGCTGTTAAAATATTCCATTTTCTGGTGTTTTTTTGAAGGGCCACTGTGGGATGGTGGGAGTCGATTTTGATTCTAAGAGAGATGTTTCTGACAGTCGAGCCTGTGAACAAATATGGAAGAAAAATCTAGAAATGTGTGACTTTTTTTTTTGTTGTTGTTGTTGTTGGCTGATATTTGATTCTCTGTCATATCTAATTTTAATTTTTTTAATCAAGAGATTTCTTTCTGTGCAACTGTTGAAAAATCATCTCTGGACGGTGACACAGTTGCGCTCCCACCCCTGTGGCTTTTTCCTCCGTTAAAAAACAGATGATGCCATTAGGATTTCCTTCCTAATTTTCATTTCTTTCAGGTATTTATTTGGTTCTTTTGAGCTAAAGCTCACCAAGCTACATCTGGATCTGTAAAATTCTCCACCAGGTTAAGATATGAGGCATCTCGGTGTATTTTAAGCCAGGCAGACTTTTTAACAGCCACGTAGCTACACCGATTTAATTTTTTTTTTCTTTCTCCTTAATTTCTTTTGACTCTTGTGGGGGGCAGGGGAATAAGCAGAGAGGAAAGAGGGAAAAAAAAATAACATTAACACAAAGGAGCACTTCTTATTAAGAGTAGGTGGGTAAAGGCATTGGAAAAATAATACCTCAAGATGCATTGAAACATTTTAGGGAATTAGGGAATTCTGATCTCCAGCAAAAGAAAAAAAAGGAGGGGTGGTGGTGGTGGGGAGAAAATTAATATTAAAGACAAGCTGTGAGTTTCCATCTGGCCTTGCCGCTTTCCACTAACGCTTCCATGACGGAATTCATCTGTCCATCAACTGTCAAAAATTCTCCTGTCAGTAAATCCCTGGGTACCCTCTCTCCAGCCCACCCCACTTAAAAATATTCCGAGGCACAGAATCCTCCGAATTCCGAATGCTCCCCCCGGCCCCCCTCCCTTCCCAGCTCTGCTCGCGCCGCTCCCAAAGTTGTAGGGCCTGGCATATCTGTTTATTTATCTATTTATGTGTTTGTTTATCTATTTATGTGTTTACCTATTTATGTGTTTATCTATTTGGGTGTTTGTGTGTTTATCTATTTATGTGTTTATTTATCTATTTGTGTGTTTAGTTATCTATTTATGTGTTTATCTATCTATTTGGGTATTTAGTTATCTATTTATTTATCTATTTGGGTGTTTAGTTATCTATTTATGTATCTATTTGGGTGTTTATCTATTTATGTGTTTATCTATTATGTGTTTATTTATCTATTTGTATGTTTATTTATCTATTTATGTATTTATTTATCTATTTATGTGTTTATTTATCTATTTACGTGTTTATCTATAATGTGTTTATCTATGCGTTTATTTATCTATTTATGTGTTTATCTATTTGGGTGTTTAT
>VYXD01002323.1:18313-44352 GCA_013397195.1 Hylia prasina
GAGGGGTTGCTTTGCTCCTGAGTGGAGTCAAATGGGAGCAGGATATCATTTGCCAAGGGTTGTTTTCTGGTTTTATTTTTAATTTTTTATTACTATTATTTTGGTTTTATTTTTTGTTTTTATTTTTGGGGGTGTTTTTTTATATATTGCAGGCATAAGACAAATAGACGTGAAACTTACGTTTCTTAAATTGTGTGGAGTCTGTTGAAATGCTCCAAAGAAAATAAAATATATATATATATTTTTTGACTGAGGATCCGTCCGAATTTGCATGTTCCTCTGCTGTTACTGATGGTGGGAATAGGAGGGAAGGAATTTAAGCATCTCCTATAAGGCTCCACCTCTCTTCACATGGCCCAAAAATCCCATTTCATAGTCATGATTAAAGGGGTTACACTTCCCAAAAATTTGTGGCTACTCTAATCTTAACCGGAGTATTGATTTATTTTTTATTATATTCTATTTTTTTTGACTGGAAACTCAGCTGCCTTTGAAACAGCTGCCCGCTGTGGGGTGGGAAGAAAAGTGGGAGAAACATAAAATCTTTAAAAGTACATTTTATTTCAGTGTTTTCCCTTCAAAAAAGTGTTGGTTACTTGTGGCTTCTGACACCTCATTAATCAAGTGATCAGAATTCAGTATTTTACAGCAGCAAACCCAATTAACCTTTGCGAGCTACATAGGAGCCAAAAATAATTTCTAATCGTCAAAAGGGGAAAAAAAAAAAAAAACACACCACCAAAACCCGCCCCAAACACTGCACCTCTGAAGCACATAAAGATTAAAAAAAGTGAGATTTCTCTTCTCTTTTGCAAGCATTTAATCAGAGAGGGGTTCTAAACTCTGCACGAGTGGGTTTCTTTTCGGAACTTCTGAAGGGAATGAAGGAACTGGGAGCGGGGAAGGCTCAAAGCTCTGACTCTGTCCCCTCGGCTCAAATCCCTGCCCTCCTCTGCGAGGGTGTTGGTGGGAGACAAAAGATGGTGGGAAAGTCTCAGACCTTTTTATTTGGGTGAAAATCTCATTTCAGCCCCTCCGGCAGCCGCTGTCCCACCCCGCGGAATTCCCGGCTGGAGCGTCGCTGGCGCATCTTGGTGCCACTCTGAGCTCAGCCCCCCGCCTGAAAATTTCACATTTCACCCGCGTTTCAGCACTTCGGGGTTGCTTTTCACTCCTTAAAATGAATCATTTTTTATTTCTGTTTATTTGTGTTTGCAGGGAGGGAAGTGGCGGTTTCAGAGGCAATCAGAACTAAACGTTCTTTGGGGCGGCTTTAGGTTTTGAGCGAAGATTATCTTAAAATGTCTTGTAAATATTAATGGAGGGGAAGGCTACTGCAGTAAGTTTTTTGCAGAGGGGAAAAGTTATCCTTATTTCCTTATTATTATTTCTCCAGAGTGAGGGTAAAGACTTTGTCAAAATTCCATTGTGGATCTTCAGATACACCCAATTAACCAGTTTTGAGGGAGGGGCCCCCCAAATGCAACCTGCTTGTCTACCACACACCCACCTCCTGCTTTCTTCTTCCTCCCTCCTTATTCCTCTATTATTTTTATGCTTTCACATTTTTATTTAGTTCTCTATTTTTTTCTTGTTTTGTGTCATTTAAGCCATCAGGAGATCCGAATGCAGTCACACTGAGGTTCAAATCCTGTATGAGCTTATTAATGAGAGTTTTATTACAAGCTTTTAGTTAGTGTTGTGATGAGATTTGCAGTCAAAATAGAGCTCAGCTTGTCAATGTTTTCAGTTATTCCTGACACTTTGTATGATTTTTTTTATTTAGAGAATGGTGACTTTCATTTTTTAATGCCTTCATTACGACCCAAAATTTGATTCAGGCATTTGAATCAAATTTTCAGACGTGTGGACTTACCTTCAAGAAGTATTTCCCATTCTAGATATTTTTTCTATGAGTTAGAGCTCACCAAGCACACTTTTCATTACAAGCAGGGCATTTCCATCCCCGCTTTGGCCACAAAGTGAATCACCCAATTTTACACCAAGTACATCACCAAATTGAACACAGAATCCATCACTAAAATGAGCACAAAGTGCATCACTAAACTGAGCACAAAGTCCATCACCAAATTTTAGTGCATGACCAAACTGAGCACAAAATTCATCACCAAATTGGACACAGTCCATCGCCAAATTGAGCACAAAGTCCATCACTAAACTGAGTATAAAGTGCATCACCAAACTGGACACAAGTTCATCACTAAATTGGACACACAGTCCATCACTAAATTTTACACAAAGTGCATCACCAAATCAGACACACAGTGCATCACCAAACTGAGCACAAAGTGCATCACCAAACTGGACACAAAATGCATCACCAGATTGGACACAAGTCCATCACTAAATTGGACACAGTCCATCACCAAATTCTGCACAAAATCCATCACCAAACTGAGCACAAAGTGCATCACCAAACTGGACACAAAATGCATCACCAGATTGGACACAAGTCCATCACTAAATTGGACACAGTCCATCGCCAAATTCTGCACAAAATCCAT
Source organism: Hylia prasina (assembly GCA_013397195.1). Taxonomy (NCBI): domain Eukaryota; kingdom Metazoa; phylum Chordata; class Aves; order Passeriformes; family Sylviidae; genus Hylia; species Hylia prasina. Next base: position 20,839 of record VYXD01002323.1, read on the forward strand.
CACCAAACTGAGCACAAAGTGCATCACCAAACTGAGCACAAAGTGCATCACCAAACTGAGCACAAAGTGCATCACCAAACTGAGCACAAAGTGCATCACCAAACTGAGCACAAAGTGCATCACCAAACTGAGCACAAAGTGCATCACCAAACTGAGCACAAAGTGCATCACCAAACTGAGCACAAAGTGCATCACCAAACTGAGCACAAAGTGCATCACCAAACTGAGCACAAAGTGCATCACCAAACTGGACACAAGTTCATCACTAAATTGGACACAAAGTACATCACTAAATTTTACACAAAGTGCATCATCAAATCAGACACACAGTGAATCACCAAACTGAGCACAAAGTGCATCACCAAACTGGACACAAAATGCATCACCAGATTGGACACAAGTCCATCACTAAATTGGACACAGTCCATCGCTAAATTGGACACTGTCCATCACCAAATTTTACACAAAAAGTCCATCACCAAATCAGACACACAGTGCATCACCAAACTGAGCACAAAGTGCATCACCAAACTGGACACAAAATGCATCACCAGACTGGACACAAGTCCATCACTAAATTGGACACAGTCCATCACCAAATTCTGCACAAAATCCATCACCAAACTGAGCACAAAGTGCATCACCAAACTGGACACAAAATGCATCACCAGATTGGACACAAGTCCATCACTAAATTGGACACAGTCCATCGCTAAATTGGACACTGTCCATCACCAAATTTTACACAAAAAGTCCATCACCAAATCAGACACACAGTGCATCACCAAACTGAGCACAAAGTGCATCACCAAACTGGACACAAAATGCATCACCAGACTGGACACAAATCCATCACTAAATTGGACACTGTCCATCACCAAATCAGACACACAGTGCATCACCAAACTGTGTCTCAGGGAGGACCTGTGAGCTTCGGGCTCGGCTTTCTTTTACTGCGTTTCATTTATTTCCCCCCCTGCTCTCCACCTTCCCCTTCTCCCCCTGCCAGGGTCGCTCAACCCCTGGCGAAGCAGAGGAGGTCGCAAACGCCGGCGCACATGCAGGAGCCGAACAAATCTGCGTTCGGCGGGGTCGGGTGACATGTGTCACCCCCGTCAGGGCGCAGGAGGGGGGCACAGCGCCCAGACAAAGGCGGGGGGTGGGCTGGCAGGGCCGGAGCCACACGCGGGGCTTTGTGCGGCAGCTGCCGCCGCTCATTGTTCCCCGCGCCGCTCCCCGCGCCCCTGACAACAGCCACCGCCGCTGGCATCCCACCCCGACATCTGTTCAGCTTTATTGATGCTCTCCTGGAGGAATTCCCAGTGTAAACAGGGAATTCTCCACGGGAACCCCGTGTTGTAAAAGGGATGAGCTGCATAATGCAAAGATTTAACCACTATTTAAAGGTGTGACACTTGATTGAGAGTGACTTGATTTCTCTCTCTCTCTCTCTCTCTCTCTCTCTCTCTCTTGCCTCAACCACCTTTAACTGTATTTGGCAGAAAATGTCTGGGTTGACTTTTTTAAATTTTTTTTTTAATTTTATTTTTAATTTTGGGGTAGGATTTCTCCTCCTCCTCTTCCTTTCTCTCCCTCCTCTTCCTTTCTCTCCCTCCTCTTCCTTTCTCCCAGTCCTCCCTTCTTTTGTTTCATTGTTGGGACGAATGAAAATTGGGAAGGGGAGAACACCAAAAATGGGAAACAGAGCAAAAAAAATGCAAAGGTGGGAGAGAAAAAGCTGGTTTGTGCAGAGAGGAGTCTGGTTACTCCTCTAAAAGCTGTCAAAGCCCATCTACTCCTAGGACTGACAACAAATGGCTTGAAGATCTTTGTGTCTCTCTGCTGAGAATTCCTTCTGAGGGGGCTGGAAACTGGGACAGAATGTTCAACATCCAGAGAAATAGGAAGGAAAATCATGTATTGGGCCACAAAACCTCTTTATTCCTATCCTTTCTCCTTTTTGAAAGGGAATCCTGTGTGCTTCCACTGTTCCTTGGCTTTCCCCACAGGCAGATCTGCCCCTGTGGGAAATACTCCGCTGGATTTTTGGCACCCAAAGAGCTGATCCAGGATCTGTTGAGGATCAGCCCAGGGGCTGGGATTGGCTCTGGGGCAGGATTTGGGATGCTGAGGTGGCCAGGACAGCACGAGGGGCTGGGAACTGCTGTGTGTTCTCAGCCAGGGAGCACCACCAGGACACCAGAGCTGGCAGTGCTTGGGCTGCCTGATTTGTTTAAATAAATATGTGAAAATAAACGGGGATGCTTGAAAGGCAAACAGGAGGTTCTCTGCTAATCAGATCAAGCAAAAATGTTCTGGGGAGGAAAAAAAAAAAATCATCGTGCTACAAAAGTCCTGTAGGATTTTAAGAGGATATAAAGTGATATTATTCTGCTGGAACTGCTCTGTAAACCATCCTGTCTCAGGCTGGAGGTCCAGCTGAGGTTCCCCAAGCCCAAACACATGGTTATTTAAATTAACTCTGGATCTGGCCTATAAATCCTCATTCTTTGTTCAGTTCTGGCATATTTTATTGTTTTTAGTTGCGTGTTAGGTCTAAACATTTCTGTTATTGGATGACACACAGGTAGAAGAACAAACCCCCAAACAGTGAAGTGCAATAAGAGACACCAAACCTACACTAAAAATCACACAGAAGGAAATAAAACATTATAAATGTTTAAGGAACAGGAAGAAGGGCTACATTAAAGAGAAATCTCTGAAGTCTGAAAATGTTACACTTAAAATCAATTCAAGGTTAGACTGTGTTAGACATGGAGAATACTCTGCAGTTCTTTTGGTTCTTCCTGGGATATAATCTTCCAGGCTGGAGTTTTTATTAGGTTTATGGCATCACTGGGATGAATAAAGTAATCTCAAACTTGTAGCAGAAATGCATAGTCTGCATTGGTTTGGATTAATAAAAATTTCTGAGGTGGTTGTTACGAGGAAAAGTCTTAATGAAACGACAATGTGAAGTTTTATTGGATTGCCTGTAGGATTTCACAGTCAGTTGTGTTTTTATTCCATAATCCCATTGGATTGCTTAAAAAATATTGCAAATCTGCTGATAGCACCTAATTTTCAAATTAAAATTAAATTTAAATTGGCAGGATTTTGTAGGAATTTCTTATAATGGCTAAGTTATGTTAGTGCCCCTTGGAATCCTGCCCAAGAAAGGGGGTAAATTTCTGAGATTGTTAAAAAGGAAAAAAAATCCAGAACCATCCTCCTTCCCTCAAAGCCAACTGAGTATTTTTTGTGGAGCTGATTAGGAAATGAGGGTTGGAAGAAATGATCTTCAAGTCTGGGATGAAATGAGGGGTCTCAGTGACCAGAGGGATGATCCAGTGCCAGCACAGGTCCTTGGCAAAGAGAGGCACAGCTCCCAAAAAAAGTCAGAGCGGCGTCGTAATCCTGGAGATTATTTTGCAACTAAACCCAGGGTTATAGGGAAAGAAACAGGAGACTCCTAAGGAAGGTACAGAGAGGTGGGTCTGACAGCATTTGTAGGAGTGTCTCTAATTAGAATGTCCCATTTTCCCCCCTCACTTCTGCTCTCCCCTTGCTCCTGGTGGTGGAAAATCAGGAACACAAACACCAGGGCCGCTGATGGATGGCCAAAGTGGCGGCCAAATCCCACTTTGTGCTTCCTGTGCAGCTCAAACCCAAACACAAAGAGAAGCTGCTACTGGAATTCTCCCCAGCAGTCAATCAAGACCACATTCACCGTGGAAAATTCGGCTTCCCCTCAGAACAAACCACTGGAAGATTTAAGGATGTAAACAGTTCCCTCGTAAGGTTTGTTTGGAGCAGGAAGTGATTGTGGTTTCATTAAGACCTGCTTCTTGCTGGTGTCCTTTTCTCCCCCTGCTCGGTGCAAATATTTGGGGAAAATAGGTTTTTTCTAAAAAAAAAAACTTAGCAAACATTGCGTGTATTTGTCTTATTGTGAGAAAAGTGACAGGAAGAGTGTGTTTGTACACTTAATAAATGTGTGTATAGTACCTATATGTGTATGAATGCATGTTTGCACAAATCTATTTGCATCCAGGTCAAATAACAGCTGTTATTATTAAGTTCAGCTTTTATTATCAATTTGTTGGTAGATTCAGGCACTATTCAAAACCAAAAAAAACCCCTCCAAACCAGAAATCCACATCTGAGCTTTTTCCTAATCAGTTCCCTCATTTTGCTAATATTCTAACGACTGTCAATTTACTTCAGTGGTGCCATTTGCAGAATTTTCCAATTAGCAGGAAACCTGTTCCACCTTCTCCCGTAATTACAGGGGACTCGCTTCAGATCAGCTGTGGCCAGACAGCATCTGATGCACTTGCCAAAATCTGTGCACTGTGGGGTGGTTGGTGTTTTGTTTTTTTTTGTTNTTTTTTTTTTTTTTTTTTTTTTTTTTTCTGTGTGTGTGTGTGTGTGTGTGTGTGTAATATTTTTTTTTTAACCTTTGCATGAGCTGGCACGGGCTTTACGTCTCTGTTGTAGGCAGGGAGCTCCCTCAGTAGTGGCATGTGTCAAAATATCCCAATAATTCCTGATAAACACACCACGGTGAGAACACAAATACCAGTCTGGCCGTGCTTTGATGGGCTGTGATGGATGCCTTGCGCTGACACAAATCTGACACAAATCTGTGTACAGCCATGAAAATCAGGTAAATATCCAGTCTCTGCTGTGTTCCACTCACACCAGGTGATTTGATTTAAGAAACATCTATTTGGTCACTTTTTATCACCTCTATCCACCGGTGTCTGTCCTGACACTCTCTGATATTACCCCAGCTGATCACAAAGCAATCAACCCCTATATATATTTTTTTTTTAAAGCTGCTCAACCAGCTGATAGCACAGCCCTAACAATGCAGCAGCAATAACCATTATTGTTACATGAAAAGAAAATATATTTAATAATAAGCTCATTGATTTTTAACAGCGTCTCTGTGTTGCCTAATTGATGGGAAGTTGTATGTTTGTGTAGCCAAGGGGGGTTATGAATTAAATATGCTCGTCATTCCTTGAGGGATGCATGTCAATGCAAGAAGGATGGAGCATCTACATCCCCCCCAAGCTAAACAATCCCCTTGTAAAAGACACAGGAAAGCCTGGCATGGGAGGAAGGGGGCGGGGGGAAAAAAGGGAATAAAAAGCATCCATCACTGTTTATTAAGTGCTGCTACTTGCAGGTAAAAGGGGTATTGAACTGTTTTCAAATTGGAAGAAGTGCAGCTAGAGAAAACATTGATGGTTGATACCAGGCTGGTGACAAATTTTATTCGTTTGTCCACGTTTATTAGAGCAGCAGTTGGGAATGATTTATGCCTCCCGCCCCTCTGAGCCTCTCTGCATATGCACACTCACCAAAATTCAGGGTCTTGGAGTCAGAAAACAAAACTCTTTCGGTGACAGCCACGAAAACATTGGGTAAAAGCCTCTGGAAATGCTGGATTTTAAATTGAAGGCAGTGGTGAGGCTGGTGAGCAGTGCTTGGTAAGAAATAGGCTCATCTGAAAAAGTCTCAAAGTGGACACTTGATAGAGAATCCCTGGGCACCTGTGCAGCCCCAGGACAGACTGGACAGAGGGATGCAGTGCTGGGGGATGCCAAGGACTGCAGCAGTTTGTATTTTGGAGATTTTAAAGGTTCTAAGCTCTCTGGAAGCCCAAATTCCCCAAGTCTTGAGCCTGAACAGTAAATGGAAGGGAAGCTCATGACCCTCCTGGGGTGGTAAGCAGAGCCTGGTTCAGTGTGAGCCATCTGCAGTGTCTCACTCACGTGTGCACAGCCTATCACAGGACCTAAAACCCCCCAGATTGCCCTCCCATGCATTTATTGGTGTCAATTTACTCCTGCTTTCACCAGGAGTATTCTGCACACTGGTCCATTTCTCCCTGAGCTGGCAGTCCTGGCTCTGCAGTGAGCAGGTTGTTACCCGTCACTCTTAAAGTTCCTCTTGCCCAAGTTTTTTCTCATTTTCCCCCCATTAGAGGATCATTTTCTGTCTGTTCTGAGGTTCAGCTTGGCCAAAGAGGGCAAGGTTTGGCAGGCAATAACTGTTTGACCACAAAATGCACATGGAAGGGTAAGAACAGCACAAACTTTGCTGTCCCCAAGGAAGTCCTGAGGGCTGCTGGACCATCCAAGTCTGGGCAGGGCTTTGTCAAAAAGTTGTCCAAAAATTCATGTTACGAGGTCTCTGGATCATAAAATCCATACAATTTTCTTCTTGTCTGCTGCTGTTCCATGGTCAGATCTGTGATTTTGCTGTGGTTAATGAGGATAATGTGCTGCAGAGCAAAGTTTGGGGTGATCGGATGTGAGTGGGCATGGAGTTTGCAGATTCAACTCTGGCTGCAGTAGAACATTCAGTCTTAATCACCACAGAATTCCTGCTAACTTTTAGTAAGAAATGGAGCTGGAGTGTTTGCTCAGAGCAGGGTTTGTTCTTGCAAACAGCCACGACAAAAACAAAAGCAACACCACTGGGATGGTAAAGAATTGGGCAGAGTCACACCAAGGCTGTGACAGGCAGGGTTTGAAACATTTAGCACAAAGTTGAGCTCGAGCAGGATGCTACAGGAAAATGAAAATCACCCTCCCACCCAGCAATGCTCATGGTGGGAGGATTGGCTCAGAGAAAACAGGAGGGTTTATTAACCAGGAGAGTCACAGTTTTGGATCATTTCTTATTGTCAGCTTCACCTCCCGCTTCAGACACGCCGAGGTGGGAGCAGTCACTGGTAAAACAAAACTTCTGCTGGGTCCAGGCAAGGCTTTGAAGCCCATTTCCCCTCATTGTTGGATCCTCAGAGGCTCAGGAAAGGGACTGCTCTGTCTCCTGTTCTTTTTATAACTGCTGGGACAGCGAGGCCCCGATCCCTCTTTAAAGGTCTTGGAGAGTCCTTTAGTAGAAATAATTCCTGTCACTGAAAGATGTTCACAAGTCCCCAAGTGTGGCCAGCCCAGGCAGCCACAACCACAGGGAGCCAAACCAAACCATGGCAGGGAATGGGAGAGGAAAATCCATGCAGAAAAAGCAATTTCACCTTTTTTTTCCCAGAGTTTTGTCCTTTTCTAAGCTCCAGCACAAGCAGTGCCAAGCATAATAACTGCCCTATTATTTTTGCTCAGGTGCTTAGGAATATGAGCTTACTCAACGTGGAAAGAAAACGAGCAGGCTTTTATTTTATTAGAAAGAAATGCTGTGTTGTGTGTAAAAGACACTTTCCCCCTAATATTTTACTTGCTAATGGATAAGTACAAAGTAATTATGTAGGACAGATTAAATGGTTTCTAATGCCTCATTTCAAGAATTGTAGTGAATGTTTTCCTAAGCTGTCCTCCAAATTGGTAGTCTAATTAAGCAACAAAAAATTATGTTGGCATTCATTGAATTATAAAACCAGAATTTAGACTGAAGCTGTTCAATGATATTTTTTTTTTTTTGGTGGAAGGTAAAGAGGACAAAGAGGACTGGGGAAGGGAGGGATTTGGGATCTATTATAGGAGGAACTGATTAATTGTCTAAAAATTTTTAGGTGTCCTGGAAGAGATCAGAGTCTGGCATTCCTTGGTTTGATGATTTCTTGGGAGTGTGATCAATAGATTTAAACCCCAAGAGCTCCAGAGCTGTGGCACGTCCTTGTAGGACAAGTACTGAGATGTGCAAATCTGTTAGTTCATCTGGAGTAAATCCTCATCTTCTAGAAAGAGATGGAAGCTTTTGCTTCTGGGTCCCCAAGAAAACACGTTTTGCCAAAATTAAAGTCTGCAAAGTCACTCGAACCTAAATCTCTGCACTGGGCTGAATTTTTGGCTGTGAGGCCTCACAAGGCAAAGGTTGCTGTAACTGTGCCACTAAAAAATGATGCACAACTTCCCCTGGAGACCCTTCAGGAGCATCTCCTGGCAGTCCCAGTGCAAACCCAGCCCAGGCTGGGCTCTGGGGCTGTTTGAGTTCACAGCTTTCACCAGGGCTGGACCTGTACACTCGGGCATGAAGAAACTTCGCAGGGTTAATTTTATCAGTAGCAAAAAAAACACCTTTGAAAATCTTCTGGTCTTTTATGGAGAGTTTTCCCCTCTCCTGCTGGCTCCTTTTAAAGATGGATTTTGGGCCCAGTGGGCCATAACTCCTGTAAAATTGCTGTTGCACAGATATTCCAGGAGATACTTCCTAAGGGCTCCAAAGGAGCCTTTACAAGGGATTACATCATGATGTGGAGTCATTGAAATCTTCCTGCATACTGAGGGAAAACTCAGTTGTGCAGTGGAGTGGAGAGGGAATAGACAGGAGCTGATTTCATGGAGAAAAGGCTTTGCCTGCTCCAAATCATTATAACTTAACAATTTCTGTGTGACTTTACATAGCTGAGAGTGTTTGAGAAAATCAGGGAAAAAAAACCTGTGAGAAACAGCAGAAAGTTCAACCATCACAAGGCTGTCACCATCCTCAGTTACAGCAGTGGAATTTAAGAGGTGATTTGTAAAAATCAATTTATCAAAGCTACTCCAGACCTGCACATTGTGTTACTTCCTCTTGTATTGACTTGACTTCAGTGAGGTTAAAGTTGGTTTTTAGGAGGTTCAAATTAAAATGAAATGAGAGTGTAACAATGGAGGCAAAAATTAGGGCAGCAAACTTCCAATGCTTTGAGGAGAACCCACATTCCCTCAGACTGAAAGTTTCACTGGCAGTCCTGAAACCTTAAATCAAAAAAAACCCTACTTAGGCTCAAGTCAAGCAACAAATGCAGCATTTCATTTGGGAGCCTCCAAACCACCCTTGCTGTTCAGTCAGCTCAGTGAGAGGACAGAGAAATGGGAATATTACCTTTTTTTAAATTTTATTTTTAAATCAAACCATGTGAAGAGACAGCAGCTCCTACAAGGGCAAAGCTCAGGACCCATTTTCCCTCTACAAGCTCTGTGCAGTCTGTGTCAAACCTTGCTCAGCATCTCCCTGAGTGTCACTGGTTTGATGTTTTCCAACAAGCTGCACTCCTTCCTTCCCCTAACCCATCCTGACACTGCAGGGACTGAGCCCTTATCCAATATCTCATCCTACAAGTTCTCCCTAATGACAGCACGACTCCCATTAGCCTTCCTTGATGTCTATTTACCATAGCAGCTTCTCAATTATTTAAAGTGTAAACATCTGGATTAAATAAATGAAGAAAACATCCAGCAAATGTTGCAGGCGCACAAAAACTTTTCTCCAGGAATTATGGCTGAGGAAGAACTCAGGAAGGGGGAAAAAAAAATAATCCAAAATTCACTGCACACATCAGGCTCTCGATGCACCAGGGACGTGGGCAGGAAGTTCTGAAGTTGGGAACTGCCAAGAGACCTTTTTTTCAGTGGAGAGCACGTTGTGATGATGCATCTGGAGCGGTACCTTGTCATTTAAGGCATCCAAACAGGAGGATTTTCCAATCAAGAAGCCAACTGTCAGCTGGCAATCTGTGCTCTGGTGGATGAGTGTGTGCCTGCACATAAAACATGCAGTGCGTGAGCACGGAAATATGTTGGACATCTCCAAGAGATAAAGTAGGTTGGCTTGTCTCCCTGAGAAGACTTTCAAGCTCAGTTAAGTGTGGGTTTGTGTCCAGCTTTGTCACTGCCAGGTTCTTGGCAGAGCCTCATCTCTGAGTTTTGCAGCATCTCCTTCAGCACCAGCATCATTCCCTGGGATCTCCACAAGCTGGGGAGGAATATCAGCATTTGAAGTGAGTGAAGAACGTGTCTGGAGGCATCTGGAGCCTGGTCATAAAGCAGAGCCTTGCAGAGGTTTTCCCTTGATGGAATCAAACCCAACCCCACACAATCCTGTGTGGGAATAACCAGTTCTGTGAGGGCTCTTGGTGACTTTGGGAGTCTCTTGGGGTCTTTGTCCATCACTGGGTGGAGTTGTGTGATCAGAAACTGGGTGGGGATAGAAAGTTTGGTCACTCAGCTTGTCCCAGGCTACCCCCAGAGTTCAGCCTCCTGCAATTCCCCTCAAGGACATGCAGAATCACAGAATGTCCTGAGCTGGATGCACTGGGATCATCCAGCCCAGCCCCTGGCCCTGTACAGACGCCCCAAATTCCCACCCTGGGCATCCCTGGGGGTGCTGATCAAACTTTCCTGGAGCTCTGGCAGATTTGGGAATGTGCCCATTCCCTGGGGAGCCTGGGCAGTGCCAGCACCCTCTGGGGGAAGAACCTTTCCCCAAATCCAACCTAAACCTGCCCTGACACAGCTCCAGCCCTTCCCTGGGTCCTGTCCCTGTCCCAGAGAAGAGAGAGGAGCTGCAGACCCCCACGAGTCTCCCCTCAGCCTCCTCTTCTGAACAATCCAGTGCCCTCAGCTGCTCCTCCTGTGGCTCCTCCAGACCCTTCCCCATCCCTGTAGCCCCTTCTGGGCATTTTGAATCCAAAGCCAGGTCTGTGACCACCACGGAAAAGGGGCCCAGGAATGGGATATTGTTGGATTTGCTGCAAAAAAAGTGCATCTGCACCTTCAGTGGGTGGAAGGTCAGGAGCTGAAATTACCCCGTGCTCCCTGAGGGTCTCTCCCTGGGAATGCTCTTGGCTCCAGCCAGAGGGAAAAGCTCTGAACACAAACCCCTCGTGGCTGCACACACAGGTATTCTGGGGTGTTCAGGGGGGAAATCAAAGCTGTGACCTTCCCCACAAAGGCTGTGCTGAAGGAGCAGCTCCCTGACCAGAATTCCGTGTCCTGGAGGAGGATTCCTGCCAAACCCAGCTCTGGGAGCTCTGCTGGCTCAGGTGAGCAGCAGGTTCTGCAGCCACGTGGGAACAGCTGCTCCACACACACCCCCCAAAATAAAATCTCCTGCTCCAGGGTGCAAACTGATCCCTGGGAAGGTCAGGAAGCAATTTCTCTCTGCTGTTAACATCCCTGCACAGCGTGGGGTGCTGTGTGTGCACACGTGAGGGGTGCAAGGGAAGCAATTTCTCCTGTAGCACGAAGCATTGGCCAGGGGCAAAATAACTTCCTGAGTTTCTAGCCCAGGGAGTGCCCAAGTGCTTGGATTTTACCTTCCTGGGTGCCCAAATTAAAGCACTTCTGTGGAGCGTGGAGCCACATCACTGTTTGATGTGAACTCAAACAGCCCCCAGAGCCCAGCCTGGGCTGGGTTTGCACTGGGACTGCCAGGAGATGCTCCTGAAGGGTCTCCAGGGGAAGTTGTGCATCATTTTTTAGTGGCACAGTTACAGCAACCTTTGCCTTGTGAGGCCTCACAGCCAAAAATTCAGCCCAGTGCAGAGATTTAGGTTCGAGCGACTTTGCAGACTTTAATTTTGGCAAAAGGTGTTTTCTTGGGGACCCAGAAGCGAAAGCTTCCATCTCTTTCTAGAGGATGAGGATTTACTCCAGATGAACTAACAGATTTGCACATCTCAGTACTTGTCCTACAAGGACGTGCCACAGCTCTGAAGCTCTTGGGGTTTAAATCTGTGAATTGGTGATGGATTTCAGGAGTATTTGGGCTGTTTTGGGGCTGAGACTTGGCACTTGTAGTGGCTTTTCTTGCATGAAAACTGTTCTTAGAGCTTGTCCTGGTCCTTCCCACAACCTCCTGCCCTTTCCTACAGCCCCAAATTGAGATCCTGAAAAAAACATGATCTTCCTTCACTGATACCTCACCTCTTTGCCAGTTAACACAGTGTGTACCCCAAAATCCTGCTGCTTTTTTTGATCTCTGTATGTGTTACATCAAAAGGTACTGAAGAGGTTAATTAAATTTGGAGGCCTGCACCCAGGGATGAATGAAATGATTGCAGTGCAGGGTGGGATCACTTTAAATGTTCTAATTTTTTTACAGCATGTCAGATGTTTTCTTGTTCCTCATAAGCTCAAGACGGTCCACATGTGTCTAAGTCTCTGGAAACTGAGTGGATTTCTGTGGAGATATGTTAAAATATAGGAAAAGGTGGGGTTCAGAGTTCAGAATTTTTCTCTTTAAAGCAAAATTCCATCTCCATACACAGGCAGAGGTGCACACACACAACATTTATCAGGAGCTGGAACAACAAACAAGTGAAAAATCATTTCAGCTGTGGCAGATTCCACGGCCAAAGACCTGGGAAATGGTGGGAATCCCTGGGCATCAGAAATCTGAGGGGTTTGGGTGTTGATACTTAGGGTTGCAAAAATCTCTTCTTCTGACAAAATTGGAATAGCTTTAAAGAATGTCAGGGACTTGCTCGTGTACCAGAACTGTGGCTCTGGAGATACAGATTCTATTTCTGCCTCAGCCATGTGACCTATATATCTTTGGGCCAATTCATCCATGGTTTAAAAAAAACCAAAAAAACAATAAGTGCAGGCAGAAACATGGAGGGAAAAAATACAGACCTAATCCCGATTTTATTTTTTTTTTTAACTCATTACATCTTTTCTGTCTGCTGGGTTGGGCTATTGGAAGGGAAGAAATGGAGATGGATGAGGCACGGAGATGTTTTCTTTGTTCCTCTTTAACTTCCTTTGTCACCTGGTGATGTGTCCAGTGGCTGTTAAGAAAACAACACCTACTGGGGCTGCCTGTGAATTTATAACACGGGATTGTTAGAGCTGTTCCATGTTCAGCCCTTCAGTCCCGTGGTGATTTCATGATATTGCTGTGCTCTGGGAGCGGGCAGGATTCCAGGAGCGCGATTTTTCTGTATCGTTCATATCAAGATGATGTTTTCTTCCCCCAAAGAGAGACCTTTGTTCAACACGTGCCATTCAAAGCACCTCTCTGCTCTGAGGAGGTTCTGACGAGTTCAAGCACTGCAGAATAATTTCCTGTCTTCCTTGGGCCAAAAAGTTGTCGGGTTTGATTTTTGCTTTAAAAAAAAGAGTGATTTCCTACGGGCTGTCCAGTAGGAAATACTAGAAAGAGGCTTGGTTGGCACACAGTGCCAAGAACTTGTCCTGTTTAAGCTTTTATGTTTTCTGTTTGTGCAGAACCCAGGTCAATTTAAATGATATATTTATCTGAGGAAGGGCGCTGGTCCAAGTTCATGAAAAATAACAGAAACTTCAGGCAGAGGTGCCTGATGAGGATGTTACATGCATTGTTTGGACACTCAAAGACTTGAAGTGGCTCAGCAGTCTCCTCAGATAAGAATTAATTCTTTTCTTGCTTCCTTTGTTGGGAATCAGGAGGTCTTGTCACAGATTTTGCTTACTCACAGTTGAGGCAAACACGGGGTGATGCTGAATTTGAGGATCGAGGGGAAGTCTCCAAGCAGTAGAGCTGAAATTCTCCATCCCAAAGTAGGTAAATAAATGCAGGGAGTGAGGCTCCAGACAATGTTTGTAAATAAAATACTCACAATATTGTGGGCATCCTTGTTTGCACAACATCCTGTGATGTTTTGGATCTCCCTTTTCCCCTGCAAGGTTATTTCAGGCAGATATTTTCAGAAAGACATTTTGGGCTGGTTTTAAGCACAAGGGCTCTTTGTGCATCACTTTGTGGCCTCTAACCCAGCCCATTTCAACCTGCTCTGGCACGTGCCCTTCTCTGCAGCCCAGCTCTCCAACATGAAAGCACAACCCTTCATTTTAATCAGCAGAGAATGAATCCAGTGCTAATAGCACTTAATTGTTTCTCTCCAATGCTCTCGGTTGGTTTTGGCAGCCGGGATGAAAACAATTCCAAATCCCATCAAAGGAGCTGCTCCACACCCGGCGTGTCCGGGGTGAGGGGTTGGGAGGCAGCCTGGGGTGGCATCAGAGCATCTCCTGATCCTACACCGGGCTCTGTCATCCTGCCCTGCTCCCGCCGTGATCCGGGAAGGTCCGAGGGGGAAANAAAAAAAAAAAAAAAAAAAAAAAAAAAAAAAAAAAGAATAAACCAGACACAGAAAATCTTGGTCCATGCCCCTGAAAATAATGTGCTGACGGTCTCTTCAAGCACACACCTCTATTAATCTTGACTTTCTTGAAGCCTGCCCGCTAGTTTGAATTTGTATGCGACATCAAACATACCTTTTCACATATGTTCTTTCCAGATTTTTTTTAACAGTTACTTAGCAGTTTATAGAAGGAAGTGAATGATCTCATCAAGCTGCTTAGAAATTAAAAAAAAATCTGTGCTTATTAATTATGCAGGATTAGTCTAATTATAATTCAGCAAATTAATTAGCGACAGAAGGTGTTCTGAAACATTGGAGTACATTTGCATGTTAAATGGAGAGGCTAGTCTGTAATATATGTAAATTTATGCATGGCTTCATAGTTTAATTTAAAAATTTGCAGCTGCATATGGTATGGGAGCAGGTGAAAAGTCAGTTTTAGTTTAATGATGCTAACAAACATTGGATGCTGTCCTGTCTTAGGGAAGGAATGCGCTGAATGCACCCCTATCTGCCAATCCATAAATCTGTCACAGGAATAGAATGTTACACCGATGTTCGGATTCAAGGTCATCTGTGCCCAGACCCAGAAGTACAATAGGTGCAAATCCAGGCTCTGAATAGCCCTGGAGGAGGGAGGAGGCAGATCGAGCCTGCCTCCCCGAGCTGCTGGGATGTAAATCTGCCTCTTTAGCAAATGAATGCACGTTTATTTTCCACACAAACGCGGTTTGGGGACGGACCCCTTCACAAACGAGTGGGAGCTCCGTGCTGAGTGATATCCACTCTGGCAGGTGTAAAATGGGAGCCTAACCTTGGTTCCATCCCCTTGGCTCCCATCAGTGCAGCTCTGTGATCTCCTGGAGTGGCTGGGAAGTTATTCCCAAGTTCTGCAGGGTCGGGAGTTTTTGTGCGCCGGGCTCTGCCATCTGGCAGCAACAGTAAAAACCAGCAGAGCCAGCAGAGAGAGGCCACTGGTGTAATTGGTGCTCACTGCTCAGCCTGGCATGGCTCAGCAGGCTGAGGTTTGGGAGGGAGACGGGCTGGGAGGATGGAAGAGTCACAGGAGAAAGGAGGAATGAGTGGGGATTGGGGTCCGTGCTCATTTCACACCTCTGTCAGCCTTCCTGGGATCTGCAGCGCTTGCAAGGAAGATCTGGAGGTAAAATTGCACTTGTGTGGAGCCCCGAGGATGAAGTGGCAGCAAAACTGACTGGATTTAAGCAGGAGTGCAGAACATCCTTGGGCCTGTGTTTGGTGGCACAGCCCAGCTCCAGACCTCGTGCGTGCTGCTGAGCTGACAGGAGTGCCAGGACAAGGCTTTGGCCGTGTTCCTCAAAAAACATGGGGTGGAGGCAATGAGCTCTATGAAATCCGTGTCCCTTTCAAAGAGAAACAGTAAAATCCCAAGCGTGGACTGGCAGGAACGGGACGTGGCTGATTTGTGCCTGCAAAAGCCACCGGCCCCGTGCGACGGGGCAGGCACTGAATTTCTCTGTGCCTTGACTTCCCCGTCCCTGAGATGCACAAACCCCTTCCCTCCCTGCTGTCCTTTGTGCCTCCTTTCCACAATAACAATTTCACAACGTGCCCAGCACAGTTGGAGCCCACAGACACCGTAATAAACCGGGGAATATTATCTGAAGGTCCCTTTCAGCAGCCCGTCAGCCCAATCCTCTCCTCTATTACCTCCCTGCCTATTGACTCTTGATTATGCTCTGGCATTTGGGCCCGTGCCAAATGGCATGAATAATACAGGTCTTACAGGAGAAATGAGCTTTTAGCCATTGTCTTGGAAGTTACTGGAAAGTTTTGGTGTGGGAGGAAAGGGGAAAGCCCAAAGGATGGAGGGGAAGCTGCTGCAATTGCAAAGAGTCCTCCAAAGACTTTTTGGAGAACAATTGCAATTACAAACGCGCTGTTAGTGTTGAGTTTCATTTTCAATTCGAGCCCATAGAGTTCAATTATTATTTTCATTAATGGTGTCAGGTTTTTCATCAGAGTGCACAGACAAGGAGGTTTTCCTTGGAGATTTTGGTTTGGCTTTTTTTTTTTCCTCCCCTAGCAAATGTGGCCCTGGGAAATAAGCACATGGAGCACCGAGAAACCACTGCCTGGGTACCCGGCAGGGCACTCTCCCCCAGCCCTTGTTTCTTGGAAATGGGATCATTTTGCAACAGAAGAAGCATTTATTGACCCCAAAGAGTGTGAACTGCAGCTGTGGGGCTGTGTCCCTGCTCTGAACGAGGGGGACACAATCTGCCCCGGAGGTGAAAACTGCAAAACGCCCAGAAAATCCCCAGAAAATAAATATCAATCAATAAATTTTTAAAATATCAAGTTTCCCGGCACGTTTGGAGGTTGAGTGACACATTGCAGGTTTGTATTCAGTTATTATTGGTTTGAAGCTAAGCTTTTTTTAACCCCACTAGATAAAGGGTGGAGAGAAATATGTTGTTCCAGGCTGCAGAGAGAGGAGATATTTGAGGAGGAATTGTTCTGTGGCTGAGGGAAAGGACTGGGAGTTGGACATGGATCCATTGCTGTGGACTTGTGTGCCATGTTCTCTCTTGACCCATCTGAAACAGAGGATCTTCCCACCCCCTGTCTTCTTCAATCCACCGTAGAGAGTGTTACCCACCCGAGTGTGAGCAGGACATCCTGGCATAGCAAAAAAATGATAATTAGAGGCAGTTTTCAGATGGGTTCTGCCATGCTCTGGTTTTAAGGTTGGTCAGCTCCCTTAGCTGACTCCCCAACCCTGTTTTTGTTCCTTTTTCATCCCTATCTCCAACATTGGCTCTTTTGAACTCGGGGCAGAGGAAGTCAGACACTTCTGCCTTCCCCCAGGTGGCATTTCAGGGGTTGGGCCCTAAATAATATTCCCAAATATCAAAACTCAAACTTTAAACCTAAAATCTAAACTGGAGTGAGCGACTGCAAGAAAAGTCACTCAGAAAAAAGTCTAAGCAGGCTGAAAAAATTACTTTGAATCGAGGCAAGAGGAGGGAGGAGCGTTTCTGGTTTGTCCCACCAGGAAATGAGGATTTTGTTGGGGGTAAGAATAACAGGCACATAACAGTGTTAATCTGCTTTTTGATTTGTTTGTTTGGTTTGGTTTGGTTGGTTTGTTTTGTTTGGTTTGGGGTTTTTGTGTGTGTGTTTTCAGTTATCTTTTTTGTTTGGTTTTTTTGGTTGGTCGATTTGGTTTTTGTGTCTGCAGGTTTAGTTAAGTATTTTGTTGATTTTTTTTAGTTTGGTTTGGTTTTTTGTGTGTGTGTGTTTTCAGTTGTCTTTTTTGTTGGGTTTTTTTGGTTGGTTGGTTTGGTTTTTTGTGTGTGTGTGTGTTCTCAGTTGTGTTTTTTGTTGGGTTTTTTTGGTTGGTTGGTTGGTTTGGGTTTTTTTGTGCAACTGGAATCTTTCTATTAAAAAAAAAAAAGCCCCAAGTGACAAATGAGCAGCCAACTGCTCCTGACCTGGGCTTGGGATCTCATCCTCTGCCTCCTGCTCCCTTCCCTCCCAGTGAATCTCTGACAGACTCAGAAAAGTCTCCTGACCTACATATGTTGCTTTTCACGTTTGTTAAACTGGGTTCACACTTTATGCACAGGAGTTTTGTGAAGATTAATTAGCTGCTGTTTGTGGAGTATCACATAAATGCTCAGGCTCACTGCAATAACCCCACTCATTTCTCACACGGCGGAAGGTGTGCGTTCATTTAAAGTGCCTTTGTGCCCTGCCTGATCCCAAACTGGCTGTAACTGCTGCAAAAAAATGGGAAATCTTCTCATCAGCTCCCTGATAACACACCCTGACATCACAGATCGAAATGACTCCAGAGATAAATATTCAGATTACAGAGAAGCCTTCTGCTGTGATATTCGTTAAAATCAGGATGGTGATAGCAAATAAAGGCAATTAATTGATTTGAAACTCTGAAAGGGAGGAATGTGAAGTTGTGTGGGGCACTGGGAAGGGTCACTTGGCACTTTTCTCTCGAGGTTTCCATGCCAAGACACACCTGGGTGACCTGAGGGGAGGATCTGACCCAATCCAGAATTCCCTTGCTCTGAGGGAGCTGGAGCCCTGCAATAAGAACACTTCTGCAGTTCACTGCATATTTAAATTTAATATTGCTTAACTGATACTCCTAACAACAACTTCTGCGTTGGTTTTTTTTCATTGTTCCCTTTGTGACTTTTTGGAAGCACTGAATTATTTAAGCAGGATTGCTCCATATCTTTATATTTCCATTACATTTTGGGATCACAGGATTTGCTGGTAAGCACAATCGGAATTATCCTAGATGGTTGGTGTGTTCTGATGCCAAGAAATGACTGAGGCCACAACCCCAGAAAATTATTTGCCAGCAACCTCAGAATTATTTGCTTTACAAGGGAGAATTTTTAGGTGTATCCAGAATTTCAGGTGGATACACCAGAGCCTGTTCCCAACACACAGCCAATGTTGGACCTCTTAATCCTGTACCTCTGTTTTAAATGAAGCATAAAAGGTAGATGGAGGATAAAAATTATTAATTGATTGATTTATTTTTGTTAAATTGCACCTTCTGCTGCACGTGGGACTGAGCTTCAGGGCTTCTGCTGAAGTCACCAGGAAGATTTTTCTGACTCCAGCAGGATTTGGTAAAAGGTCAAATTGACTCTTCTCACCCATCTGAGGTGGATAAACATCCTCAGGGGTGTGGAACACAGGTTCCAGCTCCAGCCAGGTACAGAACCTGCTAATTTGGGCGTAGATGGGACAGTGGGCCAAAAACTGCTTTGCAAACAGTTTAAGTGACGGGTATCACAGGATTTATCCGGCTTTAGATTGAGCAGGATTTAATTTGCCCTCACCCTCTCCCCGCGGCCGTGCAGAGCCCCCTGCACCCCTCAGCTGCCTCGGGAGCTCTCCTGGTGCTCCCCCAGCAGGGATTGCTCCAGGCACTGCTCAAAAATAGCAGAGATAACGCAGCTGACTTGGTACCCGAGTGGAAAAGGGGCAAAAAAATAATAATAAAAGTGCTTAAAATTAATCAGCCGAACTCCTGGGCTCGGTGGGAACTCCCAGCAGGAGGAGCAGTAACTTTTTTAAAATAGTAATTTTTTAAAAATATATGTTTTTTAAGATATAAACAGGGAGGCAGATTTAAGGTGGCATTTTGGGGACCTCCCAAGTGCATCAGTCTGTGCCCAGTGAGGTCCAGGATGAGAGACACGACTGGAACAGAAGTCTGTACTTATATCTGAATTAATTTTATGTCTGTGCATTAGGCCAATCAGCTTTTCCATAGCGATGCCAGAGTTTTTAAGGGTGGTTATTGAAATGTGTTGAGATTTTTCCCCCAGCACCCTGAAATATTGGGAGGTTGGGTCAAGGTCCCTTTGCTTGGCTGGAGCCAGAGTCACCTGCAGAACTCCCACCTAATTCTGTCCTTGGATTGGCCAAGAAACATCAAAATCAGCTCATTTTTTATAATTCTGCTTTTTAAAAATTATCATTATTTTTTGATGTGTATATAGGTTAAGGCCAAAAAGCTGGCTAAAGTGTCTCATTTAAAGAAATTAATAAAATCTTTCTGCAATTCTCCTGTTACCCTTAAATCAGCTTCATTTAGTGCTAAACCTTCCCTCCTCTTTGCTCTCCCCCCAAGTCATTTTTATTCTAATGCTGCAATAAATATTAATGCCTTTCCCAGATGCAACCTCTTAAAATATATATATATATATATTTATACACACACACACATATATGTGTGTATATATATATATATATACAAATATTTCATGTGGGTGCCCACTTGCAGCTCAAATTTGACTGGAGGAACTCTGAAAAAGAGAAAAAGAAAGATGTGGTTCAACTGGAAAAAAAAAAAGGAAAAGATACAAAAATCCCCGTGTGTGCAGATAAATGAAATGAAATCTAAATTTTGGGGTGCGTAGGAGGGAAATGGTCACAGTGCAGCACATCCAGTGATCCCCAACAAACATCTTAGCAAAATAAATCCAAATTCTGCCACGACGTTGAAGTGCTAAAAGCAAACCCAGCGCTTCCTGAAGTCAGCGAGGCAATTTTGGCTTTGTGATATCCTCAAGCAGCAAAAAAAAATTTCAGCTGCTTTGAGCTGTTCAGCGACTCCAGAAAGTCAAGGCACCTCTAAAACCCCTCAGTGGGATCCCCCAAATTCCTGGGGGTTCAACATCCAGGCTGAGCCTCCGTGGGTTTGGGCTCGGGGAGGGTTGGGAGCGCTCGGCGCCGCGGCAGCTCCGACAGAGGGGAAATTTGGTTTTCTCTGGGATTTTTATTTATTTATTTTTTTTAACGGCCATTGCCCCCCTCGGCACCAATCAGCCCGGATTTAATTGGAGTCCAGCTTCGTTTTCACGTGTGCGCTGCTGGTTTGTGTTTGCTGGGGGTCTGGACCCTGATTTTCTGCAGGTTTAGGAGGAAAAAGGGGATTTTCGTTCCTTGCCGTGTCGTGCTGCAGGGTTTGCCCGTGGACGCCGTTCAAATGAACATTTGGGATTTTTTTGCCTCTCTGTGTCTGCCTTTTAGGGGTTGGGTCGCTGACAGTCCCCCAGGATCTGTGCTCTTCCCAAAATCTGCCCAGCTGACACAGCAACTTCTCTCCCAGGCACCTTTCCCTGCTCCTTTTCTGCATTCTTCGGTCGTGTTGATTGTTTTTCTCATCTCAATCAAATGGGATGCAAGCCTTAAAATAATTTTAAAAAAGCTGGTCATTTTCCTGCTTAATTTGTTTTATGTTTCCTTAGAAGTAACAACTTGTGGATTATTTTTTTTGTTGTGGTTCTCCTGCAGAACGATCATTGATTTTCAATGTAAAAGTTCCTTGCCTTGGTCCATTTTATGGTTTGGTTCCATTCTGGGGTTTTCCTTTGCACAGGCACATCTCCTATAAGCTGTTTATATATCTGAAAATAATCTTTTTTACGTCTCTGAGAAGAGCAAAAGGAGTGTTTGTAACATTTGTGCTGATTCACATTCTCCTGTGGGTCTCCGAGTGTGCCGGCGTGCAGGAGATTTTTCCTTCAAGAAAACGTTTTTAGGGATAAAATCTCACCAAATCTCCCGTATAAAAGAGGTCACAGGTTTCACCATGGACTCCACAGGACTTGTTTAATAAAATATATTCAGTGCTGCTCCCAAGGCATGAAATTCTGTGGGATTTTTGGTTTGGGAGGCACGGAGGTGCCCAGGGCTCTGTTGGCAGGAGCTGCCCTCTGAGAGCTGAGCACTGACACCTCTTCCCTGCTGAACCTCAATTTTCTGCTGAAGAGAGGGATGGGAATTTTCTGAGATGGGAAGGAAATAACCACTCTCACCTCGAGAAAATGAACATTTAAAAAATACCTACTATATTTGTGACGGATCTAAGGAAATACTAATTTTAAAATAAGACATTTTAATTGAAGAGGGGGCCCGGCAGTGTGGATTTTGTGGCAGGGGTTTTACCCGGCACAGTCTGGGTATTTTTTTGTGGCTGAGGTTTTCGGAGGGGTTTTGTTTGTTCGAGCAAGGCACGAATGGATCCAACCCGTGGCTTTTTCTTTGTATTTTGGGGCAGATGGAGGAGAAATCTCGTGGTGGGAGTAGTGCAGAGAAAGTGGCACTAACGAGGGAGAGCAGATTTCTGTGTTATTGTCTTGTGCAGGGGCTGGTTTGGAGGGTGTTGTTGGTAAACCCAGGAAATATCCATCTTTCTCCTTTAAAGTTCTAATTCAAGGCATGAATGTGTGAGTTCTGAAGGGACTTAGGGACTGCGGTAAAAAATCGTTGTCATAGTAACAGAAAGGGAAATAGGCCCGGCTCACCTGGGACTTTAACTTACTGCAAAAGCAGATTTTTTTTTTTTTTTTTTAAGGAAAGCACTCAGCAAGAGAAATAAATAAATAACTTGCTCTTTGTATTCGAAATCAATTCTTCAACTGTTTATTTTTTCTCGTATCCGACTCTTTTCTCCTTCTAAATCTATCTCGAAATCTTTGATTTATTTTTTTAATTATAATTGTTGCGGTTAAACCCATCTTGTCTGACAAACAGAAACGGAAAGAGGAATCACAGGGAATATTTTCACTTGCAGCAGAGGATGCCAAAAAATTTCTTGCTCATGCCTGAATTTTGAAGACTTGTTTGTTTTGTTCTAAATCCAACAACTGTGGCTTTTCACACAGTTTCTTTACCTCTGAAACGTCCAGATTCAATCAGAAAACAAAGGGGTGAATCCTTTCCTCCGTGGAAGTGAGACAAAATTTGGTGGAATAGCTTAGGGGAAAAAAAAAAAATTCCTGCTTAATATTTCTAAACTCTTAAAATCTCCACGCAGCGTTGGGTGAGTCACCAAACAGGCTGGAGATTCAGCTTGGGTGCATGACAAGCTGAACTCTCCAGAATAATAAACCACATGAAGATGGGTGTATGTGACAGGACAAAAATAATTGGCACGAGAACTTTGTGGGATATTAATGGGTTTATCTGCTCGGACAGCGTGAGCTGTCATGTTTCACTTTGAGCTCGTGTTTTCCTTATCCGCCCTCAGAGTCTAGGTAGGAATAATCTGGGCTCTTGGCAGTTCTGCTCCTCTGCTTTAGTGACTGGAATCTTCGTCAGAAATAAAGAAAAAAAACCAAAATGTCATCAGGATGAAACCTCATCAGAGTCTTCTCTGAGCTGTGTTTGCTCCTGGGTTTTTCAGACGTTCCAAGTCCTTCCAAGGCTTATCTGCCTCCCGAGTTCCCCGTTGGTTTTGTGGTTTCCACAATACCATTATTGTTTCATGGAAAAATCCCTCCAGACAGCCAAAGAGAGACCTTGAATGTGAGGGAGAGATAAAGGAAGAGACTGAAATTGTGTGGTCAAACCCGCGGAGAGGAATTGTGTTCACTTACACCACGGTGGATTTCAGTCACACTGCTCATACTCTACCTGTTGGTTTTTGTAAATTCTGTTTATTAGAGTTTGGTTTGTCTGTGTTGTGATAAATTCTTGTAGTCCTGTGAGGTCCACCATCATGCAAATCACCTCATGCACATGTTAAACCAGAATATAACAACACCTTTTTGCTGTGCTTAATAGAAGTGACGTGGCTCTTTATCTTTCCAGATTCTTCCTAAAATTTTTTCTCAAGTGCAATCAGAATTGCTTGAAAACAGCAGGAAACCCAAGAGATATGAGACGGTTCCAGGTAAGCCTCATGAAGAGAATACCTCTCAGAATTAACCTGTCTGCCTCTCTTCTTTTCCTTTCCTGTCTCCTCTCTCCTACCTTGTTCCTAATAAACATAATGACAACCCATGAAAAGCCGTATCAGACAGCGTTAAAGTTTTTTCTCCTTTTGTTGTGTTTAAACCTTTTTTTTTTCCCTTCTTATTTTTTTTTTTTTTCCCCCTTCCCTCTTTTTCCACCCTGAATCCCCAGGGGGAAGTGCTGTACTGTACCAACCAGCAGTGGATATTTGATTTGACACCCTCGGGCAAAGCACTCGCACATGCAGCTGCCCACAGCAGGGATCGTGCTTGTGATATTTAGATGCCTCAGAATTTTTCAAAGTAGCTCTGTACGTGCTACACCAGCAACCTCCTCATTCCCTACCTCTTTCCCTGTCTTTTTTTTTTTTTTTTAATGCT
>VYXD01002323.1:44868-68956 GCA_013397195.1 Hylia prasina
AAAGGAAAGGAAAGGAAAGGAAAGGAAAGGAAAGGAAAGGAAAGGAAAGGAAAGGAAAGGAAAGGAAAGGAAAGGAAAGGAAAGGAAAGGAAAGGAAAGAACTCAGGAGGTTGGACTGTTCCCCAGCTTTTCTGGGTGACCTTGATGAGCCATTTCCCCTCTCTTTTCATCTCTGATCCCAAATGGAGCTGCTTACCTTGGTGAAACTCTGTGCTCTTGATCCGGGACAGCCTTGGAGCAAGTCCCTGAGTCCTTTGGCAGCCAGAGCCTCCAAAATTCACTGATGGAGCCCAGGACCACCCTTGAAAATGCTGAAAATGCTGCTTGTTCTCATTATTATTGTCACTGCCTCGCATTTTTGGACAATCTCTATTTCTGACCCAGAGATGGGGCACCTGAGAGGCATTTTAAAGATTTTTATTCCATTTTCAGTCTCTTGAAAAGGGTGAGACAGTGCAGATGTTACAATTCACACCATCACAAATCAGAAGCCAAACTATTTCTTAATTACAAAACATCATAAGTGTTTTTTGGCCCGTCAGCTTTTACCACACAATACTTCCAATGCTTTTAAGTCAATCACCTATTAAAACACCCCACAATACACCTTTCATAGTTCTAGTTCTCCAAAATATCCAGTTTATTTGCAAGGGCGTCATTCAAAACTTGTTTCTAGCTCAATTTCCACCTCTCTAACAAAAACTGGATTTTAGCTCACTCAGGGATGTGTGGTTTTCCTGGAGATCCTTGACATGGGAAGGTGACATCCACAGGTCTGATGCTCCATTTCTTCATATTTCATGTTTTGTGTTCGCTTGCATCATTTTCCTCGTTTATAAATGGAGTTAAAACTCCACTGGAGTTTACAGAGCTGCTTCAGACTTTCCATCAAAGCCCGTTCCCATAGAAAAAGTGATTTTTATTTTTCTTCAGCTTCTGCTCGCAATGAAAAATTTAATGATTAAAAGAAAAAAAAAAAAGTTTCAACTTTTATGAGAAATCCTGCAAAACAAAAGCTTCTGAAAGCTCAGAAAAATTAAAGAAATGGAGGCAAAAAAAAAAAAACAAAACCAAAAAAGAGGTTTATTAGCTTTTTGTTTGGAGCGTGAAGAAATTTAAAGAAAAATTCCTGACCAACTTAATTTCTTTCACCAGTAGTTTAAAGAGACTGCAGTGACTTCTTCACTCTGTGTTTTTTAGAGATGGTGAGACATGAGGAAAAAAGAGGTGCTCATTGTTAGGGAATTTATAGTGAGTTTTTCTTTTTTTCAAGTGGCAATTTCCATAAAGGAAAAAAAAAACAACCCAGCAATTACTTCTCATCTGCCAAGAATGCTAAAAAAGTCTGGAAAGCAAAAGAAAACCTCTTTTACAGCATGTAAACACATCTTGTTGGCTCTTGGAGCCAGCGAGAAGAGCTGATTGTGGAATGTCAGGAAACATAAATACTCTCCTTTTTTGGGGGGGTTTTGTCCTGAATTTGTAAAAAATGGTGCCCAGGGCTCTCCTGATTAACTCCTGGGGACCTGAGGCACTGCCACAATACACAGAATATTGGCTGTAACTGCCAAAGGACAAAACCTGGACCCAAACACACCAGAACACTGGAGAAAATCAGCTCTGATTTCAAACCCAAAAAAATCCTCAAATCCTTGATTTCCATCAGATGCTGAGCTGCAGGAGGAGCTTGGAACTTTGGTTTTTTTTGGGGGGGGACAGAAATCTCTCTGTGCTCTCAGTGTTATTCTTGGTGTCCCCTCGCCCAAATGGGGATGTGACAGAGGCCAACAGCTCAGATGTCCAAGGAAATCTTGCACAGGGAAACCTTGACCAGGGAAACCTTGAACAGGGAAACCTTGAACAGGGAAATCTTGAACAGGGAAACCTTGAACAGGGAAATCTTGCACAGGGAAACCTTGACCAGGGAAATCTTAAACAAGGAAACTGAACCAAATCCTTCAGGATCATGTGGATGGGATGGAATTCCTTCATTCCTCAGCCCATCCACCTGGCAGCCCTCCTGTACGGGAGGTATTTTGGCATTTGTTTCACAGGAGGCATCAGGATTCTCCTTCTCTTCTGTGGTTATTAAACAAAACAGCAGAGAGAATCCTCCTATCAAAGCTCTCATTTAAATCATGCTGAAATACGGTTTAAAATATTGAATTATTGAATAAAGTAAAATACTGAAACCTGGGCCTGAAAGGGTCTCATCCAACACCATTTTTGCTCTTTAATGGAGCCCAGACCTGAGGCTTTGTTGATGAGACACAAATACAAACAAGAGACGTGGAAATAATGCCTTAAGTATCACCAGAGCCTGGCCTTGCTTTTGATCTCTGCACCAAAATCAGCATTTATCGAGGGGAGTGAGCTGGATTTGACTCCTCAGCTGAGTTTTCTGCCTCCAAACATGCCAGGCTGGGAGAACAGAGCCAAGTGAAACTCCAGGGTTCTGTTTCTTTGGGATAACTTCAGCTCCTCCTGCACTGTCAGTCCATGGGGGTTCATCCCCTTCGAGTCTCAGTGTGACAATTCACTGCAGGCCCCCAGATTAATCAAGATCAGGCTTTAAAACCACCACGTTCCGTTTATTTTTTTATCAACCTCCCCAAAATGTCAGCCTTTCCTCAGAGTTACAGAAGCCTTGGGGACAAATTGCAGAATTCTCGAGGTTTGGGGTGAGAGCAGGACCCTCACTCAGGCTCCTTCAGAGCTGGACACGTGGGTTTTGAGCTTTGTTCTGGGCTGCAGAGGTCGGTGTGGATGAAAAAAGACACAAAAAGTGGCTGAAATTGCTAAAATTCGACACCTTGGGAATAACAAAGCTCCGTGTTCCAAAGCAAATTAGCCATGATGAACAGTGAGGACAATGGGCAAAGACAGCTTGTTTTCTGTCTGCCTCCTGGTGTCCAAGGACAGCAGCATTACTTCCCTGGACATAACCAAAGTTAGGAGTGTTCCTCAACTCTCTCGTGGCTTCTGGAAACATCTTTTATTTTTGGTTGATTTCTTTTCTTTCTTTCTTTTTTTTTTTTTTTTGGTGTTTGTTGAGTTTTCTGTTTTAGAATTTTGCTAAATCCTTTTTCTGCCTGCTGCTCGTTGGAAGTGATCTGTCAGCAACCCTGAAAGTCGAAAGTGGGGGGGGAAAAAAATACCTTAAAAATATTGGTGGTCTGTTTGCACACTTTGGACGTGTTAATTTTCATTTTAATTGTTAATATATTCACCAGGAAAAGCAATGAATGTGCAGAGCTGCCTCTCAGGGTTGAAGGGACAGTTGTGCATCCTGCCAGTGCAGGAACCTGTGAGCAGAGTAAAAGCAGGGTCAAAAAGCCACAGTGCAGTAGAGTGGTTTATTCATTTCATGATTTAATTCATTATGTTTCAGTCTTGGGCCATATCTAAGGCCTCTGCTGGTTTTTCCCCAATAAATTATTTGTACAGCTGTTGTTATTAAGTCCCTCCTTTCCCAGACATTTCCAAGCACTTCACTTTCCTTATGCAAACAGAATTCTGCAGCAGTGCTCGTCTAAGTGAGCTTTAATTCCCATCCATGTTCTTCTGCAGAACCAAATATTTTCATTTTCTATGGAGTAGTGCTTGTCAAACCTCCAGGAGACATCAGGATTCTCCTTCTCTTCTGTGGTTATTAAACAAAACAGCAGAGAGAATCCTCCTATCAAAGTCTTCACTCGAATCATACGATTTAAAATACTGAATTATTGAATGAAATCATAACACTGAAACCTGGGCCTGAAAGGGTCTCATCCAACACCCTTTTTGCTCTTTACTGGAGCCTGAATGACAGCCCAGACCTGAGGCTTTGTTGATGAGACACAAATACAAACAGGAGATGTGGAAATAATGCCTTACAATGCATCCTACTGAGTTTTCCAGCACGGAACGATTGTTTCTCAGGACGGGAAAAGTGTCAAGCCAATGCTCCTGGTTAGAGATGGGTGTGAAGCTGCACAGTTTGGGCTTGGTTTGGCTCTTCCCCAAAGTTCCAGGCACTGGGATTCGGTGTCCAAGCCTGGCCCCAGCCTCACTCCCAGAGCCAGTCCGAGATTTAGATGTTTCATACTACACTGGTAATTTATTAAGATAAATTGAATGTTGGGTTTCACGTGTATCATTAAAAAAGAAAAGGGGGTGGGGAGAGAAAGGGGAGGAAAGGTTACATTAACACTGCGTTGTAAATTTAATGCAGCTCCAGATGCCTGAAGAGTTGTGGTTTTTTATTATAATTCTTTAGTTTGGAGAGCAACACCAGCTGCTTTGTGATCCTGTGGACTATTGGAAATTTGCTTTGATATTAAGTAGAGCTTCAAAAATACAATTAAATTCTCTTGCCTTCCTTTTTTAACCAAATGCACTTAGTTTGTGCTGTTGAAAACCATGTTTTACATCAGAAGTTAAGGAATGTGTGATCATTATTTTAGTGGTTTTTTTTTCCCCCTGTAGTAACATGATTTCATTGTGAATCACTACTTCAATGTCTGTCAGTGGCTAAAGCAGGGAAAGAGAATCTTCCTAGAACTAAAGGAAAGGGAATATTTCTAGAACTGAGAGATACTTTCACAGTTACTTGATGGCTGCCCAAAACCCACAGAGATCCAGCAATATGTCCTTGTGAATTTAACTGAAGCAAATATTGGTTATCTATCAATTAGAATATTTCCAAATAAAGCTGGTGGGTGGAAAACTGAGGCAAAAATCATCCTGAAATCACCTATTCAAACTCAGGGTTTGAGTTCAGCTCCTCTGCAAATTGAGCTTACACGGGTATTGTTAGGCAGGGCTGTGTTCTCAGTGAGGGATTCTCCCAGGAATGGAACTTAAAATAATAAAAAAAATAAAATAAAACCCCATGCCCTCCATTTAATGAGGAATTCTCCTGCAGAACTTGATTGAAGCCCAATGATACTTTAATGGTAACGACCAGTGTGTAAAGGGGGACAATAATTCTGTGGAATTGAGATGAGGCTCTTCAGCTGAAATGCTTCAGCTGAGACCTGGTGCTCGCACATTAGGCTCCTGTTGATTGGGAATTCTGCTTCCTGCAGGAGCAGAGTGATTAAACAGGTCCTGCAGTGCCAGGGAGGGGCAGGAGGCAGCAGAAATTGGTACCAACAGTGGTCAGCTTTGAACCAAAGTCCTCTTTTAGGAGCTAAAAGAGAAAGGTCAGTAATTGCCCTCTGTTTTCAACAGAAAACATGACATGGAATGTTTCCTGGCAGGTACCCCCCCTCCCCTAGATGCTCTGGGGAGGAAGAGAAAGGAAAAATAACAAGGTGCATCCCTGGGGAGGTTTCCTTCCTGACCTCGGAGTGGTTGGATCAGTTCATCATCAGGCACGTGAGCAGAGCTGGCTGGGGCTGGGATTTCACCCAGCCCGCTCTAATCCAGAGCTCTGAGGGGTCTGTGTCACTCTGGGAGATGGAAAATGAGGAGGAGGAGGGGGATGATGTTGGGAGTTAGGAGTGAAGGCTGCAGGGAGCAAAAAAGGACGGCAAGGATAAAACATAAGTGCTCTGAATGGGAATCCTGAGCAGGCTGATGGGGAAGGGATGTGCCAGAGACCCCTGTGGCCAGGCTGGGATGTGGGTGGGGATCACTGAACTGCTGCCAGAGGTGAATGCTACATGGAATAATCATTATGGGGGACTAATTTCCCAGGTATGGATTGCAAAACAAATGGTGCCAGCAGGGCCTGGGCTTGTTGCTGGAGGGGGCAGATTTCTTCATCAAGTACTGACTGACCCAACAAAAGGTGATGTTATTTTAGATTCTGTGTGAGTAAAGGAAGGACTGACTCAACTGCAAGAGAAAAAGTACTCAAGGAGCTTAATGTGCTCAGATCTGAAGGCCAAATGTCCATGAGGAAAGAGAGTTCCCAGAGTGATGTCTCATCCATTAAAAACCAACCACAGATGAGATCCACTCTCTCTCACACTGCCAGCAGAAAGGAGAGGGATTTGTTGCACCTTTTGGGCCCCTCTGGTTTCTTGTTTGGGTACAAACACTGGGTTAACCGCAGTCAAAAGGGAGCAAAGTGACACTGGAACAGGTGCAGGAATGGGTCATTAAGGGGACAGGGGCTGGACAAGAGCTTGGCTCAAATACTTGCCCTGAGGAGGGATGGAACTGCTCTCTGGAATTACCCTCAGGCAGGTCAGGAAGGGAAATAATCATTTTAAAGCTCATGTTAAGTGTAAACGGACTAGGAATAAATTCAGGCTGAAAGCCATAAATTCCCTCATCATCAGGCTTTAAAACAAGCCAAGTGTCAAAGAGAGGAGGTGGGGATGGTGGCAGATGATTTTATGGAAGCAGCTCCGTGGTTTGGCTGTGGATAGCAGCAGGACACGAGGTGTCAGTGACACAGGAGTGGAGTCCCAAGTGTCCCAAAGTGTCCCAAGGACCTTCAGATCCCCCGGGCTGAAGGCCAAGTGCCCAGTTTGCCCTGTCAGCCCCCAGTTTTCAGGCTCAGGGTCCTGGAGAGGATTTCCCAAAGAATTCCATGGAAGTTTTGAGCAGAGTGAGGCTGCTGGCATTTTCCACATTGTTTATTTTATTCCTAATCCAGCTCTGAAGCAAACCCATCATATCCAAGCTCTCCTCCTGTGTTACTCCCTCAACCAAAATTCCTGTTGACATCAATGGGAGCCCTGCCCAAGCCCAGGCAGCAGGATGAGGCCTGACATCTTTCCTTCCACTCAGCTGGAAAATAATAATAAATAATAACAACAACAACAACAATAATAATATATTTTAAATCCTCATAGCAGCTGGTTTTTTTGAAAAGTTAGAATAACATGGTGCTGTGACTAGAGAGTTGTAAGGGAAAGTGCATCAGGAATGCAATATTGTTTCCAGATGTACAATGTCATAAAGAATTTTTTCCACACTTGGAATGGCAACAGGAATTTTTTGAGAGAGATCATTTACACAGTGATGAGATATGTTACATGTAAGTAAATGCCTGTATGCCTGGAATGTTTGTACCATATGTCTAAATAGGTGTCTGTGACTGATACAGATTTTGTATCTGGGGATGCGAATGGATTTGCATATCTATGATTTGAAGAGCAGCACACTTTAGAATATAAAAATACTGATATAACACAGGTGGGGGAGGGAAATTTGTCGTTGCCAGGTGAGGGTTTGTAAAGAAACACAACCCCTGAGCTGTGCAGGGAGTGAAGGAGGGGCAGTGCAGCTCAGAGGGTTTAATGTGCTGAAGACACTTTGGCTGCGTGTCACGGGAGGTGAGCCCTCCCCGTGGGCTCTGAGCGAGGATTGCATCACAGAAACCCACCCAGGAAACAAAATCCATGTGGAGACACAGCTCCAGCATCTCCCCAGGAGTGCTGGGGGATCTCTGCTCTGAGGCTGTGGCCTCCCAGCTGATGAGAAGACCTCTGCAGGTTGGCAGGGAGAGCCTGGAGGAGTGTGAGAACAGCTCAGAATCCTGCAATTCCCCCAGTGGTCTGAGGGAGATGGGATCTGTCTTTGGAAGGATGAAGGAATAACACCTTGCCCTCTCTGTTTCTTTCTTGCTCGCTGTCCTCTGAAACCCCAGCAGAGGTGACAGTGTGGTCCAGCTTTTGGGTGGCACAAGATCTGTAGTTTTCATACTGTCTGTGCCCAAAATTTGGCCCTCAGCCTCAATTACCAGAATCCATGGCCAACCTGACCTATTTTGTTGTTCTCAGATCATTCTTTTGCATTGAATTTTGCGTTAACAAACGGTGTTAGGTAAGAAATCATCCACTGAGAAGAGGCAAAGTCAAATTACCACACACCAGAAGTGGTGCCATCAGGGCAGGAGAAGAAAAACTCCCCAGAACCATTTGCCAACACTGTGGGCAGAAGTCAGAATTTAAATCCCCAGGGAAGTTTGCACATCACCTTTCATCAGCACTAAATACAGGAGTTTTTTTAAGAAAAGGACTTTGACTATTTTACGACATTTGGAGAACAAGTGCTGCTGATAAATACGTGTTCAGAAGAGTATTGGCAAAAATGCACAGAAATGGTTAACAAGGTAATGGCAAGAAACGTTGACCTTGATTTGTTTGGCTAAGATGTAAAGATTTTTGAAGGTCAAAGGTGTTCTTGTGTAGTGTTTTGGAGTCTAACTGTGTCTGACCCTCTAACATTAAGCTGCTGTGGCCTGCAGTTTTGAAGAGTGAAGCAAACCAGGGGGAAAAGAGGGAAGGGGGAGAGAACAGGAAATGGAGTGAGGTGTTTCAGGAAGTTGTCAGGAGTTGACTGATTGATTCCAGATGGAAAGGGTCACCCTTCGTGACCCAGGAAATACTCACTGGGGGAAAGCAGTTGGCTTGTGAAAGGGAAGGGCCTGGGAGTTAGAGACCATGGTGGAATGCACATTCCTCCTCCTCTTATCCATAAAACATTGGGTTTTAATCTCCAGAATAAAACAATTGTATTGTGATCTCCACCAGGCAAGGAGGGAATGGCTGGGGCAAAGTGAAGGAGTTCAGTCATTTTGATGTCCTTGATCTCACGTGTCCTTTCTCCACACCACGGGTGAGGAGTTGGGCAGTGGTGGTGTAGCCGTGACAAATTTTCTGCTGAAATTCAGGTTACAGCAAAAAATTTGTATGAATTAACAAATTTTGAGAAGGTTCTGCTCCAGATCTGAGCTTTGCATCTGGTCCTGTCCATGAGAACTATTAAACACCTGTTAAAACCCAGGTGTTTATTCACCCTGGGTCCAGCCTGTGACAGGCCCAGTGGCTCTGGCCCTCCTGTCATGGATGGGAGAGGTGGATAAAAATGGAACCACACATGGAGAGAGGTCTAGAAGTACTAGAAGGTCTAGAACCTTCCATTCCTGCTGGCTCAGGGGGCAGGGGATGCTCAGCACTTGTGTTCTGCACTGGTTCTGGCCATTACTCTGCCATTGCTGTGGAGGTCTCTACATCTCCTACCAAAATATGGCTCTTGTGTTGTGCACAGCCCAAAGGGTGGTTCCAACCCTGAGCCCTTCCCTGGGATGGGGACAGCACCCAGGGCAGGGCTGGAGCTGTGCCAGGGAGGGTCAGGCTGGAGAGCAGGGAAAGGTTGGATTTTGGGAAAGGTTCTTGCCCCGAGGCTGCCAGAGCTCCAGGAGCACTCAGACAATGACCCCAGGGATGCCCCGGGTGGGATTTTGGGGTGTCTGTGCCGGGCCAGGGGCTGGGCTGGATGATCCCAGTGGGTCCCTTTTCCACTCAGGACGTTCCATGGTTCTGTTTTATGTGTGGACACTTGAAGCCTCCCTCCAGCCTCTCTCCCTGGGAGCACGTGGGTGTGGATTTACCCCACTCGTGTGAGCTCAGAGATGTCTCTGTTCCACAGTGTAACTGTATATACAAGACACACTTTTTTTCCCCCCCCACTTTTTTTTTTTTTACATTTGGTTGTAATTTAAACACTTGTCGTAAATATTCCAGACACTGGAATAATTCAGGCCTATTCCCCTTTGCCACAGTGGGCTCTGGGCTGGCCAGTGAGAGACTAAAATTTATTTCCATTGTTTAAGGGAAAATAATGAAGTGCATCTGAGTGGGCTCAGCTATGTCATGAGGGAAACGTTCCCTTTGGATGGAGTCACACCCCACCCTAACGGGAATGAGGAAATCAGTTGGCACACAAAAGCAACACATTCTGTGACAAGAATGCTTGAGAAGTATAAGAGTACAGGATGACAAGAGCCTTTTGGAATGAATTAGAGTTGTCTCGAGAAAGAAAGTGTTCTTTAAGCTCGCCTGAGCCTGGGGAGGGCAAGGTCTCTCCTGCTCTGTGCTGAGTAGAGTTTTATCAACAATTAGAGCTTGACATTCTCTTACCTCAGCTGTGACAGCCGAGGCTGTGAAAATCCAGGAACACATCCAGGGTTTGACTCTCCATGGCTGTGCTTTACTGGAGGTGTGGCAGTGGGATGGAATTAAGCTCATTTACCCCAGCTGATGGTCAAAACCACTCAAATCAGAGGGCATCTTCTTTCAGGAGTTAAAACACTGTTTGTTTTCCCCATAAGTTTGTGGTTTGAGGTCACACATATTTCTGGATTGATGGGATTTAGAGCTTTGGATACTGTAAAAACTAAAGTG
This sequence comes from Hylia prasina, assembly GCA_013397195.1. Lineage (NCBI taxonomy): Eukaryota > Metazoa > Chordata > Aves > Passeriformes > Sylviidae > Hylia > Hylia prasina. Next base: position 54,996 of record VYXD01002323.1, read on the forward strand.
GGATTAATTAACATATACAGTTACTTCCTCTGAGAATTCAGGTTGGAGCCCAGTCGTGGAGGTCGAGGTTTAAAACCTGCTGCTTGGTTTGGGGTGCTCAGGCTCAGCTGATTTTTCAGGAGGCACCGTGCACTCACATGCCAAAACCAGGCATGACATTATGTCCTGTGTTCATGGAGCTTCCATCCTGCAGGAGCTGGGTCATTGTACACTGAGGCTTCTACACAGCCCACAGTTTGCTGTGTTAAATGCAATTAATGCACTGAATGAAGGCTGAAAACATTTTCTCCCCTTCTTGTAAACCCCTGCAGGCCGTGCTGCCATTTTGCAAAACAAGGGTCCAGCCAAAATGAACAATTAATCCTTAACAAGTAGAATTTCGAATAAATCATTTACCTGGCTGGGTCTTTTTTTTTTTTTTTTTTTTTTCCCCTTCTCTTTCTAAATATCCAGGTGGTGTTATCAACAACAGTGAACGTGGATGGGCACGTGCTGGCAGTGTCTGACAACATGTTTGTGCACAACAACTCCAAGCATGGGAGGAGAGCAAGGAGGCTGGACCCCTCGGAAGGTGGGAGCTTTGTCTGGAGAGCAGAGCAGAAATTACCCATTCCTCCATTCCTGTTTGTTTTCAGGAGGGAAGGAGAGCTAAGGGGGAATTGCAGAGCCTCAGGGGGTTTGGGGAAGGCAGAGGCAGGAAAACAGTGTCTACTGCATGCAAAATATGATCCTCCTCTCATCTAAGGGACTGGCTCCCCCCTCCCCCTGCAATTTATTAATTAGTATGTACTGCAAAGATGAAAAACACAGAAACACCAAGTATTATCTAAATTTCAGCCCTCTCATTCAGCTGGGATAGATTTGATTTCAGGCAAATTAGGCAAGATGACATCTTAGTTAAACAGAGCCGTTGCAGCACAAGATGTGTATGAAAAAGTGTCACTGGTTCCCTTAAACAAACTGTGCACGGAGCCTAACGATGCGCAGAGGGAGCTGACACTAATTGATGTGAGTTTGTTTGGCTAAGCCAGACTCATGGCCAGCTCCAGCATGGGTTGGGGACTGTATTCAAGCAATTACAAATCCTTGTATCTGTTAAGTTTCAAAACGCTCAGCCCCTCCTCTCCCTCTTCGTTCCCAAAACATTCCACCTCCCTCACGCAGACAGCGCTCGAAAACAACCGGGGAAATGCTGGGAAATGCTATCAGTGCCTGCTTTTCCCTCTCCTGCAGCCACTGAAAGTGAGAAGAGCTGGTGATGTTAGTAGAAAAGACAAGCAAGGATATTATTTCATTATAATGTTTTGCTGCCCCGCTTCTTAACTGTGCCCCGCATCAGCCTAAAAGAAGAATTAATGAACTGGAAGAAAATGATTGAATCAGTAAAGAATTCAGAGTGGTGTTAATTCTCCCCCAGCGGGCAGTGAAATGGTAGAAGGAAAATCCCAGGATTCCTAGCCTAGGAAGCCATCCAGTTTTTCCTTGACTGATTGGATGTGATTGACTGGCTGTTCAAAGGAGTCTCATGTTTTTGGAGCACTGCCAAAGTTCCCCTCCACCTCTGACCCTGTCAACATTGGGAATGGAGTGATGGATTGACTTTGGTTATGGCCTGGAAACCATATTGGGTTCCTGATGGGACGCATAGTCCAGGGGCCTTGAACATATGGAAGAGAGAAATAAAAAAAAAAAAAAATTGACTCAGTAAAATCAACAAAATTATTAGAAATTATCTCCTGATATGAATTGGAGGAGACATTTGATATTCCCGTATCTTCTTTCACCCATTGATAAACTTAATGAATGTGACTCTACCTTTTTTTTTCCACAGGGTTTGTGTCTGTGGGATCAGATGCTAATGAGTGGGCGCTATTTTGGTTTTTTTTAAGCAGCCTCTGCACAACCATTTAAGCGTTTCATTTTTACACCCACTACAGTTGGCCTATTAGGCTTTAATGACACGACGTTAAGTGCCAGTAATGAATAGGCAAGTAATTAACACTTGCCAGGCAGAAAACGCTCCTTTATTTATTTATTTGTCAATATCCTGGGGGTTTGTGGAGGGGTGAGCAGCCTTTGTGGGTGAATGGCTGGAAGGGACTTGTCCTAGGCCTTCGTCAGGAATTCCCAGGTGTGGATGGGTGGAGTTTTGCATCACTTGGGATATTTGGTGCTCACAGGAACTGATTTGCACCCAGGCCTGCAACGCTGTTGGGGTGGGAAACAAAAAAAGAGATGCCTTAAGGGATGTTTTGATGGTTTATTTTTTTTTATTCTGTGCAGCCACGCCCTGCATCAAAGCCATCAGCCCAAGCGAGGGCTGGACCACGGGGGGAGCCATGGTCATCATCATCGGGGACAACTTCTTCGACGGGCTGCAGGTGGTGTTTGGGACCATGCTGGTGTGGAGTGAGGTGGGTGCAGCTGCCCCCCTGCCCCTGAGCTGGGGACACTTCCCTTTCCTGGGTTAATTAATCCCTGTTCCCGTTCCGTTGGTGCTGCGTGAGGTGGGACATAGAAACCTGTGTGAAGGGAATTCGTGGAATTGTGTTCTCCTTGTTCTTTGATATTACTGAGTGATACCCAGAATGGAACTGAACAATTCCAGGGCGTCTATAAAATCAAAGAAATTATTAGAAATCGTCTCCTGATGTGAGCTGAAGGAGACATTTGATATTCCCATATCTTTTTTTAACCACTGATGAACTTAATGAATGTTACTCTACCAATTTTTCCCCTGGGTTTATTATTTACACAAGTTTATTTACCTAAGCAAAGGCAGAGGAATAAAGAAAGGGTTTGAGCTTGATCAGGAGGAAAAATGTCCATCTAGGCCCAGGAATAAGCCATCAATTAACCAATGGGCTTAACAGTACAAGTTTCTTGGTGACAATTTATCCTAAAATGTGTGATCCTCTCCTGGAGGCCAGGAAGTGACCCAGGTGTATCTGCTGATCTATGGTGACAATTAAAAAATAAAGAGCTTTACTAAGGCCTGTGATGGCAGGACAAGGGGGAGTGGTTTGGAAGTGAGCAAGGGCAGAGCTGGAGATGAGGATGACATTTTTTAAGGGGAGGCCGTGGCACAGGTAACCCAGAGAAGCCGCGGCTGCCCCACCCCTGCAAGTGCCCAAGGTTGAACAGGGCTTGGAGCAATCCGGGATGGAGAAAACTGTTCACTGGGGGGGGGACTGGATGATCTTCAGGGTCCTTCCAACCCAAACTCCTCTGTAATTTACTCGTGAAGCAAAAGAGTAGAGCAGGCAGCTGACGGTGCCCTGTGCTGTTTTGTTCCCAGCTGATCACACCTCACGCCATCCGCGTCCAGACACCGCCCCGGCACATTCCCGGCGTGGTGGAGGTGACATTGTCCTACAAATCCAAACAGTTCTGCAAGGGAGCACCAGGCAGGTTCATTTACACAGGTGGGTGCCTGGGGTTTTGTTGCTTTTATCTTCTTTTCTGCCAGAGTCGGGATAAAATGCTCGAGAAGGTATTTTGTGTTCGGACTCAGATGTTTATTAATTCTTACCTGTATTACAGTTTCACAAGCTGAGAGTTCTGCAGCACTGCTAGCTAACAAACTGAAAAATGGGTCCTAACTCTTTCTGTACAATGTATATACAAGATACATTTTATCTCTTTTAAGGATAAAATATCCAATTAAGACATGACACATAAATTATTTTTATTTTTAACCCAAAAACCAAACACCCCTGACCCGCAATGTGGATTTTTTTACCCAATTTCAAACCACCACCCAGACCATGAAGGAGAAGGTGAAAAAGAAGGACTCAGCCTCAGCCCTAAATCCTCCACCTTGCTTTATATCTATTACTATATTCTAAACCCTTAAACTGTGAGTTTTGCCCCCTGTGCTGTCACACACTTCTATCCAAACCCCACACCCACAATCCCAGGGCTGTCACTCAATTTTGGGAGCCTTTTCCACGGCCTCAGGTCAGTGCAGGGTTTGCTGGGGGGTCAGAGCCTGTCAGCACAGAAATCCTGGAATTCCCAGTGCCCAGGGTAACAACAGGGTTTGGGCTGCAGAGTTGTGTTGGTGATTGGTATTGATGACCTTTGGTTTGATTAATTAATTAAATAATTAATTCATTAACCCCCTTGCTCTTCCATGGCCACTCTGGCAGTGGTGACATTTGGGGGGCTTCATTAAGGAGGAGGTTTTATAAGGTATTTTTACTGCACATTAATATTTTTTTTACTGCACATTAATATTTTTCCCAACTGCTGTCACAACATGGGTCTGCCTCAACAGAATATACAACCAAATATTTATGTTCAACCTGATTACATTCGAGCTTTTCTTTCTTTTTATTTATTTATTTGGTTTTTTTTTTTTGGAAAGAGTCACACCGAGACAGATTGTTTGAAGAAGAAAACGGCAAACTGTTGGAAAGATAGATATAAAAAATTAGCTCTACATTTCAAGGGTAAATCTAACTGGCACAGTGAGGGGGCTCATCTGTGTCCTGCAATGTGTCTTTAAGTTGGGCTGTTGCACTTCTGGGGCTCTCAGCCTTTCCTCTCCAAGGTGCTCCCACTCAAGGTGCTGCAGCCCGGCCATCAGCCTCCTCTCATGGCCAAAATGGGAGGTGGGATTTTTCTCATGGTCAGAATGGGACATGTGGACTTTTTTCATGNACTTTTCTCATGGCCAGAATGGGACGTGTGGACTTTTCTCATGGCCAGAATGGGATGTGTGGACTTTTCCTTTAGGTCCCCACAGAGTGAGGCCATCAGGGCTCTGTAGACATGTAATGATGTACTGGGGGGTACAGCAAAACCCCAGACAAATGGCTCGGGCTTGGAGGGCAATGGCAGCTGCTGAACCAGCTTTAGCAGTTGAAGTAAGAGATGAAACACTTAAATTGAGAGATAAAAGCCTGTTTTTAAATCACCACATCCAAACATTCAGTCCCTGTGTGTGCCTTCATCTGGTGAGGGTACAGGTTGCACACACATCCCTGTTCTGAACTGCTTTCCCTTCATCAGCTGCTCCTGGAATAAAAAAGACATTTGTTCTCTGCTGCTAATCTTGCTGTAGCCTCATATTCTGCTTTTAATACGACACAAATTCAAATTCTCTGCTGCTGTAAGTGGTTCCATTATAGTTCCCTTGGCTTTAATAACACACCAGTTTATGCCAGCTGAGGGCACATCTTGTAGGCTTTCCCAGCTCAGCTTTGATCACAGCTCTGCATTTACTTTGTCACAGAGATGCTAACCTGGAAATGTGTATATCAGGGAGATTTGGAACATAATTTTCCTTGCTGAGCAGAAATCCTCCAGGGGTTACCTTGTCAGAGCAAAGCAATATAAAATCATCTGTGGGAGAGGTTGGGCTCTGGGCTGTGCTGTATCAGCCTCGGTGCCAGGATCCAGGGATGGGAAGGTGCTGCTTTGCTAAATCGTGTAAGGAGATTGCAGCTCTTGTTTTCTGCTTGTGAGAAACAACACTTACAAGGATGCAGAGAGCTCTACAAATTGGAAGAGGGAGTTCCCTCGGACAGAAAAAAGCTGAGGTGACGAAGCATTTCCTGCTGTCACTGCTTTAGCCTGTGAGAGACATGGGGGAAAAGAGAATTCCAGGATCTGAGGGGGCTGACAGGAAAACCAGAGAGGGGCCCTTCATCGAGAATTGCAGTGACAGGACGAGGAGTAATGGGTTGGAACTGAAAGAGGGGAAATTTAGGTGAGATTTACAGAAGAAATTCCTCCCTGTGAGGGAGGTGAGGCCCTGGCACAGGGTGCCCAGAGAAGCTGTGCCTGCCCCTGGATCCCTGGCAGTGCCCAAGGCCAGGCTGGACAGGGCTTGGAGCAGCCAGGACCAGTGGAAGCTGTGCCTGCCCATGGCAGCAGGGTAGAACAAGATGATCTTTAAGATCCCTTCCAACCCAAACCATTCCATTATTCAAACTTGGAATAATAAAAGGCCACAGGTGCCTTTTCTCTGTTAACACCTCAAAGTCTGGGCAGCCCACTGCAAAAACTGCTCCCCCTCTGCCACAGCTTTATGGGTTCAGGATGTTTCTAGAGACTTCCAGACTGGGATTCTCCTGTTTTCCCTGAGCTGTGTTGTGTGGGGTAAACCCAAGGTGAGCTGCAGAGCTGTTGGCCGTGGCCCTTTCCCACCCCTCCCGGGGTGATATCAGCACTCAGGGTAAATCCTGCACCCTCCTCCTCCTCCTGCAGTCTGATGTGCTTTGATGTGTGGTGGGATAATGAATATTTTCAGTGTCTCTGCTGGATTTTGCAGAGAGGGGCTGGGCTGCTGTTGCAGCTCGGGCAGGTGCAGCCAAATCTCATGGAAGGACTTGCTCAGCTGTGAGGATTCTTCTTCCCCTCCTATCCCAGCAAGTCAGAATAGCTGTGTTTAAGATGAAAATATAGTGTTTAAGATGAAAATATAGTGTTTAAGATGAAAACACAGGTTTTGAAGGGTAAAGAGCATCAAAGAGCATCCACTGTCTGGACTCTGAGCCTCACATAAATAAAGTCAGGTAGCTGGTGACACATTTTGATCCCTCCCCACTCTTATCCAACAAATCTGTTGTTAAAACAGTCATGCTAGGGAAAGGTCTATAGGCTCACTGATAATTGAGTTTATTCCCCAGGTGGCTTCTCTTTTCCTGCATAAATTATATCATGCCAATGCCCAATTTTTTTAAATTGTTTTGGGAAATTCAAGAGACCCCTTGAGCCCGAAACTCTGGATTTGAGGGTTGCCAAAGGGATTTTGTACCTGAGTCCATTTTCTGAGGGGTTTCGTTTCAGGTAACTGATTTCTAGGAAATACTGAACAGCCTGCTTGCCCTTTATGGTCTCTGAATCCATGAACCCCAAAGCATTTGGATATAACTCTGGCATATTTCTGTGTAACACACAGACAAGTCACTCCTGACCCAGCAGATCTTTCCTTTGTGGAAGTGGGACTGGGGAAGCTGCTGAAACTTGCTGGTGGATTCTTCATGTTTGGAAGGTGCCATTTACTCCTCCAAATAACTCGGTGTTGGTTTTTCGCAGGACTTCACAACAGGGATATTTTTGTTCCATTAATGAGCAAAACCAGTGGTGGGCGATTTTGTTGGGGGCTGTACAGAAAAAACCTTTCTGCTGAAAGACATAATGTCCACATTGATCCAGGATGGCTGAGTCCCGAGAACAATTCAGCATTGTTGGGAAGTGAATTTGCTGCTGTTGATCTCTCAGGATGAAACTGTCCATGGCAATCCATTGGAAAAATGTTTGTTTAATAATAGCCAGCTTCTTCTTCCTGAATTAACGTTTTGCATATTCCCACTAGCTATTTTTAGTACCTTTATATATATTCGAATTCCTGTATATTTTGCATGTTTGAATTCCTATATATTTCACATTTCTTTAGCTTTAGATATGTAACTTAAATGAATAGATTTGTGATCAAGAAGAGAAATGGCACATAAGGATGTTTAGGCTCTTGAGAGAATTGGCCTCTAATTCTCAGGATTATTGGCAAAATAACCCACCCCCCAAAAACCTCCTCTTCCCAAACGGGATGTAGATTCTGTGGCAGTTGAAATGTGTATTATTAAACTCCTTAAGCAAACCAGAATGTCTCCCAGTGGAGAGCAAAGACATTCTAAGTATAGCCAAGACTAAATTCTCAGGTCTGGGTTTTCTCTGCTCAATTCCCACTTGATTATCTCCTGTAATATTTAAACTTCATGCCATGCCATAATTATTTAATAAAAAGTAAATATAAAATGTATCTCAGTGGGGAATGTGACCTTTTACCTTCATGTTGTTATACCAAAGGCAGACAGGGATAAACAGGGAACAGGGATAAACAGGGAGCCTGGATCAGTGTAAAAGTCTGTCTCACTTGATGGGTTCATCTCCTGGTGCAGGAGATGGTTCTCCTGTGAGGTGCTCAGGATATTTTGGGTGATTCAATAAGAACCATCAGCATCTCTTGCAATCAGGGGTTTTCAGCTGGACCAGCACTAGTTATTTTAATTTCTTTTTTTCCCCAAAAAAAGAACCACAAATGGTACAAGAAGGTCTAAGCCAGCACTGACTGAGGGTAGTGCTAAAGGACTTACATATGTTATTTATTAAATGTGTCATGAAATTCTTCGCAGAATCCTCAGCATGAACGTGTCGTTTGTGTTAAAATGTGCATTCTGAAGAATAAGGGAATTCAAAGGAAAACATCCCTGTAACTGTGCTGGTGCACAGTGGCACTGCTGAGGTGTTGGAGGCAGGCAGAGCCCGAGCACACAGAATGCTGCAATTTAAACTGGAGTTTGAATAATCAGAAATAATCAGAAATTTGATTATTGTCACTGAGATTTCCTAGCAGAGACCAGGGAAGCATCTGAAGTTTTCTGAAATCATCAGCGATGCCAGCAGGGCTCTGCCAGCTATTGCTGACTGAGGATCTGGGTCAAAATATCCTGGTTTATCCACCAGAGATTAGGATCATTAGAGGGAAGTGGCGGCGTGTGCAGAACACACAACTGGGGAAGGGAATGTGTCTAATGAAGAGCTGTGCCCTACTTTGGGACTGCAAAACGTTGGGGGCGTGTGTGGAATGTGTTTATTTGGGGAGCAAACACGGCTCTCTGACTTCTGGCTGTGTCACCAGCAGGAGAGGACCCGTTCTGGTGTGTATTTGTCTCATAATTTGCTTTACTGCTGTCATGGTTTTGTCCAGAGTGGAACATCCCTCCTTAAAGGAGTATTTTGTGGCAGTGCTGCTGCATCTTGCAAATTATTCATTCAGCCCTTGATAGAGGATGAGAAGTCAGCCAGGGAAACTGGAGCAGTTTTAAGTGCAGAAGTTGTGATTTCTTTGTTGCCCTGTTGAGACAGAGCCATATAAAAATACATGTTTAGATTCCCTGATGTAATGTGGTGGGGTTTGATGTTTTCCTTCCAGCTTTAAATGAACCTACCATAGATTACGGCTTCCAAAGGCTGCAGAAGGTCATCCCAAGACATCCCGGGGACCCCGAAAGATTAGCTAAGGTAAAATAACTTTAAGCATTTTGCTCAGCCCACCTAATGCATCCTTTCACTTCTAATTCATAAAACAGACCCAATTATATCTTAAATGTCAATCACATCTGATTAAAGTTATAAGTCTGGCCAGAATGGGGTTGTGTAGAGCCCGCAGTGATTTTTTGTGTGTTACAAACAGTCTCTGTGTGACTTTGCTGCTAAATTGAACATCCCCATTGCATTGCCCTTGTGCTCTGCCCTATCCATGGTGGCAGAGCGCTGGTTCCAAATGCTGTGTCCACGCAAAGGACTGAATCCTTGGCACGTCCATGGGCAAGGATCCGCTGAAACCCGCGGGGCAGCGGGCGCGGCTGGGCTCGGCTCCCGGCGGCGGAGCGGGTTCAGGACTCTGGAGAGCTCCGGGTCACGGAGCAGCCCCGGGCACGGCGCGGCCCAGCCGGGATCGGCCCCCGCCGCCTCCGGGGGGGGGCTCGGGGCGGCTGCTCTGACCCACCGGGAGGGATTAAACTCCTCAGGTACCCGGCGAATAACACCTGGTGGGCGCGCCCGGCCTTCAGAGTGACCGCACACAAACACTGGAGTCACCCGAGAGAAAACTAGCTCGTGGTTTTATTGATTTAATTATTCTATTCTGTTCTATTCTGTTCTATTCTATTCTATTCTATTCTATTCTATTCTAGTCTAGTCTAGTCTAGTCTAGTCTAGTCTAGTCTAGTCTAGTCTAGTCTAGTCTATTCTGTTCTAGTCTAGTCTAGTCCAGTCCAGTCCAGTCCAGTCCAGTCTATTCCTATTCCTATTCCCATTCCCATTCCCATTCCCATCCCGTCCCGTCCCGTCCCGTCCCATCCCATCCCATCCCTCTATTTATTGTATTTTTTTAATTTTACTTTAGTCTAGTCTGTTCTTACTCTATTTTATTTATTCTCTCCTGTTCCACTGTATTCTATTATTTTATTGTGTTTATTGTATATATTTATTTGCATTTTATTTATTACACATGCATTTAACTAATGTTATTTTTGTGTTTATTTTTGCTTATTATATGTTTATTTTTATCACTATTCTAGTTGTACATTTTAATTTTATTTATTGTATACTTAACTTATTGTTATTTTTTGTTTATTTATTTTCTTTAATTACTACATATTTAATTTATTGGGGTTTTTTGTTTATTTATGTTCTTTATTTATTACATATTTAATTTATTGGGGTTTTAATTTATTTTCTTTATTTAATAGATATTTATTTTTTTGTTGTTGATTTATTTTCTTCATTTATTATATATTTAAATCATTTTAATTTTTGTCTATTTTCATCATTTATCATACATTTCATGTATTGTTATTTCTTGTTGATTTATTTTCTTCATTTATTATACAATTTAATTCACTTTTAATTTTCATTTATCTACTTTCATCATTTATCCTACGTTTAATTTCTTGCTATTTTTTGCTGAGTTCTTTTCTTCATTCCCTAGATCTCCGTTTCACTCCGTTTTGTTGACCAGAGCTACTTTTTTGCCCTTAAAACACCTGTCCCCCTCTGCCCCGCAGGAAATGCTGCTGAAAAGAGCCGCTGACCTGGTCGAGGCCCTCTACGGGACCCCCCACAACAACCAGGTCAGGCTGGGGGGGTGGGACTGGTGATCACAGAATGATCATGTGCAGGGGCTTTGTTAAGGGCTCTGGGACCCCCACATTGATTGGCGATGGACAAGCTTTTATACTCTTCCTGTTGCATAAATATATATTAATTATTAAACTCATATGTTCTACTGCATGCATTGATTTTACCCAACCGTGAATTCTTGTGATTTTGGTCGAACAGCAATCATATTCGATCGCTAACAACCTTTCACCTAAAAATCACCTGATGGGTGTTCTTCCCTGATTTATTACCCGGATGGAGTCATACTTGATCCAGTTAAAATAATACAGTGATAATTATAGCAAAGCCAACGTTCTGTCCCGAGGTCCTTCTCCTGCTGCACACCAAGGACATCTCTCAGCACAACAGCACAAACAAGGGTGGCTGGAGGGAGGGACAAGCAGGATGGGACCTCACAGCCTGGAGCTGGAACTGGACAATTAAGCAGTTTCAGTTCTGCACCCCCCAGTTACCCATTTACAATTCCTATGATTTTAGGAATCACTTTAACCCTATACTGTCAGACCCCGGGGGGGTTCCCCGTTGCTCCATCCCCATCCCTGAGCTGTCCCCAATCTGTCGTATGAACATGTGATGGATTTCCCTGCAGAAAAATATTCTCATGGGAAAGTCAAAATTCCAGAGCACAAAGTTCTGTAAACAATCTCTGTCCTGTGCCTCTGTCTCGGGAGATGTGGGTTTGTTTCTCTTTCTTAGCCAAGGTGTGAAGTTTTGTTATCTCTCTGATATGGGAAGCATTTTCAGGGATTGTTCGGTACGGAGCATAAAGAAGCAGCTCTGTGCACCTGGGCAGGAAATAGCCCAAGCTTTGAACAACGGAGTCAATTTTAATCAATCACATTAAGCCTTCTGATCTGGAGTCAGTGAGTCCTGTTTCACCGCTCTCACCGCCACCATACCACTCCCCACCCGCAGGACCTGATCCTGAAGCGCGCGGCCGACATCGCCGAGGCGCTGTACAGCGTCCCGCGCAACCCCGCGCAGCTGCCGGCGCTGTCCAGCTCCCCTGCCCACAGCTCCATGATGGGCATCAACTCCTACGGCAGCCAGCTGGGCGTCAGCATCTCCGAGTCGGCGCAGGGAAACAACCAGGGTGAGCCCCCCGCGCCTTCCCTGCGCTCTGAGGGCGCCTCGAGTTTGAGCGTTGGTGGTTTGGGCAGGTTCTGTGGTGCCCAGCTCTGAGCTCGCAGTCGGGGTCACTCAGCTCTGCACAGAGCAGGGACACAAAACAAATCCTGTTCCTGCTGCACACCAAGGACAACTTTCAGCCCAGCAGCACAAACAAGGGTGGCTGGAGGGAGGGACAAGCAGGATGGGACCTCACAGCCTGGAGCTGCAACTGGACAATTCAACCCCAATGTGCAAATGGACCAAAACTGATCAAAGGGTGAGATCTTGTGACCTTTTGTCCTTTTTGTGTCCATTTTGTGCCCATTTTGGCTCCATTCTGGGTCAATTCTGGGTCAATTTTGTGCCCATTTTGTGCCCATTTTGGGTCCATTTTGGGTGCAGCCCTGGCCAGGCTCTTGTCCTGCCCAAGGTTTACCCTTAAAGCCCTTTCAATAAATCTCTACTTTATTGTCCAGCTCTGTCCAATCTCTGTTCCAGGTCAGCCCTCCCAAGGCAGCATTGAGAACCCCAACTCAGTCACATTCCCAATCATTTTTTTCCCCTGGATTGGTTTTCCAGCCTCTCCTCATGCCCAGCAGTGCCTTTAACTCTGAGTATCCCAAAGGGTGGTGCTGCCCCTGTGTCTCATCTGAAGTAATTTTTGATTTCTTTCAATACCCACTTACCCCTGAATTCCTTCCCTGTCCCCCTCAAAATATCAATTTTTTGGATTATATATCTGTTTTCACAAATGGCAATGGCAGCAACTGGAAAAAACCTCACACAGAGGTGGGAAATTTTCCTTTATTTTTGTTTTTAAGGCTGCTGCTTCAGTGTTAATTTTACCAAAATTCATATATTGTATGTATTACATTTAGTCCAGGTGCACTATTGGTTGTGAGGGAAAAATTGTAATTTTTTATTAACATTGGAAGAATTATCAACCTTTCTGCCTCCTGAATATTTTGATTTTTAGCTCACACAGTCTGTGGTTGATCTCAATAATTGGCTGTGTTTAACACTCTAAGGGAGCAACCCCAGGTCATTTAAAGTTAATTTTCTATCTGCCCAGTAAAAATCCATCATGAAGACAATTTTGCTTATTTTTTCAAGGACTTACCAGCCCTGAATTAGAACCCCATAATTTAAATGAACAGAAATCACCTGATTTGATATACTTAAATATTATATCTAAATAATGACTACTCTTAATGTAATTATTGTATCAGTCTCTCTAATGAAAGTTTTTCCATGAAAAAACCCTTTTGCAGCTGGAAGAATGATTTTGTCCTTTATGCTGGTAGCTACAGTTTTCAACTCCCTTTTTGGAGTAAAAAAAGGCTAAATTTTGGCTCTCAAATATTTGCTAGCATTTTTTAATACAACAAAAAATGGGTTTTACTTATCCAGTTTATTCTTTCTCTCAAGCAGAGGAAATTAAAAGTTGAACTACAAACTTTATATGGGTTATAATTTCCCCTTCGTAATATACTTGCTTTATCTGTAATTTATCTATAATTCAACAATTCAACAATAATTTGAAGAGTAAAACCTCCCCTATTCAACAGTAGAAAATCCCACATATTATAAATTCTACTCCAGGTAAACATAAGCACCCACAATGTTGTCCAGATCTTGGAATAAATTTAAAATTTTAATAAATCAAATTTCATTGGAGAAACGTGCGTTGGCTCACTTGGAAAAGTTGATCCAGAACTTAAACTGCAGGGAAAAAACCCACTGAATTCATTGGTATTGCCCGAACGTTTTAAATAATCTGGATTTCAATGGCATTTATTCAATCAGGGGATGTGCAGGAGGAAGCTTTGAGCCACGGAGGCGTTCTGAAATGCGCTTTATTTCCAGGTTACATCCGCAACACCAGCAGCATCTCCCCTCGGGGGTACTCATCCAGCTCCACCCCGCAGCAGTCCAACTACAGCACCTCCAGCAACAGCATGAACGGCTACAGCAACGTGCCCATGTCCAACCTGGGCGTGCCCGGCTCCCCGGGCTTCATCAACGGCTCCCCGACGGGATCCCCCTACGGATGTACGGCCTGGCCCTCCTTTCCACCGCCTCCTGCCTCCCCCTGCCTCCCTCCTACCCTGTCCTGCCTCCTTTCCACCCTGTCCTGCCTCCTTTCCACCGCGTCC
>VYXD01002323.1:77946-91720 GCA_013397195.1 Hylia prasina
AAAAAAAAGGGAATTGGCTAAGTGATTCAAGCTTGATATTTTGGATACAATTTGTTTTACTTTGTAGGGGTAAAAAAAGTCGAAGTTTCTATTTTCTATGGAGCCTTTCAGATATTGATTTAGTTTATGCAGAAAAACAATTCAACAAAACAGGGTACCAGCATGAAAGAATTTCTAGGACAAACTGACATGAATGATGGAACTTTGGTGTATGTGTGTATTTGCTTATAGTTTAACCTCTTTAAAAAATGTAAGATGTTTTACAATTATTTAAATAAATAAACTTGTAACTTATTGTATGTAGAGGTAGAAATTAAAACCCTTTTTTGGATTTTTTCCTCCAGTTGTACAATGAAGAAAGATGATGCAAAAATGTAGTGATAAGTTTGAGATATATTATTACTGCTGCAATTGCTCCTCACTTTTCCCCTCCCCTCTTACTGAATTCATGTGCAAGGATGTAAAGGATTCTTTCTGATTAACAAAACCCTCAGAAACTTTTACCTACATTGTGGTAAACAGGTCCTGTAGGAGTTTTTTCACCCTCCTCATCTTCCCCCCCACTTTCCATTTTTTGCTTCAATTAAAATATTCAGGTACTAAGATTAACTGCTAAGTCTCAAAGACCCAGCTGGCGAGTGAGTGGCACTTAGGGATTTGAGTGAATCTGATTTTTCATGAGGTACTGGGTTTATTTTATAGATTCAATGTATGAATTAGGAGGGGAAGGGTTCTCTGGGGTTTTCCACGTAGTTAGAACACCTTAAGTTCAGTTATGCTTCATATTAAGGGTGCATTTATAAAGGGTGAACATGTATTTGAATGATTTATGCACTTTTGTCCTGAGTCATTAAAAATGGTAAGTATTTGCCAGTTATATATTGAAGTTCATGGAGGTAATCAATTGCTTTGAATTTTTCTGCATTTTAGCCTAAAAAAAAAAAAAAAAGAGTTTAGTTCTCCTTTGCATCTCCTCTCCTGAAATTGGAACGTGAGGACAAGTCTGGCAAAATAAATCAGGAATTACCCAACTAAACCAGACAACACTCCAAAGAATTTGGTTGTTGGAAAGCCATTTTTAGTGGGGGGAAAACAAAAACCAGCTACACTACAGAGACCCCTCTAAACCCCACACAATTAATGTCTGCATGGACAGCTGTTCCTATGGAAACACCTTGTTGTTAATCAATAAACCCTAAATAAGGCCCCAGGGCCTGAACTTATCCATTTGCCCAGTAGTTCTATGGATGGGTGAGGAAATTTGTGTTCTTGGTGATCTTTAGGGTTGGTAGAAGTTGAGCTGGGCTCGGGATGGTGAAATCAAGATTTGAAGATTTGCCTGTAAAACATCCAACCACAACTTGGGAGAGCCAGGCTGAGGTTGTGCCGGGCATGGAGTAGGAGGGTAATTAATGCTCTTTTCTGACCAAGCTTTCATGGCTGAGCTCGTTTGGAGCTGCTGCGGAGCTAATTGGGATTGGGAAGAGCCAGAAGTCCTCTCTGCAGGTTCCCAGCTGGGTGGTGATGGGAGGCTGAGGGGGCCAAGCTGAGGGACCCTCACCTGAAGGACAAGGTTTGGGCACAGGGCAGGAGAGCAGGGCGTGGGGTCAGAAAGTCCCGGAATGTTTTGGGTTGGAAGGGACCCTTAAAGCCCACCCAGTGCCACCATGGGCAGGGACACCTCCCACTGTCCCAGGGTGTCCCAAGCCACATCCAGCCTGGCCTTGGGCACTGCCAGGGACTGGGCAACACTTCCAAGGATGGGGCAAGCTCCTCCAAGCTTCCTTTCCTGGCTGATGGGATAAATCCAACCACTGCACGTGGAGTGTTAAAGGACATCTCAGAGGGGCTGGAGACACCAGCTGGGCTGCTCTGGCCATCCCTAAAGAAGTCCCACTCCTTGGGAAGGGGTTTTTGTACTCCTGACTGTGCTGTGAGGTTTGGCAGATTCTTCATTTGGTGCCTCCTCAGTGCCAGAGATTCCCATTTTAAAATGGTGGAGGAGGATTAACCTCTTCTAAAACTCAAGGCCCGACTTATATCAGCAAAAACCACAATTTAAAGAGAGGTTTGGTGGGAGTAATGTGGGTTTCAGAAACGTGGATACAATTAATATTTCACAGCCAGGCTACTGAAGCTGAGTTCCACAAAGAATGAAATCAAATGGATCCCTGCTAATTACGGCTGCAGGTTGATTGTCCTCACGGGTTCTCTGCGTGCCCCTCGTGCCACCAAGGGTGTGGCAGTCACTGGAGGTCAACCAGCACCCCTGAAACCTCTGAAATATCAAAGAACTGTAGATATTAAAAAGCCTGGAGTTGTCAGTGTGCCTCTGATAACACAGAGCAGGGTCTCACCTGGACCTTGCAAACAGCAAAACAGCCAAAACAAAACCCCCCAAATATTTCCTGTATTCATAGGCACTGATAGCCCAGCTGGGCTGAGCAGGAGGTCCAAATTCACATTTGGAATTATGCATTTAGCCAGGGGCAAAAATGGATTAAGGACTGGAAGAGCTGGGATTAAAACTTCCATAAATGTCAGGGAAAACACATTGAGTCCCCATTCCAAAAATGATCTTGGAGGACCAGGTTCATTCTATCAAATCCCTTCCTCCATTCCCTCCTTCTCAAATCCCCAAACATCTCCAAAGCATGGAAATGGTAAATATTTCCCCTGCCCTTCTCTGTACAGGCTGCTTCTAAAACTGATCATCAAATAGACTCAACATTCTGTCTGGCAAATATTCCAGATCAATGGGAATTTCTAGACCACCTGCTGGAGAGCAGCAGTTTGCTGCCTTAAATCCTCTCCCTCTTCTTAACAAACGGGATTTTCATCACAAAATCTCAGTCAGGAATTTTCTCAGTCAGTTTCTAATTTTTTTATTTAAAAAATTGAGATATTTCGCATAAAAATCTGGGGTTTGTCCATCCTTCTGTTTTATTTTTGCTCAGTCAGCACAGGCACATGAAAAAAAAAAAGATTTACCACATCACTCAAATCTTGGGAAGATTCAGGGGGGGAAATGACAGTCTGGCAATAAAAAATAATAATTAAAAAAAACCACAAAAGGAATAAAAAATAAAAACAAAAGGAAAGTTTCTGGAACACTGAACATTCCTTTCACCCTTGAGTTGTTTTTATCAGCTCTGTCCAGTTGCCCAGTTGCCACAAATCCAAGTGGAAAAGAGAAACCTCCCTAAAAAGCTGCTCTGAGCACTTGCAGAGGAGGAACTGCCTGTGTTGAGGCAAATACGAAAAATCTGGTTTGTTTTGAGCCAAAAAAGATGAAAACAAATTAAACCCAGGAATTACTTAGAACATGGATTTTGCTCATGCAGGGAAATCACGGTACTGGAGATGGGTGCAGAATTAACTGAGGTTTACAGATAAAAACACCTGCAAATAAACACCACCGGGAATCCCTGGAACCCTGAAAAAAGGTTTTGGAGTGTCAAAACGCTCAGCAAAAAAAGGAAAAGGCGATTTCAGGGTTGATGTGCGAGGATTTTTTCAGTGTCACAGGCAAACCTGTCCCCTTTGGGCGGATGCTGCCCGCAGTTCCCTGAGAGTTTCCCTCTTTGCCACTGGGAAAGATGCAAGTGCTGCAATAGGAAATGGCAAATTTCATCACGGCCTTGGAGGAGCTGCTTTGATCTCCTGATTTATCTAAAGAGAGCATCTTCCCCTCCCTCTTTCTTTGCACACTCCCCACATGCATGGTTTCTCCAAACCATTTCCTCCCTCCTGTAAATTAAGGTCTCATTTCTCCCTCCTGTATAGTTTTGGGGGTTGTTTGGGGTTGGCTGGTCGGTTTTTTTTGGGGGAGGGGTTATTTTATTTTATTTTATTTTATTTTATTGCTTTGTCAGTTATATACAGTATGAAGTCGCTATGCACAGAGCTTTTGTAAAGATGGCTTTTTGGGGTTTTTTTTGTTTACTGTTTTTAATGGTCCTACTTACGGAAGAATATCTTGTTTGTAAAATGAATATGTCTACTTCAGTTTTAAACTCTAAATTATCCTAACAAAAAAAAAATAAAATTTTTGTACTGTAAATAAGGGGGGAATTATCCTAATTTCAGAGTGTTCAATTTGCTTCTTTATCATCTTCACGGGTCACTCAGGGTAACAATAGCACTAAAAAAAAGGTATAAAATGTTATGTGAGAGTTTTGAAATCGAGATTTGAAGATTTGCCTGTAAAAGTTGGGAGAGCCAGGTTGAGATTATGCTGGGCATGGAATAAGAGGGAAATTAATGGTCTTTTCTGACCATTCTTTAATTACAAATAACACCTTTTGAGAGTTCAGTCCTTTTTGGGGGGAAAGGACTCGAAGGGTAGGACAGTCCTTTTTGGATATCTCCCCTTTTTGCTATGAGCATGCAGTTGGTCAAAGAACAAAACCAAAATTAAAAACTGGGACTGACTGATCCTGGTTTTTCCCTGGGCTAAATTTGAGGTTGGTCCTGTTTTAGGCGCCAGTTTTTTGTGCAAAACTCTGAGCAAACGACGAACTGGTGCTGCAGAGGTGAACCACATTGGCTCCCCCAAAAATAATCTGGATATATTTCCTCCCTCTCATGCAGAGAGCACGTCTCAGGCACAGGGATGGACAAAACAGAGTGCTGAAAACTGCTTGGAAAATGGTAATTGGCCATTTGAAACAGGAATATTCCATTTTTTTCCATGAAAATTACTGGAAAGGTTCAAGCAAATGAAAATTTTAATGATGAAGGTCACTTTTACTGACATCTTGGACAGAATGTGAGTCAGTGTTTAAATTACTGCCAGATGTCAGTGAAAGCATCTGAAAACATGAGGCACTAACAGCCCAAAACTGAGGAGAAAACAGAGGTTTTTGGTAACCTGCACCAATTCCTCCTTTCAAGATAACGTGCAAGCAGCAGATGACCTTCATCCCAGCACTGAAACCCAGCTTGTCCTGATGAAACATCCTTCACCTCCTCCTGAACAGAGGCCCATTCTCCTGAAAATCTGATTCAGCTCCTTTTTCCCCCCCTCCCTAAGAAATCCCAGCAGTGTTTCAGGTGATGATTTTGGTGATAAAACTCCCGGTTCCTGTGAAGGAAACTCCCAGTCTTGCACAGGGCCCTGCTGTCGTGTCCCAGGGAGGAAATGTGCTGGGCAGATGAAAGCTGGAGATCTGCTGCTGCACTCCTGCTTTCCTTGCATCTCTTAAGGAGCTGATGATGGACAGAGGCAAACACGAGCCTGGGACGTGTCACCCCCTGACCAGCTTCCAAACAAAACGCTGAGGGAGGGGAGAGGGAGATGCACGAGGGTTTCAGACCAAAAAAATCAAGTTCTTCGCTAGAATAAGCACATGAACAATTCCCTCCAAGCCCAAGTAGCTCAGATTGTCACGGATTATCTGCACAGAAATGTCCTTAAAAACGAAACAAAAAATCTCTAGGAGCATTGTCATGAATGTATTTCATTATCAGCCTTACTAACATTATCATTCTTAAAAAGATGGGGTGAAAAGAGGTTTTTTGGTCAATATTAAGATCAATAAAGGCTTGAAATGTCCCCCCATGGTAAATCCTTGCTCACCAGGTTTTACAGGACGATCAGATGTTCAACCTTCCCTCCAAGGTTGCTGCCAAGCTCTGGGAAGAGCTGATGACATCATAGGCATGGAGAGAGGCCCCTTTTCCAAAGGCAGAGTGTCTGGGTGGCTGGGAATTCCTGGAGTGTCAGGAAGAGCAAAGGAATATTCCTCCTAAGAGCAGGGATAATGGGAATTCTAGGGGCGGTCAGTGATGGGGCAGGTTGTCCTTCCCCAGGGAGGGGACAGTCACACCTGGGCATGGCCACATTGCCCTGCCTTGGCTCAGAAAACACAACAACACATCATCTCCCACCCTATTTCCTTTTTTGTTTGTTTGTTTCTTTCCAGGCGTTTTCTAGACGGAAAAAAAATCCCGAATTTCACGTCAATGAACGGTGAAACAAAAGCCACTCCCTCAGCCCCTTGTGCAGGGCAGGCAGGGAATTGCCAGCCCAGTTAAAATATTTATCTCCCTGACAGCACACAGCTGCTGAGGTGCAGGGATCTGCAGCTCCAGGGGCACCAGTTATTCCAGGCAGGAATGTCTCATTAACTCCGCCTGCAGGACGGGCTGAACCCGCAGCTGGGGGCGCCCAGAGGGCAGCAGGACAAACACCAGCACAGGTAAAGGGAGGGGAAACCCAACACTGCTCCATCCTCAGGGGGATGGCACCAAAAAACGTCCCGTGGAGGCAAGAGAAGAGCTCTGGGGGAAGCACAGCGGGGCAGGGAAATGGGATCTGCTGTCCTGTGCCGGGTCTGGGCAACGTGAGCAAACACAAACCTGGCCCTTGGCACCTCCTTTTCCACAGGGACACGTGGCTGCAAACCTCCAGCACCTTCCTGAGTCACTTCCTGGCCTATCTGTTGGCAAGGCAAGCTCCTTGGAAATTTTCAGAGAGGCATTTTACAGTGCTTTTACCATGGTGTTTATTCCTAATTCAACCTGTGGCTTTTAAGACACGACTCAGTTATTTCTAAGAGTAATAGAGAGAAAAAATATTTCTGACAGCAAGCAGCCTTTGGAGAATGCTTTGGAACAGTTTTAAGAGTGTAACAAACCTGGATGAGAAACTCAAGCGCCTCTTCTTTTCTCAAGACTCCCTGGTTTAAGTGGACACATTGAGTCCTAATTCCAAAATTATCTTGGTGGACCAGGCTCATCCTGTCAAACACCTTCCTCCATTCCAACCTACTAAAATCCCCAAACAGCTCCAAAGCATGAAGATGGTGAATATTCCCACCACACCACAACAGAGTGGGGTTTTGTGCGGGGTTGGGGTGGAGAAGGACTTCTCCCAACACCTCCCTGCCATTGCAGGGACTTGATTGGAATTTACCAGCAGGGTCCCTCTGACACTGAAATTGCTGCAGTCATTTCTTTGTCTTTAAAATGCCATATAATTGCTAATGTAATTAGTGATGTATACAGAGGGGGCCCGTGCAATTACCAAGTCCTAAGATCAAGTAATTAATGTTCTGTCAACAAAACAGCAACTGTTTCATTAACAACTGTCTGGGTTTGAAAGCAGCTCAACTCAGAACGTACCCACTTGGCTGAGTTTGGCAAGAGCAGCGAATCCCAGCCCAAAACACACCAGCCTGGGTGTGGAGAAGGGGGCTGTGCCATCCCCACCTCCAGCTCCCAGTTATTCCCAGTAAGGTGAGGATTCACCAACGCTGCCCGCAGGGACGGGGCTCACAGCTGCAGGTCCCAGTTTCATGGGTGACTTCAGGCTTTAAAAAACCTGCAGAGGGTTTCTAGGATCTGCAAAGGTTTATTGGATTGCAGGGCTTGGCATTTTGGTGAGGGCTATGATTTTGCTGACCTCTGAATTTGCTTTGTATTCCCAAGGTTTTCTCTGCTACCACCAGCACCTCCCTCAAAGGGACAGCAGAGTTGTTGTGGTTTGTTGGCATTGTTATAAATACTAGTAAAGAGCTGTTGCCCCTACCCCATAACTCTGCCTGAAAGCCCCTTTAATTTCCAAATTACAATACTTTGGAGGGAGGGAATTTGAATCCTACATTTCCTAAGGAGGTCTTGCCCCTCCTTGGCAGATGCCTGCCTTCCAAACCAAGACACTCTGCTACCACCAGCACCTCCCTCAAAGGGACAGCAGTGGGGTGCCCACCCTGATTTTTCACTCTCCTTCCTTTACCAATCTGAGTTTTACAAAGAGGTTTTTAACCAGGTTCTCACCTTGCCCTTTTCCTCACAGCTCTTTTTGCAGAGCTCACGTCCCCCCAAGTGTTACCCTTTGGTGTCTCCTGCCTGTCTCCTTGTCTCAGTGCCTGTTTTTAAGGGTGACACCCTGAAAGGTGAAGCCTGGAAGGAGCTGTGCTGGTCCTACCTGTTGGATTATTTCTTTTTCTGACCCAGAGACGGAGCTCCTGAGACATGTTAAAGACTTTTATTCCATTTCTCTTTCTATATTTCTATTAACAATACACAATTCTCCATTATTAAGCTTAAAACCTTCTACTATCTTGCTAAGCATATTTTTCTGCTGTCTTAAGGTCTATCTTAACCAAACCTAAAACCTCAAAACTATTGTTTCATGTCCTGTGTCATTGTATCTCCTCTTCTTTCAGGCTTTGTAGCTGTAGCCAGCTCCAAGTTCTCTGTTCTTTCTGTTCCTGAGGCCTCCTTTCACAGCTTCTGAAAATCTTCTTATCTTTATTATTCCCCACATTTGCTGGGCCTCCATTCCAGGATAAGCTCAGTGCTCCACCTCGTGCCCTCAGAGGATGGAATTCCCAATCCTCCAGGCTCCATCCCCGCCATGGTTTTGGCTTCTTTTCCTCTGCCAAGGTCAGATTAATACATGGGAATTGTGTATTGGTGTTCAGACTTGGGTGTTTATTATCTCTTATCTATTTACAGCCTCAAGAGCCGTGAGGTTTAACTAACAAGTTAGAAAATGGAGGTGAAATGGAGAACCTCTAACAACTCTTTCCAAGGTTATTTAAGTGCTAATTACCCAATAACGAGATGACACCTCTATTATTTATATTTTTGACCCAACAATGACCACCCAAGGCCCGCAATGCAGATCTTTTCCACCCCATCACAGAAAACTACCCAAACCCGTGAAGAAGGAAGAAGGTGAGGAAGGACTCAGACAACACCTTAAATCTTCCAGATTGCCTCACATATATTGCTATGGACTAAAACCCCAAATTCTCAGAATTCCAGGACCTCCCTCTTCCCCCTGCCCACTTTTCCTGAGCCTCAGACAGCACAGCACATGGTTAGCACAGCACAGGAGCTGTGGCAGGGTGGAATTAAGCAGCAGGAGCAGGAGGGATCAACGAGGATTTCCGGGGAGATTTGAAACACAAACAAGCACGAGGAACTCTAAAAGTACACAATTTTTTTTTTCCCCCTCCCGCTCTGTGCGTGTCGTTTTATTACAGGGTAATTAAAGAACACTTTAAAATTGTGATTAATGGGCTTTTTAGCTTCAGAGAAATCACATCTTTGATGTCAGTCGCTTAAACATTCCGTTTACTTTGCCATTGAGGAATGGAAATAAATAAAGGATGCTGAGGATGCTTTTTTTTTTTTTTCTCCCTTTCCTGCTTTCTACAGGGAAGGTTTGTAACAGTCACACGGATAAAAATGGGATTCATGCAAGAAAAAAAATGAAAAAATTTCCCTCCCAGCCTGAGTGAATGAAACGCTGGTCACAAGGACCAGCTCTGGTCACACGCAGTGTCACAGGGTGGCTGCAGCAGCACTCGGTGTTTACACAGAATTTGGAGGTTCCCTCCTCTGGGCAGCTCCACACAGCAGCAATAATTCGGATTATTGGATTTAACAGAGGGTGGGGGAAGGAGCTGTGGTGCTGCAGATCCCAAACCAGCACCAGGCACCTTCACAGCCCATTCCCTGGGGAACAGACACTTCCCAGGATGGAGGGAACGAGCGGAGCTGCTCCTGGTCTCTCCAGCAGCACCAGCAAATCTCAGGTGCCCAAAGCCTGCTCTGCTGCTCGGCTTGAGGCACTGATTGCAGCAATGCCTCTCTAGGGTGCTTGTTTTTGTTTCACTGGGCTATTTTTAACCACGGGTGAATTTGCACAGGGCGGGGAGTTAAGGAAGAGATCAGCTCTACTTGCCTTTATTTTTCCTTCAGTTTAAGATCTGGGCTCCACCACCACCCACAAACCCTCGACAGCCTGAACCCCACGCTTTTATCATAAATGTTATGGAGGTGCTCAGTCCCACGACACCATTTTCAGCCCCCTGGCAGCCTATTTAGCCAGTATTTTTTTAAAAAAAATTCTTAATTTTCACCCTTTTCCCTCCATTTCTCCTTTCTCAGCCTTGCCCTTCACACCCGTAACTATAGAAAATAAAAAGGCAGGTTTTGGAGTTTGAGGGGATAAATTAATCCGTTAGGCTCTATTTAAGCACCAGTTTCTTAAAATATTTTTGAAGCTTTATTAGAGTTCCTTAAAATATTTTTGAAGCTTTATTATCTGTGGGGGTTTTTTTGCATAAATCCTGCCCCCCCCCCCAGACACTCTTCCTTCCAAATATCCACCTCTGGGCAGATTAAAATTAAGGATGCTTTTCATTCAGCTGCTTTTGGAGGAAAAAGGGAGGAAAGGAAAGAAGGGACGGGGGGGGGAAAGAGGCAACTTTAATACTCTACAGTAGCACAACCCCCCTGGGCATAAAGCAGTGCTCAGGTAGACACATCTGGTGAAATGCATCACATCAAATTAGTATCAAGGGTATTGAGATTCTGAGACGCCTGGCAGACAATTCCCCTTCTAATGTACTGCTTTGGAGCTTGTTGAGGAAACTTGAATCCCAAATCTCCAGTGGAATGAGTGATACTAAACATGCCTGCTCAAATACTGAAAGTGAAGATCAAAGACGCAGTGTCCAAATTGGCTTTGCAAACAAAGCAAGCCCGGGGATCCCCAGGAGGACGTGGTGCTAATTTTATCAGATCTCCTCGACTTCTTCCTCCCAACAGTTTGTCATTTAAGAAAAATAATAATAATGATGATAACGATAATTATGAGAATGCGTTTCTGGCTGGCTGGTTGTGACACAAACAAATTCGGTGCCTCTTAAGGGTGTGCTTTGCAAGGCACCTTAATCCAGTTAAAGTGAAAAATGAGAATATTTCCCTCTGAAATCTGCCCACGCCTCGGTCCCCAAACCACACATAGACAAACACGCAGGGCCATGAATATTTCAGCACAGCTCAGCCCCTCAGATCAATACAGGCAACTCTCAAGTTCTATTGATTTTCAGAGGTTTGGCTCACAGGGGTGATAAAATATTTCTCAAGTTATGAAACCCGAGCTGGGGAGCTTTTGCTGACGCCTCAGCATTTACCAGGCACGTCCCTCTCCCTCCGTGTGGATTTATGACTAAGCAATAAGTCCTGGAGAGGTGGGCACTGCCATCCCACAGGGCCCAC
Source organism: Hylia prasina (assembly GCA_013397195.1). Classification (NCBI taxonomy): domain Eukaryota; kingdom Metazoa; phylum Chordata; class Aves; order Passeriformes; family Sylviidae; genus Hylia; species Hylia prasina. The sequence continues at coordinate 88,972 of VYXD01002323.1, forward strand.
TTAAGGTCAAAAAGAGAAATCAGGGCGGTCCAAACTTGTGTTTTCTGAGGTAATCACTTATTCTTTCCCCTCCAAGCCCTTATTCCAAGATTCATTAGGCAGCGAGTGAAATTCCCTTTCAGCGTCCCCTGTAAGCTGTCAGAGAGAAAGGGACACCAAAGCAGACACCAAATAAAGCAACTCCCTGCTGAGGCAGGGGACTTAATCCTCTCCATATGGAGAGGAAATGCACTTAATTATGTATTTATGCATGTCATTGCAGGCTTATATCTTGTTTCACTTTCATCCACAATGATCCAAACCCATTTCAATATAATGAGTAAACATTTCTGGGTTTACAATAACAGGAGCACACGCTGCCTCACCATTTCCCAGCCATTTCCTCGCAGTTCAGTTTTTATTTGTCCTGGAGCAGCACCCAGGGAATGCTGTGCTGCACTCTAAGGGGTTTAGAATCACAAAACCCAGAAGAGCTGGCCCCAAAGAGCTTAAAACTGAGCTGAAAAAGGATTTTGAGAGAGGAGAGGGAATCAGTGGGTGCTGCTTGCAATATTCCAGTCGTTCCCTCCCAAAATGGGTGTCTCTGCATCACCAAAAATCACCTTTTTAATCCAGTCCAACACAGTCAGTCAGGGACTGAGGTCATTTGCTGGCCCCACCACCAGACCTGGTGGATGTGAATTTTGGATCTTGAGTTGCTTTTTTTGGTAGTTCAGGAGGAGAATCCTCTCTGTTTCTTTGTTTAAAGCTGTTTTGGTTTTTATTAATATTACATTTTTTTTTTTTTCTTACCAAGGAGCTTTGAGGGCCAGGGACACCCTGTGCTCCCCTCAGATGGCAGGACAATGTCCCAAACAGCCCCTGCCACTTACAGAAAAGGTTTCAGGGGGAAAAAACAGCAGAGAAAAGAGACCTGTCCATATCCACAGGCCAGGGCAAGGGGGGAGCCTTAGAGACATTCCCAGAGCTGCAATTCAAAAATGCAAGAAAAAGGACATTTTCCAGGTGATTCACAGAAAAAAAAGAGGATTTGTGTGCGTGGGCAGAGACCCACTGGCACAGTTACACTGCCCTGATCTGTGCATGACCTGGAGAGAGCTGAATTGAACTGAGATGATGTTGGGGGTTAAGTTTGTTCCTTCAAACCAAGACAGACACCCAGAAAATCTCATTTACAGACCCTTCCCCGGGTGCCAGAGCTTGGCATGGGGGGCACAGCTCGCCCAACTCCCACTTCTCCTCTGTGTGACGGCCTTTTATGACTTTCAGGAAGTGGAACACACACAAAAAAACCCAACAAGCCCTTCATTTCACTTCTTCAACCCAAATCTGCTTTCCCCCCTCCTTCCTGGCAAAGAGAATCCATCATCCCCCTCATTGAAACGCCGGGTTCTGCGGCCCAGCCTGGTGAAACTCTGCTGCTGGCACTTCAAAAATGCAAGTTCACATCCTCCCACCCCCTGGCAGCCCTCCCCTGGCAGCAATACCTGGGAAGAATCCTCAGGCAGTGAAAACCCACCTGGAACCCCCACATTGGCCATCTCTCATCAAATTACACTTCTCAAGCTGTTCGCTCCCCAAACCCCCTCAGATGCTCTCTGATATTTTTCCCACAACTGGTGTTAAGCTGTAATTGCTGGCTGCATTTTTTTTTTTTTTTTTTGCCCCTCTTGAATAATTGGTGTTAGATTTGCCACTTTACAGTCCTTGGGAATGCGACCTGTCCTTATAAAGCTTCCAAAAAAATCCCCGTGAATGGCCAATTTTCTCTCCTTTATTTCCTCCTGCAGCAATGGATGTGCCCTCCCTGGACCAGATATCAGATCTGCCTTTGGAGCATAAAAAAAAAATATCCTTTCAGCAATAATTTTTGCAGTAACACTTCTAACATACCTGGGAATAGAGTCAGGTCTTTAACAGATATAAACTGGCAGAGCTCCACTGATTTTAATGGTTACCTTGGTTTGCACCACTTGGAGGGTTCACTGAGAAATTTTTGCACATTTCCAAGCTCAGACAAGCTCATTTCTCATTATTTAAAAGGCTCAGCTTGAAAATCAGCATAGAAAATCAAACTCAAGCGATAAGAACAGCTGTTGTTAAATAAGTGGAGACTGTAGTTCAGGACATGCCTAATGGGAGGTCCAGTGAATCCATCAACACCCTCAATTACCTCCTTGAACTGGACCCTCACCTTCCAAGGTGCCAAACCCCACATTTCCAGCGGGAGATCTGTGGGCTGGGACGTGCAGAAGGTGGGAGTTTGGCATCCACAGCCAGGAGGATCCTCATTTCAATAAATTGCACACAAGGTTCACTTTGGAGAGGAGGGATTTGCACACAGAAAACGTCCTGCAAGGCTGATGTTTCCTAGTGCAATCACAAACTTCTGCAGCCTTTCCCTTCAGCAGGTTCCTGGAGAGTTTCAGCAGTGCAGGATCCAGCTGCCTTCCCCTTCCCAGAGCTGGGGAAACGGGCTGGAGCGTCCAGGGAAGGAGGAATGGACAAATCCAGGAGTGCTGGGGAATTCCATCCCTTCTATAAAGAGTTTGGGCAATCCCTGCTCAAGAGATGTGCTTTAAATATTTCATATTGGAGTGTTCTTGGGTGCTGGGGCTTGGAGAGTGAGTGCACAAACCCACTGAGTTATTTAATTTATATATAATAACCCATTGTGTGATATAATCTTATATTGGAGTGTTCTTGGGTGCTGGGGCTTGGAGAGTGAGTGCACAAACCCACTGAGTTA
>VYXD01002323.1:94275-131071 GCA_013397195.1 Hylia prasina
CTGCTGTGGCTGGCAGGACCAGCCATGATGTGCTTTAAATATTTTAGGTTTAAGTATAAATATAAGATGATATCACACAATGGGTTATTATATATAAATTAAATAACTCAGTGAGTTTGTGCACTCACTCTCCAAGCCCCAGTGTCCAAGAATATACCAATATAAGATTATAAGATTATATCACACAATGAGTTATTATAAATAACTCAGTGAGTTTGTGCACTCACTCTCCAAGCCCCAGCACCCAAGAACACTCCAATATAAGATTATATNTTTAAGTATAAATATAAGATTATATCACACAATGGGTTATTATATATAAATTAAATAACTCAGTGGGTTTGTGCACTCACTCTCCAAGCCCCAGCACCCAAGAACACTCCAATATGAAATATTTAAAGCACATCTCTTGAGCAGGGATTGCCCAAACTCTTTATGGAAGGGATGGAATTCCCCAGCACTCCTGGGCTTGTCCATTCCTCCTTCCCTGGACGCTCCAGCCCGTTTCCCCAGCTCTGGGAAGGGGAAGGCAGCTGGATCTGGCACTGCTGCTGCAGCTCCACAGTAGCCTGACCCCCTGGCCCCTTCCAGCCATCCCCAATTCCCGGCGTTACATGATTCCTCATGGCACTTTCGTGGCGCTGGACAGGGCAGAGGTCAAGGTCTGGAATGTCACCAGAGCTGCTACTTAACGGGGACAGACAATTAGGGGATTGTCTGGGCGGGGGAGCTCCGGGCCGGGTGTGATAAGCTGCAATCAGCCCCGGGAGGTGATAAGAACAAGCTGTGAGCCACTGGGTTCCCTTTCCACCCTCCTCATTTTCTGGCATCCCTGGAGTTCCTTCCAGTCTTCTCCTTCTTCTCTGGCATCCCTGAGTTCTCTTTCCAGCCTTCTCCTCCTTCTCTGGCATCCCTGGAGTTCCTTCCAGCCTCCTCCTTCTTCTCTGGCATCCCTGGAGTTCCCTTTCCAGCCTCCTCCTCCTTCTCTGGCATCCCTGGAGTTCCCTTTCCAGCCTTCTCCTTCTTCTCTGGCATCCCTGGAGTTCCTTCCAGCCTTCTCTTTCTTCTCTGACATCCCTGAAGTTCCCTTTCCAGCCTTCTCCTTCTTCTCTGGCATCCCTGGAGTTCCTTCCAGCCTTCTCCTTCTTCTCTGGCATCCCTGGAGTTCCCTTTCCAGCCTTCTCCTTCTTCTCTGGCATCCCTGGAGTTCCTTCCAGCCCTCTCCTTCTTCTCTGGCATTCCTGGAGCTCCCCTGCCCTGTGCTGCTCACATCCAGCTGCACACAAAACCCTTCACCACCCCACAGCCAAAGGACTGAGGTTGGGCCGTTTGCAGACGTTATTTATAATTATTATGATGTTGTTTCTGCATCCTAATCCTAAACTAACACCCATTCCCTGACAGACTCACACACAGCCCACAGCCACTTGCAGGAGGGAGCTGAAACTGCATTCCCAAAGCCCAGAAAAGCACATCAAGCCACGGAGTTGCTGCATTTTAAGTAACAAAACCAACCCAAAATAACCTGGCAAACCCTTATTCCCAAGCATCTCAGGCTATTTGTCACATCTGAATTATTTGTTTAAGATGAGCAAACCCCATTTATTCCTGGTTGGAGGTAGGGAATAAATATCACCATTTATTTTTTACTGCAGAATACTGATAATGGCATTGCAGTTCTCTAACACCTCTAATTCCAGTGATCTCCCTGTATTTTATTGTGGCCCTGGTTCACCAAAAAAAATGTAATCACAGAATTAAAATCCCATTTACTCCAGCAGAACGTACTCAAGTGCTTTGCTGAACTGGGGGACTAAACTATTAAAATTTACATGCCCACAAGGCAGGAATTATCTCTCCTGGTTCACAGAGGAGAGGAAATGAGGCTTGCAGAGAAACTCCCCCAGACCTGCACTCGATCCGAGGTACGTCCAAGTGAAACACGGGGATGCACAAGGATCCAAAAACAACAGGCTGGAGGCAGAGCCTGCTTTCAGGAGTTTGACGTGCTCACCTCTGAGCCCCGGAGTGCAGAAGGAACAGGACCAGGTGGGAGGGATGAGTCCATGGGCACTGAATATGAGCAGTCTGGAGAAATTACATCAATTGCTCTCCTCCCTCAGAAGGGGCACCCAGCTCTTGCTTTAACCCAGCTCTGACTCAACATCTGAAATCCCAGCCTTGCCTCTGGGTTCAGAGGAGGATTTATGGAGATCTGAGCCCTCCCAAGCTCTGCTGGATGTGTGTCTCGCCCAGAGCTGCTCCACAGGACCTTCTCAAGCAACACACAACGTCCTGGGAATCCTCCCCTGCAGTTCCTGGGTGGGAAATGCATCTCCTGAGGATCCTCCTGGTGTTTTACACCAAACCCACATGTGGACTTTTCAGCCCCTGTGCTGAAACCCAGGAACCCCACAGCTCCCTCCCTCACCACCCCTCCTCCCTGTCCTGCTCACAGAGAAAGGTTGGGAAGAGTTTCTGGGGTTTTGTCCCGGCCAAACAGCCACCCTTCAGAGCAAAAGGCAAAACCACCGTCCACTTCTAATATTCCCGAATAAAACAGCGTTTTAAAAGGAAAATGAATTTTTCTAAGGTTGTCCCCCAACAACCTGGGACAGAGCAGCAAACTCCACACAAAGTGAACATCAGGCAAGGGCAATTCTCTCTTTCATAAGCCAAAACTGAGAGAATATCCAGGATGTGATTTATTTACATTCCTCGGTAAGGCACTTGGAGCTTTGGGGGGTTTTTTTTGTGTTTTTTTTTTTTCTTTTTGTTTCAAACCAACTTTTGTCGGATGAGTTTGTCTGAAAATGTCTTGTAAAGCCCCGGACAAGTTCTGCTGAGCAAATCCAGGCCTGCATTTACTATTCTCAAGCTTCCAAGGCACCTTCCTGCACCATAAATGCACCGTCATGGAGCAGTGAGGGGGGAAAAAAAGGAGGGAAATGAATCAGGGCTGGTCATATCCAAACTATTAAATGTAAAACTCGTGTTTGTGAGCCTCAGAGGCTCCTTAAAGCGCGGGGAACGTCATCAGTCTGACCCTGCTGGGGGCTGTGGCTTGTTTAAAGGTTGGTGTAGCACAGTTTCTTTGAGGTCCAGACCCACGTAAGCCCTGCCTGATGTGAAGTGAGAGGTTCTATAAAAACTGGGAAAGAATGGCTCACTTGGAAAACATCTGTTCAAGCGTTCTTTGTCGTCTGGGCCCGTGGCAGACCCGGATCCAGAGGAGTCCAGCCTGTGCTAATGAAAGGTTTGCTGAGGGCTGAGGGAATGGAGACGTGGAAGTTGTTATCCCCCAGCTACAGCTCGGGTCACCCCAAATTCTGCGAGGATTTCTTCACCCAAAGGGGTTGTTAAACGTTGGAATGAGCTGCCCAGGGAGGTTTGCCCATCCCTGGAGGTGCCCAGGGAAGGCTGGAGGTGGCACTCAGGGCTCTGGGCTGGGGATGGGGCACAGATCAATGACCTTGGAGGGCTTTTCCAACCTCGTTTCTTTCACGATTCCCCAAAATCTGGGAGTCAAAAGACCAAGTGAGAATCTGCCTTTCCTTTCCTGAAATGCAGTAGGAACCTACTCCACGACAATTTCCACTGCGTTTTAAACAATAAAAGATGAGTGTTTGTACAGCCTGGGCAGAATCTCCAGCTGCACTGGGTACAAACCTCCAGCTTCTCTTGCTGCTGCTGTGCTGGGTGTTAAATCAGCTGCCACTGGTACAATCCTCCTGCAGAAAGAGCCCCTTCCTCCTCCCTTCATCTAATCTGACCCCCAGGGCATCAGAGCTTTCTCCTCTGCAGCTCCTGCCCATCAGTGCATCTCCTTTGCATCTCTTTTCCCCTTCAACTCATTCACACTCTCTCCTAAACTCAGCTGGAAGCATCTCTTTTCCCCCTTGCCCATGACTCTTAATTTCTCTCTCCCTTGGCAGTTATTTAACTCATTAACTGAATTAATTTTAACCCTAAAGCACTTTGGGTGAATAGATTTTATGAAAGATCTGATGCGAAATGAAGTCTTGGGGGCCTTTTTTTGGCGCTGGAGGTGCACAAAGGAGCCTCAGTGTGCCTGAGAAGCAGACCCTTATTTCCCAATTTCTGCGTGGAGCTGAATCTCAGAGCGACTCCCGGCTTCCATTTAATGACAAAGTGGCTCTTTGATTGATAAAAGTCCCACGCCTCTGATGCAGACTAAATAGCCAAGCATCCTGAACAGTGGAAAAATTATTCTTGGATCTGCATGAAATGAGATTCTCCGTCATTTTCCCACACTCGCTCCTTAGAAAAATTCCTTTTCATTTTAAAATGCGGTTTTATTAGGGAATATTAAGAGCAGAGGAGACTCCAACACGGTGGTTTTGCCTTTTGCTCTGAGGGCTGGCTGTTTGGCTGGGAAAAAAAAAAACAAAAAACAGAAAGTCAACAGAGAAATAACATGGAAGTTGCCCGACAGATTGTTTATTTTGCTTAGGTGCACTGGTGGCTTTGAAAAGCAGTTTCGTTTCTCTTTCAGGTCAATAACACATTTGTTCACCAAAATTGCACTGGAGACAAGAGTCTACCAACAGGAGGTATTGACTGGAGGCTGCCAGCACCCAAAAAGGAGCATTTTCAGCTGGCTGGGCACAAGTGTTTTCTGAGGCTACAATTTTCCACTGAAGCGCTGGGACGAGGAGGAAGGGAGCCTGCAGGAGTGCAAGGGGAAGGAAAGGGAATTAGACATTCCACATATTCCACGGACAGGAACACGGCTCCTGACTGGCAGCTTGATGAGTTTCAGCCCATCTGAACTCAGATATATCCAAATTTATACATTTATATATCATTGCCTGTTTTCTAAAATGATGATTACTGTCCTCCCTGTTGTTTGGAATGGAGAAATTCATCATAGCCAGACCATCCCTTCCAGAAACAGCCAGTTTTCCCTGCAATTTTCACAGTTCAGGTGAAAATAGAACAAATCTCAACTTTAAAGAGCTTTTCTTCACCAATAAAACAATTAGAGAACAACAGAATTAAGAGTGGCCCATAAAATCACCTTCTGTTTCCCATCCCTGCCACCTCCTCACTGAATCACCTCAAGCAAGTCACTCCCCAAATCCCTTTTTTATTCCCAACCCTTCCCTGCTCAGACCAGCAGGGACACTGGACGTGAGAGGTGAGCAGGTTTAATGCCATGATGGCTCAGCAGCTCAACAACATTCCCATAAAAAATAAAATCCACAAAGTGACTGGAATGTGCCCCATCCCCGGGGGTGTCCAAGGCCACGTTGGATGGGGCTTGGAACAACCTGGGATAGTGGAAGGTGTGGAATGAGACCTTCAAGGTCTCTTCCAACCCAAATCATTCCATGATTTATGATGCAAATAATGGGAAAAAAAACCCAAAAAAAAGGGGTCCTGGTTGGCTGCTATCCTGTTTTCCTGAAAGGAAAATCAGCGCTGCTTTGAAGACCAGCCTGGCACACAAAAGCTCCAGCCCATTTTTTTGTTAGAACATATTTATTTATTTCAGTGTGTTTGAAAGCTTCATTCAGCTTCTGCAGCAGGACCAAACTTCCAGGAAAAGGGATAAAAGTGGCAGGAGGGCACTGCTGATGGGCTTGGAAAAAGGGGGGAAAAAGGAGGAGCAGGGGTGTGGGGACCCAGGACATTCCTCTGGCTGCCCCGGGTGGTCCCAGACCCTGGCAAGGGTCTCAGAGACCTTGGCACAAAGTCAAAAACACCAGAGCCTTTGATTTTAGTCCTTGGGAAAAATNTGAGAATCTTGACTTCTTCTTCAGTCGTGGGGCTTGGGAAAAGACTTTTTCTAACATCTTGGGGGTCATTTCAACCCAAGAAACCCGAGAGAGGGGGAGAGAAAAAGAACCTGTTTGCAGCTGCTGCTGTTTTCTCCCCCTCACACGCTTCAACCACTGAACACCCTGCTCTGATCCTCAGCGCAGGTGACCTGGCAGCTCTTTCCTCACCTGTAATTCCTGGATTTCAGCTCATTTCAGAGACTGCTGCAGAACCAGCCCTGGTCAGAGCTCAGAGCCAAAGAGGAGCCCCTGCACCACGGGCACGTCCCTGCCTCCCTGAGACACGGAGTGAATTGACCCCAAAGCCAGCCCTGGAGCTGCTGGAGGTTTTTCCACCAGCAGCAAATAAGGAGCAGGGCTGAGGAGCTGAGCCAGAGTAATTTGGGCAGTTATTCTTTGCCTGAAAGGTGATCCTGAACGTTTATCCCCTCCTCGTTAGTGGCATCATTCAATCAGGACGGCTCAGGCTGGGAGTGAAGGGATTGCAGCCACCCAGGGAATTCCTCGCTCCAGCCAGGAAATGTGGGGTTTGTTAGTTCAAACAGCATCTGTAGGAAGCTGGTAAACAACATCTGAGACGATGAAAGATCACGTCAGCTCCTCGCTTTGAAGTAAAAGATATTAAAAGCACGAGTGCAGGAGTTTTTATTCCAGCTTAGCCCCCCCTGCCTGCTGATCCCCGAGAACCTGGCATGGCTCTGGCTGCTGCAGAACAAGCTGGATTATAAAAATGCATAAAAATATCAATGAGACCCTTCGAAGTGACATGAAAAAGAGAGGAGGGGGCTGTTCCTGGTGATGCTGCCATTAAAGGCAGTTTGTTACTCGGTGCCTGGAATGGAATCAAACATCCTTGCAGGCCCAGAGTGACATTTCCAGCCTGGAAAGTTTCGGACGTGTTGTCACCTGGATGGGCACATTATGGAGATTCAGAGGCAGAGCCATCAGTTTGTGCACACAGTCAGCACCAAGGGCAAGGACAAGGAGTCACATTTTAACAGTCTGCTGAGGCACTGAGCTGTGAATTCTCCCATGTGCAAAGTCAGGTAGGCTTTTTGTTATTAATTATCAAGGTACAAAAACGAGTTTAGGGGCCTCTGCAGGGCTGCAAGTCACTGCCTGCAGTGGGCTCCATGACCCTGTGGGTCCCTTCCTGCTCAGCCTGTTCTGGGATTCCCCAAAGCTGCAGGAAAACCATGGACACAGTTGCTCCTGGAAGCTCTTTCCAGCTCTCTGGACCCCACCTGGGATCCAGAGCACACATCCCTGGCAGCCCCTGTCATTTCAGCCCACTCCAACCACCCCAGACACCCAAAACCTGCTGTTCCCACCTCTCCTAAATCCCCTCAGCCTCTGCTTCTCTGCTTCCCTCCTCTCCACCTCGGGTTTTCCTCTGAGCTCATCAATCCCACCATGTTTTCCACCCTTGATGCTCCAGAGCCCAGTGGATAAAGCACTGGCCTGGGATGGTGGAGGCCCCTTAGTTCCAGGTCTCCAGTGGTGCTGCAGTGCAGCCCCTTCCCTCTCTCAGCCATTAAAACAAGGAGAACAATTTACATCTTCATTTGCAAAATGCTTTGAGATCTCGACATGAAAAGAGCCAAACAGCAAGAATGAATAATAGATGAGAGCTACAGGACAAGAGACGGGTTTATTCCTGGCCCTGACATGCCAAGTGCAATATTTTTATCTATGTAAATATTTTTCCACAATAAATTATTGTTAGTAGCTGCTTTTATTTTTTTTTTCTTTTTCTTTTTTTTCTTCTTTTGGTTTTGTTTTGTTTTTTGAAGCCTTGAGCTTTCAAAATAGCCTGGTCAGGGAGACCTCTGAAAAACATAACCCTGATGATGTGGAGTCTCTTTCTAGTGCTACTGTACAGCCTCTTGTCACCCAGAAAAGGACCCTAAATTGTGTATTTAATACATATCCAGGCATCGTTACAAGGGTGGAATAAGCACATAAAGTCAAATTCAAACTACTCATGTCCACGTGTCAGGAGATGCCTGAAAGTTGAAACACTCAGAGGTGTTTTGCCACCTGATTTGTTTGATGAGATGCCTTTCAGCACATTAAAATGCATTTATTTGGGGTGCCATGAGGCTTACAGAGAAAAAGAAAGAGCTCTAGGGTTCAGCACATCCAGATTCTGCAGAAAACAAACATCTGAGGCCCTGACCCCACAAGAAACCCCACACCAGCAGCTCTGGCTCTTCAGCAGAGCTGGGTTTGTGACCCTAAACCCTTAAATTTAACTGCTGTTCCCAGATGAAGGAGGGATGGAGGATGAGGATAAAGGGTTGGACAGGGCTTGGAGCACCTGGGGCAGTGGGAGGTGTCCCAGCCCATGGCTGGGGTGGCACTGGATGGGATTTAAGGTCCCTCCAGCCCAAAGCATCCCAGGATTCTGTAATTCCATGGAAAGCAGATGTTCCAGAGGCTCCAGACAGCCACCAAGGAGTCTAATTCCTCTGGTTTTATAGGGAATATTGTGGTGCCAGGCTGCAGGACCCCCAGTGTGGAACCCCAGGATGGATGGGAGCTGCAGCCAGCAATCCCTGTGATACCTTCAGTTTTAATTCCATGTGTTCCAGGCTCTGTGGTGCCCAGGGTGCAGCTCTGAGCTCACANCTTCCCCTGTCCCCTGTGTCCCAGAGCACCCCAAGTGCCTGAGCATGGACAGGAGCCCAGCCTGGCCCCAGGTGACGGGCTATTAATTATTAATTATTAATTACTGGTGAGGCAGCCTCCCCTCAGTTCCCACTCCAGGGTGGACAATGAGGCATCTCCCTGCTCCAGCCAGGGGCTGCTGCAAAGGGCTGAGCTCCAGCAGGGCCAGGATTTGCTGCTTAGTGCAGAGCACGTGCTCCAGGGGCTGGGAAAACACGGCTCAGCTCAGGATAATCCTGACCCAAACACTGCTCTGAGATGTCTCCTTTTTTTTTTTTTTCCATCAGGATGTGCAGACAAATCTGTTCAGGTTCCTTCTCTGTGACTGCAGGACTTATCACCTCTGCAGGACGAGCAGGGGGAGCAGCACAGGCTCTGCAAGGGAATTCATGGGACCTCGGGAAGGAACATGTGGCTTTGCAGGAGAGTCTGAGCGAGCAGTCTGCAAAGTAATAATGGGTGGAAAAAAATTAAATTGTGTCCCCCAGCGACCCCGAACGGGACAGACCAGGACAGCCAGGGCAGGGAGGAGGGTGCTGGGTGATGCTCTGGTCACCAGGGATCTCTTTAAAAGGACTGTGGGCTCTCAGAACATGCTGGGCTCCAGTCACCCCCTTCTCCAACCCAAAGGTATCTGCCTGCATTACGGGGCTGCAAGTAACGCCATAAAAAGAAAATTCCAGTTTCATTTGACTCCTGTTGCTCTGTACACCAGGGCTGCCTGCTTTACAAGTCTACCAGAGTGAAATAAAAAGTAAGACTTCCTGCATGTCTGCTCCACTTCTCAGGTTATGAGGCAGAGGAAAAAAAAATCATCAGTAACTGCTTTACATATAAATGTGAAAACAATTTTAGAACTCCCTGGCCCTGCATCAACATTCATGTGCCTTTTGCCAGCTCTGAACTGGGTATTATGCTAACTTTAGAGCAATGATAAAGGAAATGGTTCTGCTCCACAGCTCTAGGTTGACCAGTTTACATCCAAGTGTTTGCAGAATTATTCTTCTTCCCCCCGAGGTGTTGCTGGGGATGCTGAGGGCTCTGCAGTTTGTTTAATTTGCTGAGGGGTGACAACACAAAAACCTGGGATCACCTCCCACAGCCACGATCCACCCCAAAGCTGTGCAGGGGAGCAGGGGAGGAACCCAACACGTGAATTACAGCAGCCACAGGCGTGGGCATTACGTCGGTGTGTGGTGCTGGTGTGGTTTATATTAATGCAGAAAGTACAGTCCAGAAAGAGGAAGAGGCTCATTTGTGTGTGTTTCATTAAATCAATCATGGAAAGCCAAATTCTGCACGGCTAAAAGGCAGGAAAACTCGCCCCAAAAGAACTGGATGGGCCCAAGCCCCAGTACAATTTTATTATTTCAGAGCTGATCCACCCACACGAACCAGCCTCACGTTCTGCTGCATCCATCAGCAGCAGAGCACACGCTCCACCAAGGAAAAGGGAAAATCAATACTATGCAATTAAAAATATTTCTTCTAAGTAGCAGCAACCTGTCTTTTCCTTTGGCAAAGACAGCCAAAAGCTTGTACAGTACAAACACAACAGAAGTAAAGCGAGTGGACATTCTCCTTCAGCATTCATAAGCAAACCCCAGGGAGCTGAGTGCCACTTGAGGGAGAAACAAAGCACTTACCTCAGTGTAATGCACTGCCAGAAACCATTAAAAATAAAAACCCAGCAGCATCCAGCAGCCCAGACACTGCAGCTCCTTGCCCTGCCTGCTGGGGATGGCCCTGCAGCCCAGTGGCTGCTCTGGGAACTCCAGCTGAAGCACTCCAGTCCAGTTAGAGCTCCTGGAGGGAGGAACCAAATTCAGGAGTTGTGTTAATTAATGCATTGCCCAGCGCAGGGCTGGGTTCTGGCTGTGGAGGAAGTCCTGGTGGCCAGACCTGGTGTTCTGTGGGCAGGCCTGTCACCTTGAATTTCTACAGCCTTCTGAGAATTTTTTAAACCTTCTGAGAATCTCTGGAGTTTTCTGACTTTTCTAAAGCTTTTCAAACGTTTACATGTTGAAGTGGAGTCTTTCAAGGCCTTTGTAGGAAAAACAGTCTTTGTTTACATTCCTCTCTCGAGGAGAGACCTTTGATGGACTTTTGTCTCTGCCAGTGTGGATGGAGAGGTGGCAACTTCTCCCTCCAATCCAGGGGCAATCCCTGGAAAACTATATAAACCCTGGTTGTAAATAAACTTTCTCTTTCCTGCCTTTGGAGCTCACTTTGTGTGCTGTGCCTTCACTCCGTGTCCTGTTGTGACACAGGCCTTGTGCAAACCCACTGTTATTATTTGGGGTCTGCAAAATTCCTCCCGTGGGCCCAGGAGCCTGTGGAAGGATGTTCTGGGTTTTAAGCAGTGCCATCATTTAATTGTGCAGCACAGGCTGGAGAGTTCTCCCAGCACCCTGAGCTCAGCAGCTCCTGCTGCTCTCCAGGAAGTCACTCAGTCAAACTGTGACTTCTTGGAAAGAAGAGGAGAGGAAAGAGAAACTGGAAACAGAGAAGGGGAAAGGCTGAGATTCCATCACAGTCGTCATCCCTGGGGCAAAGGGTAAGTTTAAATATGGGACAAACGAAATAAGTTTAAATATGGGACAAACTAAACTTCAGCCAAAATAATTCTGTCCAAAAAAAGGATTTTCCCCCCTCTGCTCTCTATGCCCCTGCAACATTCCCCCCAAAAAAACCCCAGAGCCAACTATTCTTTTTCAGGTTAAAAGAAGTGAAGGATTAGAAAGCCAGACATGGGATATATGTGGAACAGAAATACAGGAGATATTTGTAATAAGCTGCAGTTTGATGTTCTCCTGCCCTTTTACACTGGGCTTTCATTTCTAAAGGGAGCAAATCCCAGATCCCACTCCAGGAGCACAGCAGGGTCCTCCTGTCCCTGGATGTGGCTGGTTACAGGTGCTGAGAAGGAACTTGCAGCTTTGCAATATTTGCACACACTCAAGTTATTTTCTTCCCCTTCCTCACCTCCCTTCATTCTTAAACTTTTCTACTCCTTATGTCGTATCTAAAATCAAAAACCAAAATGCACAGTGACAGATTTAAGTGTCTGATCCAAAGGCAAGGAAAGGTTTCCCTGAAGGTGTCTTTAGCCCTGTGGAGTCACCAGCACAGGATTTAACAGATTGTGTGCAAAGCTCTGGAGGGGCAGATATTAAACTCCCCCATCCTGAGGAGATCAGAAACCATGGGAAATGGGGAATGTTCCATTCCTAAGGAGAGCCAAAGATCAACAGTAAAACCAAGCTGGGCTTGGACCTGAGCCATCAGGAGCCAGAGGACCCAGCCTGAACCCTGCCCAGGATGTTTAAGGCTCTGATTTCGTGCCCAAAGAAATCAATTATTGATTTCCACAGGAACTGGAAGACGTCTTCTGTGAGTTGCCCAAAGGGACGCGGGAAGTTTGTGGCAGAGCTGAGCCTCAGCCCGGCTCCCCAGACCTCCCCTGCAGCCATATGTCCATGTGTCCTTTCACATTTCCCTGCCTCCTTTCCAGAAGCCATTTCCCCCCAGCTCTGCCCCCCTGCTCTGCTGGGAGGGAGGAGGTGGCACTTCCCCTCTCCCAGCCGTGCTCTGGCAGCTCCCTCTGCCACTTGGGATGTGCTGTCGCTTCCATGGAAACAGAACCGTGAATCTTTTTCCCAGGAAATGCCTCCAAACTGCCTTCATTTTGTTTTGTTGCTCTTCCTAGGCCAGTCTGCACGCTGGGGCTGTAGGACTTCTGCTGCTATTTAATGTAGAAACGTCCTTTTGGGGGACCAAACTGGGTGCAACGTTAATTTTAGTGGAAAATATCCTCCTTTTTCCAGGGATTTCCCCTTTTCTGCCTGGGGTTCCTTTGCCAACACTGGCCTTGTAGTTTGGATGGCAGGTGGGTATTAAAATATTCACTGATTTTCCTGCATCTGGCATGGCCAAGAGAAAAGAGAACCACAGAATTATGGAATATCCTGAGCTGGACCCACTGGGATCATCCAGCCCAGCTCCTGGCCCTGCTCAGACACCCCAAAATCCCACCCTGGGCATCCCTGGGAGTGTCCAAACTCTGCTGGAGCTCCGGGAGCTTTGGGAACGTGCCCATTCCCTGGGGAGCCTGGGACCCTCGGGGGCAATCCCAAGGACCTGTCCCACAGCAGGTCCAGGTACAGCCCTGGAGCTCACCCTGAACTCTCCCAACGACACGAGGATGAGTTTCCATGGCCTTGTTTAGGGCTGGGAAGGACGTGGAGCTGCTGGAGAGAGCCCAGAGGAGGAAACAAGGACGGGCAGCACCTGAATGTGAGAAGTGCTCCAGTTTTGGGAAGCAGCCAGGAATTCCAGGTTAATCCTAGAGGGACGTACATGGATTCAGCAGAATTTCAAGACTCCGTGTGATACAAGTGCTCAGGAGAGCAGACTCCTGGTCTGAAACCATTGCACAGAATTTTCTTGGAATCCTGGAATGGTTTGGGTTGGGAAGGAACCTTACAGTGGGAAGTGCCAGGTGCTCCAACCTGGCCTTGGNTCTCTCTCCATCTTTCTTTTAGGTTCCCTCAGGTCCTGGAAGGCCACACTGAGGCCACCCCAGTCCAGGCTGAACAATCCCAACTCCTGGAACGTTTCCTCCCTGCAGAGCTGCCCCACCCCTCTGATCATCCTCCACTCCTGGGAGAAAAGAGAAACCAGGACAGGGATGGGAGTGCCCAGGGTGACACAAACCCCAGTGGGAGCAGTTTGTGGAGCCAGCTCCGCTCTGAGGAGGGCTGAACTATTGGAATCATGGAATGGTTAAGGCTGGAAAAGACCTCCAAGACCTTCAAATCCAACTTTCACCGCCAAACCACATCTCCCAGTGCCACGTCCCCACGTTTTTTGGACACTTCCAGGGAAGGAGAAGCTGTAGGAACAGAGGAGACTTTGCTCTCTCGTGTCCTTGGACCAACTTGCCACGCACAAGAAATGATTTTGGCTGCCAAGGAGAATCCTCCCACTGCTCCATCTGCAACGCCGAGCGATCCTCAGAAACCACAGCGTTGGTTTCATGTCTCACAACAGCCTGGGGGAAACTTCACTCCTTTCTTTCTTTTTCTAATGCCATTCCTATCTCTTCCTATTTCCCCTCCGTCTTGCAAACAATTAATTACAACGCTACACCTAAATTATAAATTACCAACTTTTGGGGGGCACGAAAAGAAAAAAAAACAAACCAGAAGACTTAAAAATTCTGAAAGGCTGAGATGTCAAGGCTGGGGAGAAGCAGCTGTTTTGGAAATGTTGCCTTTTTCTTTGTTCCGAATGCTATTTAAACATTGGCAGGGGGCCTCATTAAAGATGAATCGATGAATTAGTAAGTAGTGTTGTAGCCAGAAGAGACAGCATGTGCTCCTGTGGTGAAAACAGATTTACACAAAAGAAAGGAAGGGGGGGAGAAAATACCCCCCTCTCCACATGCAACAAAGTCGGTGTTTTACAATATTCTATCAGGGCTGTGCCAATCCCGGGCAGGATCCATCAGAATTTCCAATCTAAATTCATATTTGGGGGGGGTTAGAAGTTGGAACCGGCTGCGAAGTTTCCTCTGGGCTAAAATGGAATAGATAAGTTTGGAGCCCCAGAGCATTTTGGTTACCAAAATGTTATGAAGTGTGAAATAATAATAATTAGGGGGTACGGCATGGGAATCGCAAGCCAGATACGATCCAGCTGCAAAAGCAAAGAGAGAGATCAGCTCAGCCACCGCCAGGGATGTCTGCAGGCATTAACAGGGAAATGGCACCTCACTTTTGGCACCAGACCTCAAGGGGAGCCCTGGAAAAAAGGGGGGACACGGGGTCTGGGGTGAGGAGGGGAGAGACATCAAGGGGCAGACCCCGAGTGGAGCTGCTTGTGTGACTCTGAAATGCAAAGAGGTCCAGGACACGGGGCCTGTCACAGCTCCTGCCCCCAGCACGGCGCTCCTTCTGGCCTTTCCCTCCCGCTGCAGCTCCAGGAGACGTCAAACAGGAGCGAGGTGGGATTTCCACGCCAGAACAATGGGAATGGAGTCCCCAGCGTGCCTGTGATGCCACCTGCATGTCCCCACCCGGCCCTGGGTGTGGCATCAGACACCTGGGCACCAAGCTCCCCATCCCTGTGCCACCAGACACCTGCTTTTGTGCCACCAGACACCCTCACGTGTCCCACCTTCACACAAAACCTCACCAGGTGTCCCAAATGCTTCTCCAAGTGTCCCAAACGCTTCTCCAAGTGTCCCCAGACACCTCCCAGGTGCCCCAGACACCTCCCCAAGTGTCCCACACACCTCCCAGGTGTCCCCAACACCTCCCCAAGTGTCCCAAACACCTTCCCAAGTGTCCCCAGAAACCTCCCCAAGTGTCCCCACACACCTCCCCAGGTGTCCCAAACACTTCTCCAAGTGTTCCAAACACCTCCCAAGTGTCTCAAACACCTCCCAGGTGTCCCAGACCTCGTTATCAGCTCAACACCAAGCTGAGAGCAGCCAGAACCTGAGCTCCAATTTTGGTNATCCCAGGTGACCCAAACACTTTCCAGGTGTCCCCAAACACCTCCCCAGGTGTCCCAAACACTTCTCCAAGTGTTCCAAACACCTCCCAAGTGTCTCAAACACCTCCCAGGTTATCTGAGTTCTGAAATCAGCTCAACACCAAGCTGAGAGCAGCCAGAACCTGAGCTCCAATTTTGGTAGCACAAACCAGCTCCAAGCACCACCTGAATATTTTTTCCAAGAGCCCCAGGGTGTTCCTGAGGAGCATTTCAAGGGAAAACATGAAGTTCTCCCAGTATTTTGTCATTCAACACCAAACCATGACAATTCCAAAGTCACCAGAGGCTGCAGCTGTGTTTTAAACCAGTGGAGAAGAAGGAGATTGCACAGAACCACACAACCCCATATTGCTCCATGAGACTTCATTTCTCCAATAATAATTTGACTTCTGCCAATTAAGAGAGACCTGAAATTTTTTGGAGGTTTTTTTCCCTGGAAAATTATAGGAGAAACAGTTTATTATTAATCAATAACTAATTACTGATAATCCACTGTTATCACCTGCGTGCTGCTGATTCCTCTCCCTTTGTGCTGGGCACAATAGGCAGAGGATAAATGAAACATTTACACAGCCCAGAGAATATTTTAGATAACTTAGTGCTTGTATTTGCCCTGGTTTTTTTATCTGAGTTCTGAAAGGGGAGAATTTGAGGCCCAAAGAGGTTTTGTGATTCACCCAAGGTCACCCTGGGAGTCTCCAGCAGAGCCACCAGCTGAACCCAGAGTTCCCATATTCCATATCCTGCATCCCTGACCTGTCCTGCCAACCACAAAGTGAAGGAAGAGCAGAACTACCCCCTAAACAGGAGATTTCTGCGGGGCGCCAGCGCATTTTAGCTCACATATAAAATATAAATATAAAATACATTGCTCCAGCTTCCAAGACCCTGATTCATTTCAGATCTATCACTATTAATAAACCTCAAGAAAAGCCCTAAATTCTTTCAAGAGACATTAGTTGGGTTTTTCTTTTTTTACCAGAGGTCCATTTTATCCTGCTTTATTAAGCATGAAGAGTCAAAATGTTCAACTGCTTTAAGTTTTTATCCACATCAAGTGTTTGGAGCAAATAAAAATTAGCGTCATTTGAGTTGATTTCAAGTCCAAATCAAGTCGATCCCTCCTCTGTTGTTTTGCTCTTTTAAATCATTTATTGTTGCAGATCTGGTGCAAGACACTTTGAATTTGTAAGATTTGGGGGTTTTAAAGCAACAAAAAAAATAAGAACTTTGCGCTGAACATCACCTGAATTTGTGACCCTGAGCTGCAGGTGGGGGATGGGCACTGCCACAGCAGCATCCTGAGGGCGCCAGGACTGGAATGGAGAATTCCTGGGTTCCAGCACTGCCCACCACCCCCTGCTGCTCCCTCAGCACCCCAAAGCAGGGGAAGGCACAGGGTTTTCCCCCTTTGTGCCCTCTCCCTCCTGTGGAGTCACAGGATAACGGAGGTTTGAGAAGACCCTTCAGTCCATCAAGTGCAAACATCAGCGCAGCGCCGCCGCCGAGCCAGGTCCTCCAGAGCCACATCCACACATTTAGGGATGTTGTTTTGGGCTGCAGTGCAGGATGTAACCAAAGGTTTGTATTCTATTGTCATCTGTTCAAACCAGCTGGGGCCGTGTTCTTTGTCCCTGCCAGCCTCCCTCCAGGGGNTCTGACCCTGTCAGTGGCTTTTTTGTACATTTTAATTTTAATTTTAATTTTAATAATTTTTAAATTTTATTTTATTATTTTATTTTATTTTATTTTAATAATTTTTATTTAAACTTTTCTACGTTTTTATTTTTAATTTTCCTAGTAAAGAGCTGTTATTCCCATTCCCATATCTTTGCCTGAGAGCCGCTTAACTCCAAAATTATAATAATTCGGAGGGAGGGGGTTCACATTCTCCATTCCAAGGGAGGCTCCTGCCTTCCTTAGCAGACACCTGCCTTTCCAAACCAGGACAGATGTCCAGGATGTTGGGAAGTCCCTTTCAGAGGAGGATCCTGATTTCACCCTCTCGCCCCGTGCCGGAGGCGGAGCGTGAACGTCTCCATTTCCCCTTGCCGCCAACTGCTGAGACCTTGGTGTCATTTCACGTTCATTATCTGGGACATGAAGACCAGCTTTGGGTTTTTTTTAATTAACTTTCTGTCCCCTGACTCCTCCCCAGGTGCTGCACTCGCATCATTCTTGCCTCCCTGTGACCGTGACCCAGATTGGAGCTGGGACCATCCGGGGGGAGCAGGAGCAGCTCACCTTGGGCAGCCACGCCAGACCTGAGTTGATGGCTTAAGTCAGAGCAGCCCAAAGGGCCTCTAAGACACCTTCACTCTGACTGAACCCCACAGCACACCAAAATCAGGCGGGTTTTTGCCCGTTTTATAACCCGCATCTCTACAGGAACACGTTAATTTAGAGCCTCCCTCCGCTGGCACTC
The DNA here is from genome assembly GCA_013397195.1 of Hylia prasina. Lineage (NCBI taxonomy): Eukaryota > Metazoa > Chordata > Aves > Passeriformes > Sylviidae > Hylia > Hylia prasina. Next base: position 111,736 of record VYXD01002323.1, read on the forward strand.
ACCGCCGACAGGTGAGTTCCCATCGCTCTGCACCAGCTGGGGAAAAGCAAACTGGTGAAACGTGGGAAAAGTCTGGGGAGTAAATAGAATTTCATTCCTTGAAAATCAGGAGAATTGCCTGCAAAAGGAAATACCGCTCAGCAGAAATGAAGGGGAGGATATTTAGACCGTAAGCCACACCCTGATTTCAACTAATTGCTGAAAAAAATAAATATTAGGGATGGGGAAAATTCTCCAGCAGGTTGTTTTCTAGCTCAGATTGGCAAGCACGAAGAGAAATGCCAAAGGTAAGATGAAATCTGAATTATTTAAATCAAGAAGACAAAAATGCTAAAATAAGGCTGAGAGAGAACAGTGAGAGAGAGGAATATTAAATAATGCTAATAAAAAAATTGGTTGAGAAATAATTGGGGTTTTAACATCTAAGAAATATTAAGGTTACAGCCCTGAAATTGTTAAAAATTCCTTCAGCAGCACGTGCCTTAAAAATAAATAAATTAACAAATGAGTAAATCTCAGCTCTCTCTTCTCCTAAACCACCGTGGCTCCCACTCAAACTGTTTGTTTCATCCCAGGGCTGCTCCTCTGCCTTCACTGCACTTTCCCGAGGTTGGGTCATAAAAAAAAAAAATAAATTATTGTACCTTAAAAAAAAAAAAAAAAAAAGGATAGGGAAAAAAAAAAAGAAAAAGAAAAAAATAGAAGTACTTGGATCTATTGATTTGTGCTGTAGCAAAGCCCCCTGACATTCCAGCACGATGAAGATATTGCTTTGGACCCTGTGTGCCTCCTCATACTTCTCCTCTGCTTATGAGGGTCTCCAAGGATGGTATTAAAGATATTGTAGTTCCCACTTTCCGACTCTGGGATATCAGCAAGATTCTCCTGTGTAAAGAATAATTATCAGCACTGCTGTTACCTCTAGTAAGTGTGTAATTACATGCTCTGTTTTGTGAGCTGTAGGCTGTGCAATTTTAAATTATACAGTAAGGACAAATTCTCCCTTTTTCACCACCTTCTTCCAAATAATAATAATAATAATCATCATCATCATCATCATTATCAACGTCATGATGAAAGAAAGAAAACCTTCTTCTCTGGTAGCATTAGCAGTTTGAGTGTGGAGTGATTTTAAGGCTGAAAGGAGCCTTGAAATCTAAAATTTTTGCTGAAAAATAGAGGCAGGTTAATATGGGGAGAAGGGGAGTGAATAAAAGCACAGGAAAAGCCTTAACAGGGAACAAGAGCAAGTGTGGAGTTACGTCTGATCCCTGTCATCCCACAGAATCTGCCCACTTTTATTGGGAGGGCTGGGCAATGCCAGGGGCTGGGATGGTGTCCCCAGAAAGGAAAAATCTCCATTTTCCAGCCCAAAATGGAGATTTCTGCAGAGGGAAGCAGCTCTGGGAGAGGGGAACCAGCCTGGGCGTGCCCCTGGTTCAGGGATCATCACCCCCATCATCACCCCCTGAGGGGTTTGTCCTGCTTTAGGGCAAACTTGGGATGGAATTGGGGGTGCAAACATCATAAAGGGGGTCCCACATCAAAACAAGGCCACAGCCAATATTCAGGTGTCACTGGGAGCCACCACAACCCTGAGAGAGGAGATGAATTTATTGGGACTACCCAGAAAACAAGGGACAAACCCCAAATTCATCTGCAGCTCTGCAAAAGCAGCTCAGAAAAGAAGCTTTTTTCCCCCTGAACTGAGAAGCGGCTCTCCAGCTGCTTTATTCATCTTGAAGAGAGTTAAAAGAGTTGATATTTGCTGCAAAAAATTTGGTTCATGGCTCTATTTTTATTTTCCTGCTCCCACCAAGGTTTACATATATTCATGTTCCCTTCAGGGGAAGTTTTATAGTGATTACTGGGGAGAAAGCCAAAAGGGACCTCTATAAATACACCTCGAAACACTCCAGGATTTAAATCAGATCATTTCTGTGGGTTATTTCAAGGATGGGGCTTGCAGGGTGTCCTGGGGAATGCAGTGGTTTGGATCCAACCCTCAATGAAATTCTGTAGGAATGTCACAAAATGGAAAATTCATTATGCTGTTATTTACTAGTTGGGGTTTTTTTTTGTTGTTGTTGTTGTTGCTGTTGATTTCCAGCAGCTTTCATTCCCAACATGAGAAGCTGTAATTGCAGCACCGTGCCCAAGTAAATATTCACAGGAGAAAACCAGGTAAGGTCAGGTCCTGAGGGTGCCCAGGGGCTCGGGGAGCATTCTCTCAAGTTAATCTTGCCCACAACGGGGACAAATAGATCAATAATTTGGGATTTTGGCTTGCAAACTGCTCTCTGGAAAGGAAAACTGGTAGTTTTATTTGCAGAGCAATTACATGAGATTATCTGGAAGCCCAGGACGGTGTTTTACGACTCAGGCAGTAAATAACTCCAAAGGGATGGAAACAACTCGGGCTTTACTTCTCCTCCATTCCCAACATCCTGCTAGGAATCCATTCTCCCACTGCAGCCAAATCCTGAGGCTCTGATCTGGCAACATCCCAGGGCTTGGAATGAGCTGGACTTTGGGGTCCCTCCCCAAATCATTTTGGGATTCTGGAAAGAAACAAAGAGTGAGAGAGGTGAATGGAGTACAGAGAGGGGAAAAGCACCTTCCCAGGGTCCCGAGGGATTTTGGGAGCAGCCCCGGAATTGGAGATTCCAGCTCCCAGCCAGGACTGCATGGCCTGGAGGGATTGTCTGTCTCAGGTTTTCCTGCTGCCCGTGGAAGGACAAACCTGCCTGGGCACTGGTACAGCCAGAGGCACTCTGGGTGTCAGAAAAGATTTCTCATTTTTGAACTGTTTCGGGTCACCTCTGAGGCAGAAAGAGTTTAAGAGATGAGGCCAATTCATGGAATTTCGGATCAATTTGTGACTAGGCCCTGCTTCTCCAGAGCCTGCATTAATCCCGTTGTGGATATACAACTTATTAGTTATAGTTTAGGGGAGGAGCTGACTCCCAGTGCCAAAGGCAGTGATGGGATGTGTGTCACTGGTGTGGAAGTGCTCGTCCACAACCAGAAATCACATTTCTCCTGCTTGGTGGACCAGTTCTTCTCTCCTCATTCTCCCCAGGCAGGCCTGTTGGCAGTGAGCAGGAGCAAAATAATATAATCCTTTCATTATATTTCATTTAACAGAAAATAGTGGGAAATTTAACAGAAAATAGTGGGAAATTTAACAGAACATAGTGGGAAATAATCTCCTTTTCCACTCTTTCAGTGTGTGGGATTTAATGGAAGACCCAAAAGGTTTCGAGCAGCGCTGAGAGACATTTTCTGATCCTGTTTTACAGCCCCTTCTTTCCCTGTGCCACAGCTCTGACGTGGGAGGCAGGGAGGGCAGCTGGGATTCAGCTCCCTCTGGAATCCAGAGAGGTTTGGGGACCAGCTCACCTTGGAAAAATCCTCTCTGCCCAGTCTGAGGGAGTCGGAGCTGCAGGGTGTTCTTGGAGCAGCCTCAAAAGATCAGAATCAAGAACAAGGTGAGGGAGAGGCACGACTGGGACATGAGAAATAGGAATGAAGTCAAGCATGCAAAATTGTCATTAAAATTTACCAGGCCAGGGACTAAATATCTGCCTCTCCCTTACAAAGCCTGATGGAGAGAATCTTATAAAAATTAATAGGCACTGAGTCAACAGCAGTCTATAGGAATAAAACAGGATGCCATGGAAATTACTCCAAAATCTTCAAGGACAGGTGAAGTTTTAAATCCGTTTTCTTTTCTCATATGCTCATATAAACAGCAGGAAAAGCTTAAAAGAAGTCTGGAAGAGGAAATAATTCACCATTAAATGCTATGAAAATGCAGGGGGAGACAGAATATTGTATCTTGAAATATAAAACTACTTGTCCAGAGCTGAGGGAATTTTACTCCTGTGTTACAGATGAATCTTAATGGTTTTTGCTGTACTGGAGAAGTGTTTGAGGAAGTTCATGTGAATGACATCTTTAATCTGTGGTTTTTGTGTTATTTGGTTTATTTTGTTCTGGGACACAGGAAAGGCTCTAGCCACACTTAACAACAGGTACCTCACAACAAGAAAAAGCAAATCCTTCATAAATCAAGGGATGAGATGCAAATCAAGGAGTGAGGGAAAGGGCTGAGATGCTGATTGTGGTGATAAGGAAATAAAAATAGAAATTTGGGCTACAAAAATACCTCCAAAAAAACCAAAAAACCCCAAACCAAATCAACAAAAACCCCAAAACAAACAACAACAAAAACCCCAAACAAACAAACAAAAAATACACAAAAGAAAACAAAACACCAAAAAAGCACCACCAAAACCCCCGACCCTACAACTGCAAAAACACCTTGAAACAAATCAACACCCCCAAAAAATCCCCAAAAAACCCCAAATACTTTGCCTGGTGCTTCTTTTCTTCCATCCTACCCCTGTACATCCCAGTCCCACTTCAAGGAGGACCAGCGATTTGTTTCCCCAACTCCATCAACAAAAACTTCAGCATCCTCTGGTGAAAGATGCCTCAAAACTGCTAAAATTCATTAATAATCCCCTACAAGAGCTTTAACCCTTTTTTTTAACCCTTCAAAAATAGCAGGAGGCCGTTCTCCTGCGACTTCCACCACAAATCCATATAAATGTTAAGTGCAGGGTTTTTTCCCTGGCAGCTCTTCCAAATTTGTTAGGACACATTTGGTTCCTCTGTTTCAGCTCAGTGGGGAAACATGCTGTAAAATTTCAGCTTTGGATGATATTTTTAATTTTTTTTTTTTCTCTCTGAGATAGAGAGAATTCATCTAATTTCTTTGTTACTTACAAAGACAGTTTTGAAAAGCATCCTCAGGCTCCCCCAACCCTTTTTCTGGGGGCTCACATCTCGGATTTGGAAGGGATCTCTTCTCCCAGCCCCTAATTGACAGTGAAAAGCTGATTTCTGGAGCCAACGTAAGGTGCTGAAGGTAAGTGATCAAAACACTGCCCCTGTAATAAATCACTGGAGCCCAGGTCAGGGGCTGGAGTGTGAATGCAGCGTTCAATAAAGAAACACTCTGCACCTCTCAGCTCCAGAGTGACCCAGCTAATTGACCTTGTTGTGCTCCCCCCATTAATCATCCTGGCACGGGGGGCAAGAGGCAGCTCCACTGCTCAGGGGTGGGGGTGGAAATATAAGGTGAGATGGAATCATGGACAATTCTTCCTTAATTAACTCGCTGGGTTGCCTGGTCTGGGAGGTGCCACTGGTTTTGTTGGTTTTTTTTTTTTCTGGTGGGATGTCAGAAATGAGGGGGTTTGCCCAGTTTGTGGTCGTTTAGCCCACGGGTGCCCAACGCTGCAAACTCAGGGAAATGGGAATCACAGAATCTGCTCAGCTGGGAGGGACCCACGAGGAGCACCAAGCCCAAATGTTTGGGTTTCCAGTGCAAATCAAACCCTCCATCCATAAAAACTTCACGTGAATTCCCTTCATGCAAATATCCCTGAGTCATGTACACAACACCAGAGTAAATGAAATTACTGATACACCTGCCCGGGGTTTCCTGCATGGATTTTTCCATCAGAAAGTTGTGCAAGACCATGTTGGAAAACCATAAAGCCAGTCCTGCACCCCTTCACCCCTTATCACTCTTCATTCAAGATTTGAAACCACTGCTTGGCACCTAAAGCTCATCAGCTCAAAGTTTTTCTGTTTATCTGGTAATTTAGAACCATCATCCCGAGATTGTGGCCACGCTCGTGTGAGGAATTTCAACAATTTCACTGAAGGAAATCACTCCATTAATGTGGAGTTCAGGTCTGTGTGTGAACTGGGAGCCTGTGCTCCATTTCCCAAAGAAAACGAATTTTTGGGTTCCAAAATGGTCAACAACCTAATTCAAAAATTGGGGGGAAAAAAAAACCCAAACAGTGAGAGACAATGGAATTTTATCTCCAAAATCTCTGTGGAAAAAGGAACACACGAGCACCTCCAAACTTCCACCCATTTGAGGTTTGTGCCTGATTTATTTTCCTTTGGTCTAAATCTGTTTATTGGCTGTGAGCAACATGATCCAACTCCAGAGTGGCCCAGCTTGGAGTGGGGGATTGGAAAAATGACCTCCACACATCCTTTCAACCCAAATTATCCTGTAACTCCATTAGAAGAGGTTAAGGATGGGCTGAAAGCAGCCTTTTAAACACTGAAACTGCAGTGATCTTGACAGGAACGTATAATTATTTGTTCAACCACCAGGAATTTCTGGCGAAACAACCACCACAAAGCTGAGATTTTTCAAACCCTAAAGGATTTACTGGAAACCAAGGATTTAAAGTGAATGAGGAGCTCAGACCTCATGGCTGCGTTCACAAATATCACCCATGTTCAGAAATCACTGGAAATTTGGGAAGAGGATAAAATATTTAGCCCTGTCTCCACGCAATATCACACTGAACCTGCCCGTCTAAACAAGGAATTTCACAGCAGGGAATTTCACAGGTGCTCCAGCTCAAGGAATATCCTGTGGTATGAGGAAATCCCACGATTTACAGAGACCCTGAGCATTAAAACCGAGCTCCTGGAAACTGAGCATCCTTATTCCTGCAAAGTCTCACACTGCTGAGAGAGCCACACTCCAACCTTCCCTGAAACCCTCTCCCCTCTCCTTCCCCATTTTTCTCCATTTACGGGCACTGAATGCTTGAATGCCTCCCCGCCAGCAATTCCAAAGCAAGGACAATCCCCTTGGAGCACGAGACACAGAACCTATTAATAAGCAAATGGAAAGAGCTGGCATATATTTCTCATTGTTTAATTCAGCAGCCACCAGAGCCTGAGCGCTCCTCTCCGGGGGCTCAGCCAGGCACAGGTGGCCTGGGAGATGCTCAGGGTGGGGCAAACAGCCCCAAACTCATCCCACATCCCACATCCCACGGGGTGGAGGTGTTCCTTTGGACAGCCAGGCCTGGAATTTCGGGGGAAGGAGGGTTTGATCCCCCGCCCTGTGCTGCCCACACCGCGCTGGGTTTGATTTTGGGGTGGGAAGGATGAGGAGCTTTGGGGGAATGGCATGCTTGGGGAGATGTGGGAAAGGGGAGCAAGCCCTTATTCCCAACTGGAAAACCATCCTTCAGCTTCTGGGGCTGCCTTAACCCTCTCCCAGATCCCTTCTTCCCCTCCTGCCATCCTGAGCAGCCTGGAGAGAATTCAGATCACCCTCTCTGAGAGAGACCTTCCTATCTACCTTTCCTTGCTTCAGTGATGACATTTTCGTATCACATCAGGATTTGCTGAATTAGTTCCATTATTAAACAAAAAAAGAGATTTTTTTTCAGTTATCGTGGGTTTTTTGCCCTCATACACCACAGATTTTGCACAGCCACTCCAAGGACCAACACAAACATTCCCTGGGAAAGGGATGCTGGGTCTAAGTCAGGCTCAAGGGGATTGTCCCCAGTGAATTCTGCACTTCTCCATCCTAAACAGCATTTTCACCTCTGCTGCTCTGTATGAAAGGATGTTCTGCCAAGAGACAGGAAATACCAACCCCGATACAACAAAATACAGGATTTTTTTTCCCTTTAAACTGAGCACATGCAATTGCTGGGCCCAACAACACGTTGTGTTTTCTGCCTCGGGCTCATCTTCTTTTCCCCAGGCTCATCCTCTCTTCCCCAGGCTGAATTCTGCACTTCAGTCCCTGCAAGTGTCTCCCAGTATGTTGCATTCCCACACCCAATTTGCCTACAGATACACCAGGAACATCCTGTGGAGGAGAAAAAAGCCAAAAATCCTCAACACCCTCTGCCCCAAAACCCCCAAACCCAACAAGCTCTGGATAATCACCCTGGTACAACACCTCACCCACCTCCACTCCCCTGAAACTCCAATCCCGACCCTTCCCAGCCTGACAACTGTTGTGTGTTTAAATTCCAGGCCGTGTGACAATCCTACTGGGGATTTCCTGCACTCGTCTTTCACGCTGACGCCTCCTCCAGTGCAGCCCCATCGCAGGAGTGCTCCAGTGACATGCGGAACGCAGAGCAGGCATTTTAATGCAGCCCGTCACACCTTTCATCCTCCTTCCACCTTGCTGCCTCTGCCCTTCCCGCTGGATGGGCTGGGGTGGCCAGGGAATGACAATAATCTCAGGGCTGCTGCTCCATTTTCCTTCCCCCTGGGCTGCTGAGTGATTTCCACATTTCACCTGTGATTCTCTGCCCCAGGACCTCGGCCGGTGGCACGTGGGGCTTTGGCGCCGGGGGAAATCACAGGGTGGGTTTCAGAAGGAAAAAAAAAATAATGGGAATAACCCCGTTAGAAGAGATGTGTCCAAATGGCCCTGAAGAAAATGTGTTGATTTGTTTCAAATCCCAGCTGCTAAGGACGGTTTGTGGGTTAGTGTTTTGGATGTGGCTGTTTCGTCTGTTGGCTCTGGCCCTCAAAATGAATCATTTAATCAAAACTCTTATAATTTACCAAAACTTCATCATTTCAAGGTCAAGCCTTTACAGCAGACCCTGCAAAATAAAGCTGCCTGTTTCACTGCTGCTCTGATTTCTTAGAATATTTTAAATATAGAAATTCTTCCTTATTAAACCAGCTCCACGACTGACTCTGCTTGGATGCCACAACTGGCAAGTCTCATGCTGTGAAGGGTGACCAACGTGGACAATTCCCAGCCTCAGGGGATGACCATTTTACTGGAAATCCCTGGGGAAAACAGAGCTTTGTGAATGCTCTGGAAAATCCAGCTCCACGGAGCACTTTGACCTGAGAGCTCCTGAGCAGCAGCAGGTCAGAACCAGCCCCTGCTGGTGGGTGGGTTCTGCTGTGATTCACCCCAAAAGCCACTTCTGTTAATGAGTAAAAGATGTGTTTTGATACAAAACCACGCTGTCACACACACACACACACAGCAGTAAGAAATTCCAGCTGAACCCATTGTTTTCCTGAAGTTCCATGAGGAGCTGCCTGGAAGCTGGTGCAGAGCTGAGCCCAAATCCCATTTCCCTGGGGCAGGAGGGCTCTGCCCTGCTGGGGGAGGCCAGCCTGGGCAGGACACCAGTGTCACCAGCACAGTGACAAAGGAGCTCTTGGTGCCCTTCAGGTTTCCTGGGTGATTTCCCTTTCTTGCTGGCTCCATAAAATGTTGGAACATGGAATATTTTCCAAGTCATTTCCACCTCCCTGGTCAGCCAAAAAACCAGAAGAGTAATGAATGGCAGCACTGCCCTTTGGAGGACCAAAGTTATTATCCTAATGCACGGGGAGGAATGATGCATTAAGGCATTAAAGAATCAAAACAATCACATTAATGCCTGACAGCATAAGCAGGAAACAAAAGATGAGAGCTGTAATCCAAACCATATGGCTTAATAACTAATCTCTCATTTAAGCATCGTTATTAAAACACCTCCTGAATGTTTGGGCCTTACCAAGACATCTCAGCGTTGTTATTTTGCATATTTAAGGGTTTTTTCTCTCCTCCCCTGCTCCTCTCCCTGCTCTTTCCCTCTCTAAAAGTGTTTTGTTGTGGGTTTTTGTGGTTGTTTTTTTTTTTTGGGGGGGGAAGGTTTTCAAACTGTTTCTCCTTTCATAAAGTCCAAATCCTACGTCAACACAATTAAGCCTCCACAGTCATAACAAATGAGGGTTGTCAGTTAGGCTCACTTGAGACACAAACTGCAGCTAATATTACTCAATATGCAGATGTTTTCTGTCTCTTTCCGTTGGAAAAAAAAAAAAATAAAGTCTTATTCAAAGGGATTAATGATGAATTGCTGTTAATCTGAAGAGGATATGCTGCAGGATGACACAAGGTTGCAGAAATGTCAAGTGCAGGAGATGTGTGTGAACGATGAAGTCCTCTCCGTGTGCTGGTGGGTTTTAATAACTCCTGAATTGTTGTGGTGCTGGACCACGCCGGCTCTCCCTTCACAAAACACCCCAAAATGGGTTGTATGAAAATGTTTGGCCCTCAAACGACGCTCAGACAGATCCAGCTGGGGATCTGTCCCAGAGGGAACTCCCAGGAAAGCCTCTGGGATCATTTTCAACTCTTGCAGAAGTGCTGGGAGTCAGGAGCCCTTGAAGTGCCCCAAAATCAGGTTACACCTGATTCTGCAGGGCAAAGCTGCCCCCAGGCTACGCCCCAATGACTTCAGTGCAGCCACCCCATAAACTGAGGAAAAATTGTCTCCAACCTGCTCTAAAAGATAAGAATTCCCAGTTTTACCAGTACCGATGTGAAGTACCAAAAGTTGTTTAAATGCCTCAAAACATAAATAAAATAAAATCAGCATCTGTTTTACTCAGCTCCTGTAACTCTTCCTGTGAATTTGTTTGAAAAAAGGGAGATTTTGGTCAGATAGATGGAAAAAATTCCTCTCTGTGAGGGTGAGGAGGGGCTGGGATGGAATTCCCAGGGAAGCTGAGGCTGTCCCATCCCTGGCAGTGTCCCAGGCCAGGCTGGAGCACCCTGGGACAGTGGGAGGTGTTGGGGTTGGAGCTGGATGATCTTTGAGGTCCCTGCAACCCAAACCCTCCCAGGATTCCCTGATTCTTTTCTTTTCATGCCACTCTTTCTACAGCTTTCAATATTTTTATGTGTTTCTTTCACAGATTGACGCCAATGGCAGAAAAAAAACCAAAAAAACTGTTGCTGAATTTGAAGCATTTCAAAGCTTGGGAAAGCTTCAAATCCTGAGCCAAGGACTGATCCTTAAAATAATGTTTGAACAACAGGTGCAGAAAGGAACTACCCAAGTGTAGGTGTGGAAAAAGGCTTAAAAAAAAATCTCCTAATGCAGCATCTTGAATTTATTTTTGATTGAAGAAAAGTCTTTTTGGAGGAACTGGAAGGAGGCAGGGAGAAGCAATAAAAACTATTTTGTACTGCACCAGAATGCAGGGTTGGAGCTTAACACAAATACTGCACAGCCCTATGAGTTTTCCAGGAAAAAGAAAAAAAAGAGAATAAAAAAGTACATGGAGAGTTTTTCCTCCTCGAGCACCAGCAGCTGCACTTTGTGCTGCAGCAGACACAAATTCCTCCTGAGCTGCTAAATAAATGCTAATGATGAGGATCATTCTTTTCTTTGGGGTTTTTCCCTCTCCTTTAAAGATTTCTGTGGAGTAACTGAGTGCTCTGATTTATCTCCATTAGAGCACACTGTTTTCATTCAGGAATAGTTTACTGGAAAACATCCAGAGTTGGAAATGCTGATGATGGGTGGGTTTTTCCCTCTTTCTTTCTTTTTTTTTCCTCCCCTGTTTTATTCTGCTTTGTTTTCAAAGCAGTTTAACAGAGGGTGAAATGCTATAGAAAATCAAAGTTGCAATAAAAATGAGCATGTGAATAACTTCCAGATTTAACCAGCCTGAGCCTGAAAGCAGGTATGTCACGTGTGGAAATTCCAGTTATACCTAGGTTACACAAAACAATATTTTCACCTTAAAACAAAACCAACTTTATTTCTACAAATCAAATTGTTTTGAATGAGATCACAGGAAGGACCATGGGCTGATACTCCTATGGCTGAACTGGGATTCGTGAGAGGGAAATCAGGAATTGCCATAGCTGCTGCAGATTCTGTGATCTCTGAATTAGATGTCAGCAGACACAAGTAAAAATCAGCCCATTTTTATTTATTTTTTTTTACTTTCCACCCGCTTTTCGATGCATTTACAATCCACACTTCTGTTGCTGCAATAAATAATCTGTCTTTTGATGTTTGAGACTATTTCTGTGGATTTGAACGCACATATTGGCCAAATAGGAGCACCAACATTCTTGGATGCTCTAAAGATGAGACACTGTAAATCTGATCTTAAGTTACAACGGAGTTACAACCACATCAATTATCACTTTCAGGAGCGTAAATTAATTTACTCCAGGCACAGAGATAAAGGGGGGATCAAGTCCTGTAGTAAAAGAATTTGATGGTTGTCCACTGGACTTTTCCACCACTGAGCATCACCTGTGCCCTGGAAGCCCAACCAGCCAAACTCCCCCACTGCTTTCTGCACTCCTTGTTCACAGAAGGAGGCAAGGAAAAAAACCCAGCAAAGCACAGAGGAATTACAGTTCCAGGCTGTGGGGGGAGAACGCGGAGAAGTTTGGGGTGTTTTATTTAATTTTTCATTCCCTCATTTTGCATCCTCTGCTCGGAAGGAGCTGGCAAAGTGTGTCAGCTTCCTGCCTTAATTGGAGTCTGTGTCTACTGAGATCCAGAGTAAGTAATAAATAGATTCTCACCTCCCTGCTTTCCAAAGCTATTCAAAGCCCACCTGGGCTACTGATGTTCCTGCTTACAATGGAGAATAGAGCAGGAGCTGAAGGATTTGACACTGCCTGAAACAGACACTTAATAAATAGTGTTCTCTTGGAATGATTAAAACCAGCTGGCCACGGAGAAGCAGCGTAGAATTTAACTCGGGAGAATGAAATAAAGATAAAGTCGGAATAAATTCGTCTTCTGCTTCCCAGCCTTGCTTTCCTCAGCTCCTCTCCCTTCCCCCAAGGCAGCAAACCTGGTTTTCATAACTGCAAAGAGAAGAAGAGGGAGGGGGAAATCCAAGAATTCCTGCTAAAAGAGATCAGCCAAAAGTAAACTGTTCCAAAAAACATGAAAACCATTTGAAAATCTTCCGTGTCTCCGAGAGACCAGTAACTCCCAACATTTGGCTGCTCAGCTTCAGAAATTGAGAGGGAGGGGAGGAAAAAAAAAAGAAAAAGAAAAAGAGGGGAAAAGGAAAATTTAAAACACAGGAACACGATTTCCAGTCAGGAGTAATGATTTTCAGGGACCTGGAGTGAAATCCAGTGGAAAACACCTGCCTTGCTGATAAGTGATTCCCTTTCAGATAAGTCAAACTGGACAGCCCTGGAACAGATTCACCTACAGACAGATTTTTCACTTTGGAAATAAAACTCAGCTCCCAGATTTGCCGTTAATGTAACATCAATCTTGGTTTTTTCATCCCTAATGGAGTCACGGAGTGTTTCAGAGGGAACCTCAGCGCTCTGCTGAAGTTCAGCCCTGGGGTGAAGCCACAGCAAAACTGCACAAACACAGAGCAGGTCTGGGCATTCCAGCCAAGGGGAAGGGCAGGGAAAATCCAAAACCCTTTTTCCCAGCAGGACAGGTCCAGTGTGCACAGCCAGGAAAAGGTTCAGGAGCTCCCCACGTGGTTTGTGCTTTCCTGAATTACAGTGAGGCACGGCCGAACTTCCAGGGAGAAATTCCTCCCTGGGAGGGTGGGGAGGGGCTGGGATGGAATTCCCAGAGCAGCTGTGGCTGTCCCTGGATCCCTGAAGTGTCCCAGGCCAGGTTGGAGCACCCTGGGGCAGTGGGAGGAGTTGGGGTTGGATCTGGGTGAGTTTTAAGGTCCCTTCCAAGCCAAACCATTCCGTGGTGCCACGAACTCTTCCAGAGCCGGACGGGCACAGTCCACGATGCAAACCCCACTCCAGGGTCCTGCAGGAGCTGGGTCCTGTCAGCTCTGTCACACACACAGCCCCCAGACAAACATCAAACACTCCAACTGCCCCTTGCTCATCCCTCTCCTGAGCCCTCCCGCCCGGGATGTGCCCCTGCCCATGGAATGTGTATCCCAGGAGAATTTCCAGCTTTATCCCAGGAAATCCCTGCTGGCGGTGCAAAAATGAGCATTTTCTTTTTCCGTTCATGTTTACAGCCAGCTGTGATAGTACGAAGAGAAATAAACTGAGCGAGGACAGGTTCAGGTTGGACATCAGGAGGAATTTATTTGTGGGAAAGGGTTGTTAAACACTGGAAGGGGCTGCCCATGGAGGTTTGGAGTCCCCACCCTGGAGATGTCCAAGGAACGCCTGGACGTGGCTCTTCCCAAAGTGATCCCGTGGTGGGATTTGGCAAAGACTGAATGGATGAGGCTGAAGGTGTTTCCCAACCTCAATTAATCAGTAAAATATTCCCCTTTAGAATCAGCAGCTAAAAAGGTGCATCAGAGGTGAAACAACCCAAAAACCACGGCACAGCCAAAGGCATCCACTGCAGCCTGAAGGATTTTCTCTACCTCAGCTTTCTGTCCAAGACTGAGAGGCACTTGGGTTGTTTTTCAGACAGAGCAGAGTAAAAAAGAAGACAAATAATATTCTTAGAAGTTTCAGTGCTCCAGAAGCTCATTTGTCATGTGACACATGATAAGTGACTTGAAGAAACGCAGGCACTGGCTTGAAAAAAAAGAGGAGAAAATCATTAATTTTTGAGTTTGTGTTCAGAGGTCACAAGCCTGAGGCTGAAAGTTACTGGAAGAACATTAACTCACAAACAGGGAGGGAAGAGCCTGATCTTTCTTACAAATCCAGAAGGATTCCTATGATCATTTAGCAGGCAGATTATGTAATATGTTTAACATGGATCTCTTCAGGAAAGTAATTTCAAAACATTTGGAGGTTGCAACCACACCTTGAAAATGTCTCTTTCACAGGATGTGAATTTTGGAGGGTTTTGTGTTGGTTTTTTTTTCTTTCAAGACACCAGAGAAAATTATGTATCAAATTCAACAGCTGAAAGAAGCAGATATGAGGTGGAAATTCCTCCTGGTCTGAGGGGGAAAAATGATTGTGCATTTTAAAGTATGTTTTGTTTGTTTGCTAAACAGTCTGACTCAGGCTGAAACACATTAACAGGCTCATCCCAAACACGGGAATGCAACCACCGGTGAGTTCTCCCATCCCCACTCTCCCCACTCACAAAATTCAATGAAATTCTTGCAATTCTCTTTTTTTTTTCCAAGTGTCCCAGGCCAGGATGGACAGGGCTTGGAGCACCTGGGACAGTGGGAGGTGTCCCTGCCGTGGCAGGGGTGGCACTGGGTGGGATTTCAGGTCCCTCCCAACCCAAACCATTCCAGGACTCCGTGATAACCAGAAATCACAATGTATTATCCTACTTAGCTCATACAAAGTACATGAATTTTCCCTATTTTTCCTAGAAACACAGGAGGACTCTCTTCTGAGATGCTGCGCTTTACAGAAAGCCTAATAATAATAATAATAATAAAAAAGTTTGGTTTCTTTTATCCTTTTAAACAAAAGCTCTTTTAAGATACTTTCCTGAAGAGAAAACTTCCCTTCAGCTGCCCAGCCCGCTGTTGTTGGGGCAGGCCTGGATGTTTTTCAGCATTACAACACTTAGTTTGATTTAAACCCAGAAAGCTTCTCAGGAACCAGGGAGTTTATTTGAACAAAGGGCCCAGCTTTACCCATGTCCCAGTTCAGCAGCGTTGTTATCTAGCCAGACCAAGCCCCCAACACTAATTTTTACTGCAGCCACCAGGGCTTTAGGTTCCAGTTGCCTCCGTTTTATGGGGAGCAGGCTGATCAAATCCCTCGGGACGCCCTGAAAGCAACGTTGGTTTTGGTTTGGAGTTTTTGTTGTTTTTTTGGTTTTTTTTTTCCCACTGAATTAAAACCAGAATAAAAATCCCAGTTGGTGCAAGTAAAATCCTTGTAAAGGCTCTGTCACCTCCTCAGCTGCTGCAGGGTTTGGCTGGGGGGGTCTTTGGGAGGTGGAACCTCCAGCACAGGCTCACCCAGGGCCCTGCTGCTGCTCCAGCCCCCCGCTCTGCTGCCCACCTGCTCCAGGGGTTTCTTCCCAAAACCCTCAGATTTGGTCATTTAGGGGTCAATTTGTGACCTATTCTGCACTGTTTTGTCAGCTCAAAGCCAACAGGCACAGAATTAAGCCACAAGAGAGACTAAAATCACATCTTAAATCTCTCTGTTCTCATTTAATTGGAGTAAAATGATGCTCAGCTCTGGCACCAGTCTCTTTGTTCTGAGCATTTGGAAGCAGGGTTTGGGACAGACATAGAGGAAATGGACCCAAGTCGGGCCAGGGAAGGTTTAGATTGGATATTAAGAATTATTTTTTGTCATGAAAATCGTCTTGAAACATTGGAATGGGCTGCCCTGGGCAGTGGTGGAGCCACCAGCCCTGGAAGTGGCACTTGAGGACGTGTTTTAAGAGTGACCACGGTGGTGCTGGACTCCCACCTGCCCCTGATGATCTTAAAGGTCTTTTCCAACCTCACCAATTCTGTGGTTCTGTAAAACGGAGGCCCAGAGCTGTCCAAAGTCAGGCATGAAGCGTGCAAAAGGAGCAGGAGCAGGCCCTGAAACTCTCTGCACATCTCAGGCAGGAGCCAGCAGTGTTTAAATATTTGGAAACCATCAACACACACAGACCTGTGGCCATCCAGGCCTGGAGAAGGAGGGAATGTCCTTGTCCTGGGAAAGAGGGAGGAAAGGGGGAAGGAGGATTCATCAGCAGAGGATTCAGAACAGAAATCACTGAATCAAGAGATGGTTTGGGTGGGAAGGGAATCCCTTAAATCCCACCCAGTGCTTTGTAGGGTCCCTTCCAACTCACGATCACATAATAATTAGCACCGAGGTTCTAATTGCCTTCAGCAATTAGACCAGGCTGAGTGGGTCGAGAACCAGCAGCTCCCCAGAGCCAAACCCCTGGGATGGGTCCTGTAGGGTGGATTCCCATCGTGGAGTGCAAATCCTGCCCGTGGGAGAAGCATTTTCCACCCTCACGTGTTCTCCCTCTTCACCCAGGAGCCTGAGAACTTCCCCTGGGCTCTGCACCTTCAGAGAACCCCTCCAAGCTGCCCATCCCTGCTCCAGGAGGATAATTCCTGTCACGCAGACAGCACAGATTTGTTGAAGTGAGAGAAGATTCTCAGTCTAATTTTAGGGATCTGAACAGAAGGCGACGCTCCAGCTGGGAGAAGATTTCCACCGAAAACAGTTTTTTGACGCGAACCAGGGGGTGAGGGGAGGAGGGGGGAGTTTCACAACGTGATTTCCCTGCTTTTCCTGAACCTGCTGGGTGGAATCCACACGGGACATTCCTTGGTAACAGCCATTAGCACTGAGGGAGCCGTGGTGGTCCCTGCAAAGGCTGCCAGCACAACCAGGGACCTGCTGGAAGGGACAGAGGTCCCTCCCAAGGAATTTCACCGTGGGATGGAGGCAGAGTGAGGCAGGGGATGCTCTGTGAGCTGGTCACAAGAGTGGCCTCGAAGAAGGGACGCTTTGGGACGCTGGACACGATTCCTCAACAATTCCTTTCGTGCCTGGGCACTGGGAGCTGCAAAGAGGCAGAAAGAGAAGCTCCTCAGCCTGCAGAAATGGTCATCCTTCCCTTCCTCCAAAGGAGCCAGACTCGGAGAATCTACCTGAGATTTCTAGCTGGTGTTTTTTTGGGGAGTTTTGGCTTTTTTAAGGGAAGGCAGAGATTTTAACTCAGTCAAACCAGCAATTTTATGAGGAAGACTTTAAAAGCAGGGTGGTTTTAATCAACCTCAGCTCCAATTCACCTGTCCCACAAGTAATGCAAAATCTCCTCCCTTTAAGGACAACAAAAAAGGTCGGAATTGTTCTAGCCAAGGCAGGACATTTATTCATTTAAAAACACACAAGTCAGATCTTGCCAAAACGCACATTTAAACTAGATCCAAAAACCATTCAGCACTCAGGGTCGCCCTTAGAATGGATCTTGTAGGAATAACTGAACGAGCAGGGGATGCTCAGAGGAGAGGCTGGGCAGACTCCCCTCCCTGTCAGACACTGCTCCAACACCCCCTGGCCTGCTCTCCCTCTCCTTGGGACGCTCTGGGAAGGAAGGAGACCACGGACCCGGGGCTGACGTCCCCTGGTGCCCATCCAGCTCTGCTCCAGCTCAAAAAAAAAACCCCCCTCAAGTTGTTCAAGAAACTCAAACAAGTATTTATAACTTCCTGACAGCCTGCACTGCACGGAGCTTTAAGGCCCCTGTAAAATCTGTCTCCCCTGCTCTCTCTCCTGATGATAAAACTCGTGGGGCTCAGGGGGAGACATCTCTCCCCCAGGTGCTGAGGCAACCCTGGAGACACCCTCGCTTTCAACACCACCTTTCCTGCACCTCCAGCTGCCAAATCTCTCTTCCCATCCCACCACCAGCATTCCTTGACCAGCCCCAGTTCCAAAGATAATGGAAGGCACCGAAGGAAATTCCTCCAAGTGGCAGGTTTAGCTGATGGAACCAGCAGGAATCCTGGCAAAACCCACAGTGGGGCTGCCAAGAAATTCTATATGATGCAGGTGCAAAGAGGTTTTGTTGTTGTTGTTGGTTTACTTTTTTGAATTTTTTGTTCAGACTCATTAGAATATGTATTTTGCAAAATGAATTAAAACATCTGGGAGCGAGGAGGAAAGGCAGGGGCTGGAGACCAGAGCAGGGTTGGTCCACACACACACAATTACTGTGTTTCCAGTGAAAAAAAAAAAAAGTGGATTTGAAGGCCCAGGACTTCATCAGAACCCATAATGGTGGGAAAGTAACCTGAAGATGCCAAACAACAGGAAATTACCAGAAGAATCTGTCAGCACAATCAGCTGCTATTTTCATTGTTCTTTGGCAAATTTATACACAGTCGGGAACACCTGGGCTGGCACCCGGCCCGGCCCTGACTAATTGCCAGGGGAGAGGAGCAGTCATTTGTCTTCCGTGGGGTTTCCTACGCTCGCTCCTCCAAACATGTGGTTTCACTTTTCCCCTCTCCCTGCAGGAAATGGCAGGACAGTGAAACGCAGAATAAATGAGCTCGATTCCAAGAGGTTGCCTCCTCAGAGGCCACTCCAAAAATAACTGTCTTGCGAGAGGCTGTTAATAACCGAGATTCTCTGCACTGTCTGCAGCAAACTGCATTTCAAAGGCACGGGGCTCCTCTGCTCCCCCAAGCCCCTGCACGCTTTAAAAACATTGTGGGGGGAAGAAAAGGAAGGGAGGGAGGGAGAGCAGGAAGAGTCGTGAGCCCGGTGTGTTTTTGTGGGGAGTTCACACTCTCTCCAAATTGCGCCTCGAGGAAGTTGATGGAGTTTTCCTTCAGCAGGGCGCTGCAGCTCTCCCAGCTTTGTTCCAGGACTGAGGGAGTGTCACCCAGAATTTCTACAGCCTTCTGAGAATTTTTAAAGCCTTCTGAGAATCTCTAAAATTTTCTGACTTTTCTAAAGCTTTTCGAATGTTTACACGTTGAAGTGGAGTCTTTCAAGGCCTTTGCGGGAAAAACAATCTTTGTTTACATCCCTCTCTCAAGGAGAGACCTTTGATGGACTTTTGTCTCTGCCAGTGTGGATGGAGAGGTGGCAACTTCTCCCTCCANNCCAGTGTGGATGGGGAGGTGGCAACTTATCCCTCCAACCCAGGGGCAATCCCTGGAAAACTATATAAACCCTGGTTGTAAATAAACTTTCTCTTTCCTGCCTTTGGAGCTCACTTTGTGTGCTGTGCCCTCACTCCGTGTCCTGTTGTGACAAGGGAGGATTCACTGAGCAGCTCTGTGG
>VYXD01002323.1:135303-169817 GCA_013397195.1 Hylia prasina
TTCCTGAGTGCTGTTCTCATGTGACCAAAATAGGAGTCAGATGTTTAGTCACATTTAAATAGTGTCTCTCCAATGCAGTGATTGAAACCAAGATTTATTATTATTATTATTATTATTATTTTCCCCCCAATCCAAATGCTTTGCCTCCACCAGCATGTATTTAAACTGACAAAACCAGGGATATTTTCTGAGCTGCTGCCTCCCTCACACAGGCTACCGTGCTGTGATATTGCAGCCCATATGTTCCACCACCTCACACTTCCCTGGGCGACGCCAGCAAATCCCCGTCTGTGCCTGGAGCCCGAGCAGAGGGTGGGGGAGAAACCTGCACCCAACTGCCAGAGATTCCTTCCTGTAGCTGATGGTGCTCTGGGCACATTATTCCTTTTTTTTTTTTTTCTCCCTCCACCCCAAAACACCGTTCTGGGCCCCAAATCACGGGCAGGTTTCAGCACCCCCCAGGTTCTCAAGTGAAAACTCTGCCAGGACCTTGCTCTGCCGCATTATTGGGCAAATAAAACACCCCTTGAGCTGCTGGACCTTAGAGCACCATCCTCAGCCTCTACCCAGTTAAAGACCAAGAGCAAATTCTCAATCCAGATCTTTCCCAGGATTCAAAAAAAAAATTCCCCTCACAGGGTGCAGCTGAGGAGTGCGGATTCTACTGCACAATTCCAGGAGCCTGACAGCTTTAATTCAGGATCCAGGCATCTCTGCAGAGCCGTGGAGATTCAGGCCAGATGTCAGTGGCATCCTCCTTCCCAGAAGGAGCACTCAGATCATCAGAGATAAACTTCAGACTCTTCACCAGCAAATCCCAGAGAACTTTGAAGGGAAGGGAAAATGAAACCACAGCAGGTTTTCAAGCCGAGAATCTGAGGCACAAAGGGAAAAGAAGTGATGTCAAACACGAGAAAGAAACATGGGATTTAACTGTACTTAGTTTTTGTTGGGGTTTTTTTTTTCTTTTCCTGGGGATTATTTACAAGGGATGGAGTGTCAGGATGAGGGGAGAAGGCTTTAAACCAAAGGAGGGTATGTTTAGATGGGATACTGGGAAGAAATTCCTCCCTGTGAGGGGGGAAAGGGCTGGGATGGAATTCCCAGAGAAGCTGTGGCTGCTCCATCCCTGGAAGTGTCCCAGGCTGGGTTGGAAGGGGCTTGGAGCAACCTGGGGTAGTGGGAAGTGTCCCTGCCCATGGTGTTCAACCAAACACTGCAGAGCTCACCAGTGGGTTGGTTTGATGCCTTCACTTACTTGTTTTGCACTTTTAAATTATTTAAAGTGGTTTGAAAACACGTTCCCTCCACCAGGCCCCGTGTTCAGCTTTGAGGACCCTCCAAAATTGGTTAAAATACCAACAACACCTGGAACTGCCCAGGACTTCCCTGCACAAGGTGAGCAGCTTTGGGCCTTGTGGTGGAGAGCAAGTGTGCATTTAAATAGAGGATTTAAATATTTTTAGCCCATCTTTCAGTGGAGATTCATCTGCAGTGTCATTATTGAAGGCTCCACACTCCCCACCCCAGATCCTGCTGGTTTTAAAGTGATAACACACAGCTCAATCCACACGGGGGAAAGGCACAAGGTGCCCTCAGCTGCAAAATATCTGTGGGAATGGTCAGAAATTCTCATTTCTAGCCTGGATTGGTGTAGATCAAGGGATGAGAGGTGGTGGTGTCAGGCCATCGCTGGAAATGCTCAAGCCCACCTAAAGAAAACACTGAAAAGACCCCCTTGGCTCTTGTGGTGAAACATCTTGGAAGGTGTTTGTGCCTCAGTAGAGGAATTCCTGCTGGGGAATTCCTGCTGGAAGGTGCTGCTCACACTGTTTTGGGTTCTCAGGGATACACAAGTCTTGAGTATTTTGGCACTCCCCAGCATCTTTCAGCAATCCAGGCCTTTAAGTGCCCTTCACACGGCTCTCCAAAACTCAAAGCAAACAGAGACCTCCCCAGCACGTGCTCAGCAGCCTTCCCAAACAGCAACATTGTGGAATCACAGAATCATGGAATTGGTGAGGTTGGGAAAGTCCTCCCAGACCGTGGAGTCCCAGCTGTGCCCAGTCCCCACCTTTGTCACCGAGTGCCACCTCCAGGGATGGGGATCCAAACCTCCCTGGGCAGCTCCAAGGCCTGAGCTCCCTTTCCATGGGGAAATTCCTGCTGCTGTCCACCCTGAGCCTGCCCTGTTCCAGCCTGGGGCCGTTCCCTCTGCTCCTGTCCCTGTTCCCTGGGATAAGAGCCCAAATCCCCCCGGCTGTCCCCTCCTGGCAGGGAGTTGTGCAGAGCCACAAGGTCCCCCCTGAGCCTCCTTTTCTCCAGGCTGAGCCCCTTCCCAGCTCCCTCAGCCTCTCCTGGGGCTTTTCCAGCTCCCTCAGACCCTTCCCAGCTCCATTCCCATCCCTGGACATCCAAGCCTTCCTCACCATGTGCCAAAAAGGAATTTTGAGCACCCCAGCTTTTACAGGTGGGAAATCGAGGCTGGGCACCCCCAAATCCTCAGCTCAGCCTTTCCCTCAGCACGTGGAACACCAGTCCTTCCCTAACACCCCTACACGTGCAGGGGCACGAAATGCCTTCCAGAAAATCCCTTCAGCTGGAGACCTTCCCCGGGGGTGGTGGGGACACCCTGGCAGGGTCCCCTCGGGCAAAGGCAGCGACACAAAGAATGACACAAAGAAATCTGACATTTCTCCAGGGCAGCAGAGGTCACTCTGCCCTGAACCTTCCCACAAAGTGCCCGGGATCCGGGAGAGGAGCCCAAACTCCTGCTCGGAGGGTTCTGTAGGCGGCTGGTTGTTGCCATCTCGTGGATAAAAGATATACACCAAAATCCCAGCCTGGAGCCCAAAATCCCCTTCTCAGCCCGACTCTGCGTCTTCCCCTTTGGATTATCTCTGAACTCCACGGTGTTATCAGCTGCTTGTTGTTTGCTTTTCAGATAAAGGGATTGATTTTTTTATTTTTTTTCCCCTTTTTCCTGTGGACTGAAAAATCCAGTGGAAAGGACAGCCTGGGTCAAGTCTAAGTTGCTTTAATTAGTTTGAGGAACCGGCTGGAGGATGAAAGAGGAGGGGAAAGCAGATGAAACTTGTGCCAAATGGCAAACAAAGGGTTTGCTCTGCAATTTCATGGATCAGGCAGTGGTCAAGGGGTGAAAACCTGAACTGAGACATTTAAAAGGGCACTAAGTTAGCGTTCATTGGGAAAGATAAAAGTTTTCTTTTGTCGTGAACAGAGCGATCCAAGTTCCCTCCTGCCCCTTCCTCTCCCAGTTTACCCAGGGATGAAAGTGTTTAATGTCATTTATTCACTGCCACGCCATGGGACAGTGCTAATTCTGAAAAGTGGGAGTTTTTGTGCCCCTTTCTGAGTCCCCAGTTCAGAAGAGCGAGAGAGGGAAGCAGGAGCTGGGCCTGGAGGAGTTGTTCTTCTCAATCCCACCCCTGGAGATTTATGGAGGTTGGGTTAAATCACACGTTGGCTCCGTGTCTGCCAATAAAAACAGCTCAGACATTCACGTCACCTGCCAGATGACCCCAGAAAGTCTCCCTGCCTCAGTTTCCCCACTGAAAACATTGTAACTCATCCTTGGACCTTCATTTGTTATTTATTAATGGACAATTATTGTTGTGCATTTATCAATTTGCTGTTATTTATCACTATTTATTTATTATTTATCATGTATCATTCTTTATTCTTTATTCTTTATTCTTTATTCTTTATTCTTTATTCTTTATTCTTTATTCTTTATTCTTTATTCTTTATTCTTTATTCTTTATTCTTTATTCTTTATTCTTTATATTCTTTATTCTTTATTCTTATTCATTTATTAAAACACCCTTGGACCTTCATTCACTTATTGAGCTTCCCAAGTGGTGACTCCTACTAGAATTTAACTGTTATTAACATGCTATTAAAATAAAATAAAAATCTTCTGAATTTTGGTGCCAGCACAAGGACAAAAAGATCACGAAATCAATGACAGCATGTAGAGAAAAATAAGGACTGAGGAAGATAAAAGGGAGATGCCATGGGTCAAGCACTGATATAAATTCCAACAGAGGGATTCATTCATATTCAGTCAATCAAAATAATAAGAAACCAACCAAAAGCAGAGAAAAATCTGCACTTAATGAACAAAACACTAAAATAATGAACATTAAAAAACATCTGAAGAAAAAAATCACTTGCAGAAAAAAAAAATTAAAGAAGAAACATTTCAAGGAAAAAAAAACCAAGAAAAAAGTTTAAAGAAAAAGGTTTTTAAAAAGTTTAAAAAGAGATAAATGTATAAAGAGAAACCTTGAAGAAAAAAAAAAACATTTAGAGAAAAACTTTAAAGGAAAAAAATGCTAAAAAAGAAGATTTAAACAAGTTTAAAGAAGAAACATTTAAAGAAGAAGCTTCACTTGTAGTGACTCAATCACCCGTTAGCCCCACCCTGAGCCCCCACATCTCCAGCATGAGCACCTTGATGTCTGACACCATTTCTCCTTCAAACAAGGTGTCAGAGAAGTCAATTCGTGGCAAAAGGACGTGGAAGGAGCAGGAAGATGTTTCCCCATTATTTTCTGGCCCCAGGCAATGGGGAGGAATATTTTCCACCCTGCCAGGGAGGGCATCCCACGATAAATTGTGACAGACGAGTTTGGGGTTATGAGCTTTGCTGGTCCCATACGGAGCTGAAATCCTGTTGTTTGACAGCAAAGCCGGCCAGGATGGTTCTGATGAAGTGATAAAGATGATCAAATTGGTTCTGAGCAGCTGGGACAGGCCTGGGGGCAGTGGGGAGGGAGCAGGACTGAGCTCCACAGTGGCTCTGCCGAGTTCCTCACTCTGCAAAACCCCCCAGGTTCTCACCAAAGAACGTTTGATTTATTTTAGGCTGGACTTTGGTCACTTTCCTCTGTTCACCAGCCTGGAAACACCTGAAAAAGCCAAAGTCTGGCACATAAAAATCAGACTAAAATCCCTGGATCTGTGTTTTTTCCTGGCTTTGCTGTATGATCTTGGGGGAAAAAACAGAACTCAACATTCTTTGTGCTTCCTGCGTCCTCCCCAACATTTCTCGAGGTGCTGTTTGGGGAAAAAAAAAGCTTCTTTTTGCGCACAAATCGGTTTTCCTTCTTCAAACACAGATCCTCCAAGGCAGGGAATGACCCCAAGCGTGGAAGTGGAGAATGGCTTTGCAGTGCTGGAGCTGAACGTGGCCTGGAGAAATGGGGGAAGCAGCCACAGAGAGGTCACCCAAAATCTTCATTTACAGCCAATTCTCTCCCAGCTGCCACCATTTGTGGGCTCTGACCTGGGAAAAAGGCTCCTGAGCTCAGCTCCAGCTCTTGGTTTTGGACATCTCCAAATCCAGACCTTCCAGCTCATCACATCAAGATGAGCCAGCCCGGATTTTGGATTACCCTCCTACCTAAACGAGGCAGTGTGGAAAGGGAATTATCCCAGCTTAAATCCATCACTCTGAATCCTCAGAGGGGACCGGAAGATTCCTGGCACACTGAGTTCCACGGGCTTGAAGCCTCCAGGAACATTTTCAGCTGGGAAATCAGCAAAGTTGTCCCTTTCCCCCCCGAGCTCAGGGAGTTCCGTGAGCCTCTGCCCCAGCTGACACCGGAGCAGGAACCCACCTGCACAGAGCCCCAGGGAAATGGGGCAGGGAAGCTGAAAACCCCCAGGGAAATGGCTTTTGGTGACCCCAGCGAGTTCCTGCCCGATGATGCATCAATGTCTGGGTGTCCAGGGTGAAATGCACCACTGGAGGCATCAGCATGAGGTTCAGTTGTCCTCCCTGCACAGACGGGAGGTGGTGGGAATCCATTTTCAGCCAGGAAACATTAAAAAACATCAGAAGGAAAAAAATCACTTGCAGGAAAACAACAACAACAACAACAACAACAACAACAACAACAACAACAACAACAACAAAACCCCCAAAAAACAAAAACAAACAAACAAAAAAACCCCATCACACCAAAACTTTTAAAGTCCAGACAGCACTTCAGGGCTGGATGGCGGCACTGAACCCCACCAGCTGATCCCCCATGTGCTGGAAATACAAGAAATCCAACAAATAAACTGCCACAGGAAGATCCCCCACTCCATTCCTGCAGATGTCCTGATAAATATCCAAACACTCAGGCAATTCTCCAAACTCGTGCTGAATTACAAACCTTCCCCGCTTCATTCCTCAAAATTCCATCCAGTTTGGACCACGAGGGACTTGAAAATTTATTTATTTATTATTTTTTTTTTTAAAGTGCAAAGTGAGTGAACAGAAGGGAGAACAAAAAAGTCACCAACCTGCCCTGCCCCGTTTATTCTGCTTTGTGTCACTTAGAAAACCAGCACTGAAGGGCTGAGCCCGGGGGCTCTCTTTTTTTAATGTACTGTAATTTCTCAGGAAAACTCTTTGTGAAAAGTGAGCAATATATCCTCGTGGATAAGCCTGGAACCACAGTTTCCCCCACCATGCAAAACATCTGTGCCCTTGCCCAGAGGTCATCGCTGCAGTGGTGTTTCTCTTTACTTTTAAAGAAATGTCAGGCCATTTTTTATCCCAGACTTATGACAGGGTGCTGTTTATTGTATCACAAAGCCACCATAACTCCAGCACAAGGAAACTGCTATTATTTGGGGAGTATATATCTTCCTGACTAGCAGTGAGGATGAAAATAAGAGAGGTCCTTTTGTTTTCAGAGAGTAAAAAGTCAGAGTCTCACTTACTGACATGGATATCTTCTGAAAATTCAGATTTCTGGGCTGCTCAAGGCTCACATTTTAGGCCGGGGGTTTCCATCAAGTCACACAGCTCATCTTCCACTGAAAGTGGTGCCAAAGTCACAACTTTTGAGGTCCCTCACGTAACCCTCAGATCATTTTAGCCACCAGACTTCAAATTTCAGCTCCCACACCGTCAAATCTTCTTTTGTTTCACGGGGAAAGCGTGGCAGAAAACGTCAAGGACAATTCGGGGCGGAATAAAAACCATTCCCAGCTCCCCTCTATTTCCTTTTCACCTCTATCAGGGCAAATTGCTTGTGGTTTTCGTGGTGGCTCTGCTCAGTGCTGGGCGGGCACCAGGCTGTGGGAGCTGCATCTCCTGGATCAGGATGTGCCTGGATCCTGCTCCTGGCGCTCCCTGGAGCTCCCCCGGCGCTGCTGGCAGGGGTAACCCCCCTGTCCTGGCCAAATTCCAGCTCGAGTAATTACAACCCACTTCCCCAAACGCCTCTCCTCTCTCCTCCCCCTGCAGCACTTGCAATTGCATATGAAATTATTCTATTTTCTATTTCGGGGGGTGCCCACAGCCTCCTGCCAGGCCTGGGGGCTCGCAGGGGCTGCACCTGCAGCTCTGCCCTTCCCCAGGACCAGCGCTGGCACTGGCACCGACTGGTCAAACTGGAGCACAGCATAGACTGAGAAACGAGAAAGAGAAGCGAAAGGAAGCTGAGGAAAGGGGGGCAAAAGGACAGCTGGTGCTTTGGCTCCTCCGTGTTTGGATGCTGGTGGAGTTTAAGCAGCAAAACAAAACCCAGAGCTGCCCAGGGAACAAATCAGGGGCTGCTGAAAAGGAGGGAGAGGGAGATGTGATAGGGAGACAGAGAGACAGGACGAGGGGCAGTGGTTCTAAACTGCCAGAGGGCAGGTTTGGATTGGGGAGAAATTCCTCCCTGGGAGGGTGGGGAGAGGCTGGGATGGAATTCCCAGAGCAGCTGTGGTTGTTCCATCCCTGGCAGTGCCCAAGGCCAGGCTGGACAGGGTTTGGAGCACCCTGGGGCACTGGGAGGTGTCCCTGCCCATGGCAGGGGTGGAATGAGATGAGTTTTAAGGTTCCCCCTGAGCCAAACCATTCCATGACTCCTTTCCCAGCCCAGCTCCGTCCCAGCTGAGGTTCCTCACGTCCCAGATCTGCCTATAAATCCCTGGCATTTTCCTTCTGATCCAGGGGAACTCCGTGGGGTTTCCTGTGCCTCTCCCAGGCAGGTAAAACCTTCTTTTACCTGTGCCCAAAGAACCCAAACACTGCCAGGGCAGCTCCAAGTCCGAGCTAAGAAATGCTGCCAAAAGGCAAAAATAAATCAGATTCTTCCCAACTCCTCAGGAGAGCAGCCACCAGCCCAGGTGCTCCACTGAATTAGGGAGCCCTTGATTTCCTGAGATGGATTGGAAGGAATCACCTCCCTCATTCCAAATTTGCACAAACAAACAGCTGTGAAGGCATCAAATGGGAAAAATCAAACTTTTGAGGAGCTCCACTCCCATCTAAGCAGCCAGACTTTAAAACCCAAGCAAACACAAATGGAAAAACTCATTAAAAAAATTTAAATATTTTTTCCAGCAAATTCAGTGAAACCAACTGCTCAGAAACATCACCCAGTCTAAACTCAGAATATTGCACGGCTTGAACTCAGAGAGATGAAATTTAGGAGTATTTAATTAAATGGAACATCAAGAACTTTCCCTGACCATCTTGGGAAACGATCTTTGAGATGTTTAACAGAGAATTGACCACAGAACATTCATTCTCCACAAATTCCATCCCAGCACCCAGCAATAAGGTGAAATAAAGGAAAATGTCATCGTTTCTTTTGAAACATTTGTTTGTGGCTCATTGTCATTAATTGGGAAAAAAAAAGATTGATGGTTCTCTGGGGAGAAGAATTTTCTGTTTACTTTTTTTCTGCCGTCCATTGCTAAGTCTAAATATTAACCTGAATATTTAGGTAACAGCAATGAGGACGTTTCACTTTAGGTGGCTCTTGTGCTGTTCAGCCCAATTTTTGCTGCTTTTCCTTATAATGTTGTTGTTCAAGTCCCCATTTTTAAATGGCAATGGCAGCAGGTGCTGGGCAGTCCAGAGGGGGAAAATATTCATTTCCCAGGGAACACCTTTCCTTGTGGTGATTGGCAGTGGGAGGTTGTTTGCTTGTTATTATTATTATTATTATTCATGAGTTTTATTTGAGGCATTTTCCATGTCTGTATCCCCACACTCCTGCCATGCCAGGGATTAGTCCAGGGTTTGTCAGGATGTCTGTCCTGGAAATGTCTCAAAAAGAACTTCTGAAACACAAACTGATCCTCCCTAAAACCCTAAACCATCACTGAACCCTAACCAGGCCAAAGCTGAGGGATAAATTCCCTCATCTATTTAAAGCCCCATTATTTTTAACAAACAGCAAGCCAGACAAAACAAATCATTTCTGCAGATTCACCCAGATTTTTATTTTTTATAAAGCTGCTCTTGAAAGAGAAACTCCAAAAGGAGATCCAAGCTCGAACACATCCTGCCAATATGGGGATAAATAAATTATTAAAAAAAAACAAAAACAGGGAGGTTTCACTGATTCCTGAACTTCTCTCCCTGCTCTGATGTTACAGATTCCAGAAGAATTGGTGGGAATAAAGATTTCCTTCTCCTAATACTTGGACAACCCTTTATTACTTAAAAACCCCCCAATATTCATTAACTGAGGCATTTCTAAGCAGCCTCTTGCCATGCTCAAGGCTGAAGTAGTTACTGAAGAAAGATCAAGGGTTAAGCTGCAAGACTTTAAAAGAAATGATAACAATAAAAACATCAAAAAATAATTTAAAAAAAACCCCGAAAAATACAACCCCCAAAAAAACCTTCATCCAATTTTTTTCCCAAATTAAATCAAGAACATTCCTAATTAGTTTTTCCACCAGAGACATCTAGTGGGAAATGAAAGAACTGAAAGAGCCACGAGCTGCCTTCTCCCTCTCATTAATATTTGCTCCCAAATGCAGGTCAGATAAATCTAACTCACAGTTTGAGATGAGCAGCATTAAACCTGATGCATTACCTTCTGCTCGGGTTTATGCCACCCATTTTGGATAATTACTCCCAGAGCTTTCTCCCTGTCGGATTCGGAGCTTCTTCATAAGAATGAAAGGAAAAGTTGGGGGTCCTTGAGAGCCTCTCCTGATTTTAATGACTTTTCCTTTCCCCTCCACGCTCCAAGATCATTTCCAGCTTTGGCAGGAGCTGGGTGGTGCTGCCACTCGGTTTGGGTGGCTCTGGCTCCATCCAGGCACGCAGCAACGGCAAAAACGTGTCCCTTAAAGCTCAATTTCCCATCTTAAATCCACTCAAAGCCCAAGGTCACACATGGGTCGTGTCCTGGATGGCCAAACACCCCAATCCTCCCCATCCTGAATGGAAGGAGAGCTCAGGTTGGAATTTGGGGGGATCTGAACGTGGCTTTGGTGGCTTGGTCTGGTTTGGAGAGACTGGGAGCCCAAGGGGGGAAACTGGGACTGCAGCTGGGTGAAATCTGGGGAGGTAAGGCTCTGGAGAGAATCCAGGATCCTCCACAAGTTCCCTGAAGGGAATCAGCCTGAAAGGAAGCCCAGAGCAGGATCAGGGTGGTGCTGATACCGGAGCTGGGTCCTTTTCTCAGGACCAACCAAAACCATCAGACACTCTGAGCTGAGCCTTGCAGGGCAGGGGACAAACCCCTTCACTAACAACCAAAATTGTGACTTTATTCACACACAAAGCTGCACCACGGCCCCTCCATCATTTTCCTTTTAGTGGAAAGGTGTGTGTCTGGGGCTGTAGCCACTCTGCTGTGAAAGTGGAGGGTTAAAACGCGAATTTTTTGAATCTGTTTTGAGTCCATCAGAGTCATTTAATCGCTTCTATTGATTTCTCTGCCTGTGTATCACATTTCTGAACACTCCTTGCTCCCTGACTGGTAAATCCACCCAAAAAAGACAGGCCAGCATGGGCTAATGTCCTTTTTCTCAATATTTAACCTTTCAGAAGGTTCTGTCTGCAGAGATTTACCAGCTGAGGGTGGTTTCAGGCTGCACATCCCCCCGAGAGGGCAGGCCCTGGGCACTCCTGGAAATTTAGATTTTATCCTTGTTTATTCCCTGGCTTTCCTTCAGCACATCCAGGAACTGAGGAGGGAAAAGCCTGTCCTGCAGAATGAGGAGCTCCAGGATATCTGAAACACTTAGAAAGAGAACAGAAAAATCTGCATTTGCTCACTTCTCTGGAGAGATGAGCTGAAGTCTTGCCAGATAAAGGCAAAACACAAAGAGGAAGAGGAGGCTCCATGGAGGGGAGCACTGGAATGTGTATTTTGGTCAGGCAGGCCTTGTTCCACCTGCTGAAGAGAGGAAACTCAATTAAACCCTCTTTGCTTTGTTTCATTCCCCCCTCACAGCAGAGTTCAGGTTTGGATTCCCCATCCTCACCTGCCCAGAGCAAAACTTGCCCATTTTCTGGGCTGGATGGTGGAGAAAAGGTTTAAAATGAGCACCTGAGTGGGGTGGTGATGGAGGAAGGGGAAATTGGAGAGAGGCAGAGCTGCTGAAGCCCAGCTGGGGCAGGTGAGGGGAGGATGTGGCACCAGGGCTCAGCCCCAGGGCCAGCTGGCCCTTTGCCACTGGCCACGGTGACAGCAGCCCTGGGGACAGCAGGAAATTGCAGCTTTGCAATTTATAAACCGTGAGAGGGAGAGAAGATGAAAACTCTGGCTTTGCCTCCCTGTCTGGGGGGGTTAAATATCCTATAACCCCAATAATTTGTGTTCCTCACCTCTCACAGTGTGCCCCCCTCCCAGCCCAGGGCACATTTCAGTGACACTGCACTGCCACACCGAGTTGGATAAATGACATTTTTCCTGTACAGCTCCAAAGTGCCTCTCCTTAATTCAAGTTTTATTTCAGGTTTATCTGCGCTGACTCTGTCGCAGAGCCCTGACACAGCTGCACATCCTCGACAGGTTTATTTTGTGGAATTGCTCACACCTTGGACCTTCCTGTGGATAAAATTAACAGAGGAGAATGAAGCAAACAGCCTCAGGTGAAGTCAGCCAGGACTGATCCCAATTAATCCAGTTCATACAGAGCCTAATGCAAAAATGTCTCAGGAAAAGGAATCTACCTGACTTGGAAATAAAAAGGAAAAAAAGGCTGCTGCAACTGTGACTGTGGGGTTTCTCCTCCAGCTAAAGGCTGATAACAAAAATCCCTTCATGCTACAAACAAACATTAAACTTAGGCCGGTTTTATAGCAAAATGTATAAAAAGAGATTTTCTACCTTGTAAAGCACAAGTTCAAGTTACAAGCAAGGCTCTTTTACTGTGTATTTATTCCTTTATTTCTGCTCATTGCCATGTCCCAGCTGAGGCACCTGTGAGAGTTTCCAGGAAAGCACAAACCCACCCCAGTGGGTTGTTCCAGCAGATTATGGTTTGTAATATTTCCCCCAGCAGAGCTCTGTTAATGGGAGATGCTGGTGCTGCACTCACCAGCTGGGAAAAAAATTCAGTTTCTACCAGATAGTGTGAGGTTCAGCTTTTCAGGGCAGGGAAATTCCCACTGGGATGGGAAAAGCTACAGCTGATGAGCACATCCATAAAAATAATAAAAGAGGCGCTCATGATTGTAGCGAGATAATGACAGGAAATAAAAAGATTTTGTGCACTGAACACTCTGGAATATTTAATCAAAACGCTGCTCCAAAGGGGCCTCCAGAGTGAGAAATAACTGTGGCATTTGGAACTGCAGGGATGGGATCCCTGTTGTAGGATCGTGGAATGTCCTGAGCTGGAAGAGACCAGCCAGGATCACAGATCCAGCTCCTGGCCCTGCACAGGCACCCCAAAATCCCACCCTGGGCGTCCCTGGGGGTGTTTTCCAAACCCTCCCGGAGCTCTGGCAGCCTCGGGGCCGTGCCCATTCCCTGGGCAGTGCCAGCACCTCCGGGGGCAGAGCCTTTCCCAAAATCCAGCCTTTCCCTGCTCTCCAGCCTGACCCTCCCTGGCACAGCTCCAGCCCTGCCCTGAGCCCTCTCATGTCTGGAATCAGCTCCAAAAGCTGGGAAAGGCTCAGGTCCTTGCAAGCAGGGATTTTTCCTCGTCCCAGGTGGCTCATCAAGGCTCAGAGGGCAGCAGGGACAGGGGCACTGCAGGTTCAGGGAATGCTGGCAGCACTTCTGTTCCCAGCACCTGGAAACTGCACCTCACCAAAGGTGCAAGTGGGTCCTGCCAGGCAGGAGCAGAGGCTGCTGCTGCTGCTGGAGGAATTTGTGAGGTGAACTCGGTGCTGGTAAGTGGAGGGAAATGGGAGAGAGGGCTGAAGGAAAGGAGGTACAAAAAGGTGTCTCATGGCACACACACAGGGCAAGGAAAACTGCCTGAAAATCCAGCCCTGAGAGCGCCCAGAGCTCCCTCAGCAGCTCAGCCCCTCGCCTGCCCTCTCTCCTTTCACCCTGAATGAATTCCCCAAGAGAAGTCCAGAGGTACCTGCAGCCTCTCCCTGCTAGAAAGGTGTCATTTCCTCTAGACTGGATATTGTGGAGAAATTCTCCCCTGGGAGGGTGGGGAGGGGCTGGGATGGAGTTCCCAGAGGAGCTGTGGCTGCCCAAGGCCAGGTTGGACAGGGCTTGGAGCACCCTGGGACCGTGGGAAGTCCCAGGGACTGGATGGGCTCTGGGATCCCTTCAACCCAACTATTCACAAGCACAAACTGGCATCACCCAGCTCCAAACTTCGCAGCCATTTAGCAGGAAAAAAAAAAACAACCCAAAAATCTTCAACGCCAGGACTCCAACACTGCCCCTCCAGAGGGGTTAGATCAGAGTCCAGCAAGGAATGATCCCCTCCCTTCACTCCAACATCAATGCTTTGCTAATAAAGTATCCCAGGCATTGGGTTTCAGGCCCGTGTTTGCAGGGATACACGGGTTATTTCCAAGCCCAGCTATTACCAGTGCACGCGGTGACATTAATATGAGTAAATGCAGGAAAAAGGATGAAATAAAACATATCCTATTGAAGGAAATGAGAGCTCCTTAAGAAAGAAAAACACACATAGGAAAGACGTGGGCATATCAGGATACAAATGGGACACTGGGGAGCTCCAGATTCCACAGGCATGATGTTATTGGAGTGTTTGATACCAGAGCAAGCACCTGCAGATATGAATTACATCCTTGTTCAGACCACGAACATCGCGGCCCTGACATCTCAGGAAGTGCTTATGTTATATTTCAAATCCCCCTGCCAACTGCATAAATATCAAATAAATCAATCATGGATCTAAAAGACATTATCTTAAGGACTTGCAAAAGCTGAACAAGCCACCTCTCTTCTAAAAGTAGCCCCAGACCTTAAATCCTGGGGGTTTTGGTTTTTCTCTGTGGTTGCACCTGAACAGCAGGGACGGGAGTGCTGTGACTTCACCTCTGCCCCCAGAGACAGAAATGGCACAGGAATGGTTCCAAGAGTGACAGGAAAAAAGAGGTTTTGCACAAGATAAACATAATTTCTACTGCCTTCGAGAGGGGGCACCTCATTTTACACATGGAGAAAGGGAGGCACTGATGCGCAAACGGGTTGTGTAAAGTCAGGAGGGCTCTGGGGTGGTGTGAGCAGAGAAAAGGGAGGATCAGGACTTCTTGTGATGCCCATGCAGACTTTGTTTTCAGTGTGTTTTGAGAGAGAAAAATCCAAATTTTGTGTTTATTTCAGTGTGTTCTGACCAAGGCAGAAAACGCAGTCAAATGTTTTCATGCTAGAAAGACTTTTTGTCACATGGATCAGGTAAAAAGATGATTAAAAGCAGGCCACAGACATGGCCCATCTCACAGAAATTTAACTGAAAATGTTTATTCTGCATTGAAAAATTCAGATCTTCATGCTGTAATTTTTTAAAAAGTTTAAAAGTAACAAATATCAAACTATAAACCCCAAGCCTGAGTTTTTAATAACGCTGAAAGCCTTAATAAACTAAAAACTTTACCAGAGTTACAGAATTTGGGATTTTCAGAACACTTTCCAGTTTAAGAGTTCCCCCACAAGCTCTTATTAGATTAATTTGTTATTTTTCCTTGCTTGCCACGGGAGTCTTAATTACAATTGCTCCAAATACAGCTCCCATCCATCTTAATCAACAGGGACTATTTGGCCGTGCTGTTAAATCATCTGGTGTAATCACTTTGAAAAAGTTTGTTCTGCCCTGAAAAAATGGCTGAGAAAGGCAGCAAAAGGAAATCTTTCTTTGCACATTCATCTTTTCCCACTCAGGTCCCAGCAGCAGGAAGGTGGAGCAGCCCTTTGGCTTCACAGCCACAGAGCTCAGGGTTTGAAAAAGTGGCTTTTGAGCCACAGATTCCGGGAAATATTCAAACAAAGGCTTTGCTGCAGTCGGAGTGAGTTTGTGGATTAAAGTCAGAGCAGCTGGAGAATCCAGACTTCACGGAATCCTGGAGTGGTTTGGGTGGGAAGGGGCATTAAAGCCCACCCAGTGCCACCCCTGCCACGGGCACGGACACCTCCCCCTGTGCCAGGCTGCTCCAAGCCCTGGACAAATTCCATTTTAAATTCCATTAAATTAAATTTTCTGCTCCCCCCACTTTGTCACGGAATGAGCTCACAACCTGGATGCAGCAGTAACGAGCACAGGGTAATTACTGTGTGTTTAAGTTGTGTAATGAGCTCAGACGTGGTTTGGCCAAAGCCTTTCCCGAGGCTGTGCCAACCCCAGTCACCAGCTCCAGTGCCAGGCCCTCAGCAGCTGCCCCACCTCCTGTTAGGAGCAGTTAAAAATTTGCCTGGGATTTTTTTTTTTCCTTAAATAAACCCAGCAACCCCCCCACTTTTTAGAAAGATTAGATAACAAATAAAAATGAAGGAAACATCTGCAAGGCTTGACTTCACTCCAGCCTCTTATGATCTTCGAGCGTCAGAGCCTTCGAGTGAGAAAACCAAATTTAATTAAAGTTTTGCCTGGTTTTGTTTATTCCCAGTTGCGATTGAAGGTGCAAAACAAAAGGTTTGGATGTGAAAAATTCTCTCTGTGCCCATCAAACCAACCTGGGTCACACAGCTCAAGGTTCCTCTAATCCATCCCCACAGCCCCATCTAAGCCACTCCTGAACCACTCAGCGCCCTGCCCTGGGGTATTTTTGCTCAAGAGAGTTTTTCTTCCCAGTTTTATTCCACTGGTTTGTATTTTCACTGGATATTCTCTAAGGAAATTAGTGTGAGCTGAAGGTGAGCAATTCAAAACCTTCCAAGTCCAACTTGCTCCCAGGTCCTTGAGTGCCTTCAAACCCAAGTGTGAATTTCGGCTTATCAAAGAATAATTTTGCAGAGCAGAGCTGCCATATGAGGAAAAAAAAAAATCATCATAATAAAAGAACCTGTTGATCTACACTACTACATTTAAGGAGTATATTTTTCCTCATTCTGAGAGTTTCATTTGATATAGGAAACCTTATCAGGAGCCTCCGTGGTTGATGGGGAAATGCTCCCCACACAGGAGGAAACACAATCCTGCTCCGGCTCAACACGGTTCACATTGTCCCATTAATCCACCCAAATCCCTCCATCCTCTGCTCTTCTCAGAGGTTCCTCTCCTTTTAATCCTCAGAAAGCCTCCTAAATCCCGAGTTCCCAGGGAAGTTTCCCTAATTAAGATTTCATTAGCAGCTCTCACACAGACCCAGAGCACCTTCAGCAGCGTCACCGTCGGAGGAGCGGGAACGACCCGTCCCCAGCCCGGATCACAGGCTACAGGAGAGAGGGGGAAATGTAATGACAAAAACAAAGAAGGGTCAAATTTCCTCAAATAAATAATAAAAAAAAAAACCACCAACCCAAAAAGCTCCAGCCCCCCTTTCCCCGTGCTCAGCTGCAGCAAGGTGAAAGGCTAAATGTGGACAGGACGGGAATACGTGAGCGCTTTCTGAGCTTCCTGGGGGGAATACTTAACAGCAGAAATATGTTTCCCCTGGAGACCTTCCCCACCATTTGGTCCAATTTCTTACTCCAAGAACTGAACCAGCTCATGATGTAATGCTCCAGGGAAAACATTCCTCTCGAAAAAGAGTATCTTCCTAGGGAGAAGTTTGAAGAAAACATCTTAATATTGTTTAAACAGCTTTTGGCACAGGCACACCGGTTGTGCTGCGCTCAAGGCTGAAAGCGAGGCGGGCTAAAAAGATGGAAATGGAAAAGTTTTAGGATTTAGTTTGAGGGTTCTCCTCAGCTACCAGCCCAAGTGCCCAGTTCCTAATGGAATGAGGGGAAAAAAAAGATATTTCCAGAAGCAGATATTGGCCTCGCTAATAAAAGAGGAACAGTTTAAGGCTCGGGCTGTTCTGTGTGTCAGGAGGGAACTGGGGGTTTAATTCTGCCTAAAGCCTGATCATTTTCCTGACTCCTGCACAAAGGGGCAGTTCCAGGGCACAGAACACCACGGGTCTGGCTGGGGCTGAGGCTCTCTGTGGCACTTGGAGGGGGCACCACTCCAAGGACCAGGAAAAGTTCCTTCATTGCTCTGTGCACTCACCTTCCCTGGGCTCTCCCTGCTTGGTTCCCTTTCTGGACCGTCTCTCTGAACAAATTTGTCACTTTTGTGACTGGAGGAGCCAGACATTGGTGTTAAACAGGGGCAGCAAGCACTGGGGACAAAGAAATTCGAGGGAGGCAGAGCAGGAGGCAGCACACCCCAAACCAGAGGCAGGAGGTGCAGGAAAACCCAGGACAGCAGAGCTCTGTGAGGAGCAAGCAGGGGGAGAGCTGGGAAAAACAAATGCAGAATGAACATTTAGGGATTCTATTCCATAGCTGGGATTAGGTCATGCTTAGCACTGATATAAGCTCCATGTACACATTACCTACTCCTTACATAAACCTTACAAAGCTTTCCTTGCAAAACACACCCTGGCTACTTTAGGGTGCTTTTTTTTCCTTGAGGAAAGAGTAAAATGACCCTTTTATTCCTCGTTAATATCTGTACCCACACAATTTCTTTTTCCTCAATGGCACACACGAGGCCACTCAACAGCTCCAAATCCCAGTCCAAATGTGAATTCCCTTAGAACCTTAATAGATTTGCATTAGTGAATATTATTTACTGCCAGAGCCCAGCGTTTCTGACCTGCTGGACGTGGGACTGAAGGCATTTGTTTGTCCAAACATTGGGGTGCCACAGGCAGGTTATTTATGGCAGGGCGAAGTTTCTATCTCCAGCGCAACCCAGGTGATTTAAGGGATGGGGATATTGGATCCCTGTTTTCCACCCTGATGTTCCACGTTGCTGGCAAGACAAAGAGCAAGGAAAGGGAGCAAAAACTCAATTCAAGAGCAGCATCAGCCCAAACCCAGAGCACAGAGGGGATAAAACTCCCCATTTTCCCATTCCCACCTTGTTTGTGTAGTGCATCCTCAGAGGAACGGGCACCATTTGTGCTGCAGCTCCTGCTCAGACATTGAGGCTCTTGGCAACTTTTAATAACTCCATCGTCAGGATTTAAAAACCCAGGCTCATTTCTCTGCTTTAAAATGTTCAGTTTTGCATTTTATCCACTCCAAGGGGTTTGGCTTGTAGAGAGGGACTGTGAGGAGTAAAAGCTTTGCAGGGTGGGGAGGTGGCTGGTTTGAGAATTCAATCTCACCCCTTCGTTGTTCAAACCCTCAAGAGACCTCTGGGCACAGTGACTGAAGGAAAAAGGTGTTGCTATTTTTGTTATTGTTGTCAGTAAATAGGATTGTTCAGCCCATAAAACATGCTGCACAGCAGGGAACAGCTCAGCTGCAGCGCCAGGGCTTCACTGCATTGCTTGGCAATGCCAAAACCCAGCAGAAAAGGCTCCACAAAGAATTTAAACCCAGCTCAGTGGAGTTTAAGGCCAGTCCTTTGCAGGCTTCTGTCGAGAGCTTTTACTGCTCCTTTGCTGGGGTTTTGTGGCTGCAGATTTTTCAGGTTCTTGGTAGACCCTAAACTCTTAAAGCCTCGAATCACAACGATTTATCACCCATCAGGGAGCTACATGAAATGTATTTTCCTTCAGAGTGACTATTCTCATAAAAAACCCCTAATTTAAAAAGAAAAAAAAAAGACAATTAAGAATATTTTTTTAAAAAATCCACACTACAGCCCAACTTTACAGGGATCCTTAAACCTAAAAGAGCCTGACCCCCAAAAAATTAATGCCACCTGCAAGCTGTAAATATATGTATTATTTAATTTTTTTGTCCCCCCCCAAAGTATTTTCTTTGGCTGTTACATCCAGCTGAACAAGGCCTAAAAAATTGTCAAACCAAATCCTTGTTTAAGAGCGGAGCTCTAAGCACTGCCAGTTTGAGTGAAACACAGAGCCAGGTTCAGGGAATACGTTTTATTTATCTTGGCCCAGGCGCGGGGCGGAACGTTTTCCATCCCATCCAAAAAAAAAAAAGGGCTTGAAATATTGCACAATAAAAGCCATTCATTATATCTGTCTCCTCTGCCTTCCAAAAACAGAGCTGCCTGACCAGCCCCGAAGCCGGGCAGGGGGCAGGAGGATGGGAGTCAAGGGGTCACTGGAAATAACCCAAGACTAACACCAGGTTTTTGCAGGATCTGTTCCATGCCCTCACTCCCAGAGCACACAGGTTTTTCCTGCTCTCCCCCCGGCCTTCCCCAGCCTGGCTAAAGTAGTTAATTGCTGTGTTATGCACGATTTACAGGAGTTAATTACTAAACTAATACATTAGGCTGCTTGTCTCCCAGCTCCAGCCCCTCCACTGGGACACGGGCAGTTGGACCTTGTTTCCACTTAAAACATTTGGGTTTTACCTCCTCGCTTTAAAACCACGTGGAAGGAACACCCCACTATTATTTTTTAAAAAAATTTATTTATTTCCAGTGCTCACCTGCCTGTTGGCAGCTTGAAAATGCAATTTCTTCCCCTGCCTGGTCATGCTCCTGTGTGTTGAAGCCATTCCTGCCATTCTTCAGGGGGATTTCCCCCTTTCCCCATCCCCTTGCCCACATCTCTGACAATCCTGTGCTGTTTTCTGCCCTGTTCATCACTAGAGGCTCTCCAGGTCTAAGAGTGAGAGGATTCACACTGAGGAGGAGGAGGGAGAGTCGAGCACAAACTTTCTAAACATTTCTGAACAACTGCTGGCCCGGAGGAACCCACAGCAGTGACATTTCTAGGCAGCCCTCAGCTGTTTCAGAATCTTTTAGTGCTCATTAGTCAGGAGAAAATAGAGAAAAATCAGCTGAAAACCAGATTTGTTTACAGTTATTTTAAAGTGAAATAAATAATAATGGCATAGACGGTTCTTGTTATTTTTTTTCCCCTGCTTATCAGGTCAGGATGAGAAAACTTTTCTTTTTTTAGCTTTTATTAACTCATATGGGAGAAATTTGGTCATCTCATCCCCACTTTTATAACTGATGTGCACCTTAATTAAGGCAAAATACTGGCATAAAATAATTCCTGGGAAACATTAACGCTCCCTTGAAAACCTCCTGGAGAATTCAGGGATGAGGATTGTTCTTTGTACCTTGAGCAAAGGGAAGCAGAGACTTTTCCCAACTGTGAAACAGCTGCCAGACGTCCAGCCCTGAAAATCCGTCACCACCGCGCTTCACCAAAGTGATGTGTAATTACTCCTCCTTATTAACAACATCATAATTACAGAGCAGCAAAACAATCAGCCTTGCCAGGCCCCAGCACTTGTCCTCCCTGCCAGTCAGAGCAGTAATTACGTGGGGAGCTGCTAAATGCAATTATTCACCAATCCACGCCCAGGGCTGGCTTCTACCCGCTTGGAGTCATTTAAAGTCCACACAAATTAAAGCGGGGAGAAGTTTTAAAACACAAATTCATCTTGATAAAAGATGAGGGAGGGAGGAGGGCCTCGCTTTGGAAGAGGAATGGCAATGCCATGGATTTATTTAGATGCTGTTACAACACCAGAGCTGGAGCTCAGCACATAAAAATGGGATGAAACCACTGGAATCTCCTTCAGGCCGAGCTGGAAAGCAGAGCCACGAAGTGCCAGAGCCCTGAGACCTCTGTGCTGTCACACACCTCCGTGTCATTCCCACCACGGCTGCCGAGACAAGACACAACTCCAGAGAAGCTGCTGGCACAGGGAGAGGGGGCTGCTGCTCATTCCCAGGGAAAAGCAGATGTGACAACGGGATGAGGAGCCTGTTCCCAGCCCCTGGGACACCACAGGCACCAGGTGCAGGTCCCAGTTTCAGTTTAGCGAGCTCCTCACCTGAGCAGGGACTCAGGTGAGATCTGGCTGCACGAGGAGCTGCCCAAATTCCAGCTCCCCCCAGCTCGGGGCTGCCCGGAGCAGCTCTGCCAGCTCCACACTCAGCCCGGGAAGGGTCATCTGTCACTCCTGACAGCTGTTTGTTTAATCTGCTCCTGCAGCCCTGCAGGGATGGAGATCCCACACTTCCCCAGGCCCTGGATTCCCCTGCCTGGCCGTGGCTGCTGCGAGAACTTTTCCTTAATGTTTAACAGAGATGTTTTTCTCTGATTTAAACACCTCTCATGTCCTTCTCAGCACGGATATGGAGAACAGGTTATTGCCCCCACTTGTTCAAGCCCTCTCCAGATTAAGGAGAAAAAATTTTTTGAGGATAAACGTTGGAAACCTGATCATACATTCTATATTTAGTATTTATAGTCAATATTTATTTCCTTTTGTCCTTCTCTGGATAGAAAAAAAAAATCCTGATAATATTTTTGAGATAAAACACAACAGGTAAATTCCATCCAGAGAAGGACAAAAGGAATAAAAAGCACCATAAAGTAGAAATATCTCTTGGAAAGAGCTGCAGCCTCTTCATTTCTTGTAGGTTTCCTCACCCTGCCACTGCCATCAGGCACCCACAAATAATTCCTAACAGCCCTTTCCCACCCAGCTGTGCTAGGAGGAGAATCCAGGCTTTGTTTTCCTCTCTCTCCTGGTTCTCCTGCTCCTGCCTTCAGTCCCACCGCCCAGCTGAGGTGCCCTGGAAGGAGAACTCCCTGTGCTGCTGTGCCTCAGCTCAGGACAGAATCCCACAGAGCAGCTGCTGGGGCAGCAGTTGGGATCAAACACAGAATTTATTCCTCTTCTCACTCTTCCAGTCTGATATTCGGGATGTGACAGCCCCGGGGGCACCCAGTGCTGGATTTGGTACCCAAAAGCTGCCCAGACACACCCGGACAGCTCAAGAACAAAATGATTTCCATATAAAACTCACACCTGAGTCCAGTCCATCATTTCAGTTTCCCAGTTTCATTCCAGTGCACCGTTCAGTCGCTGCTTTGTTTTGAACAGTAAAAGGAGCAGCTATTTTTTACTAATTTATTCAAGCTTTACATTTTAACCTCAGCCAGCTTCTCTGATTTTGCCCATGACATCCTTTTCCAGGTCCCCTCGCAGCAGAAAGCTCAGCCCAGCCTGCCCTCTCCTGGCAGCCAAGCACAGCATCCCACACAGGAACCTCCCAAACCCCAAAAGCAAATCCCCAAGTCAAACATGAAGGCAACTGTTTTTGGAGGGATTAAAGACATGGAGATGT
This sequence comes from Hylia prasina, assembly GCA_013397195.1. Lineage (NCBI taxonomy): Eukaryota > Metazoa > Chordata > Aves > Passeriformes > Sylviidae > Hylia > Hylia prasina. The sequence goes on from VYXD01002323.1 coordinate 157,672, forward strand.
GGCACTTGGGGACGTGGTTTATGGGCCACAGGGCAGTGCTGGACTCTGATCTTAAAGCTCTTTTCCAACCCCAAGGATTCTGTAACTCAAGCAGCACTTAAACAGTGGAGTCTCTCTCAAGCTGCTTGAGGAATTCTTGTCTTGGGAGAAAGAGGTATAAAAATCCAAGTGCTCTGGTTGCTCTCAAGCTCTATAAAAGCAGCCAAGTGCATCAAGGATTTTATCCCACATCACTCCTGGTGAAGAGCAGGTCACTGCAGGGACTGTGTTGGACACAAAGCCATTTCCCCCAGGCTGGCACCAGGATCCCTCTGGCCTGCAACGGCCCAGGGTGAAAAATGAAAGCAGCAGCAAACCCTGCAGCAATACTTCTCTCCCCTCAGCCAATTTCATCTGCCACATGAATTTTATACACAATAAAGATTTTAAAGTTGGTTTTTTTTTTTCTTTAATGACCACGCTTTACATCAGAGAATTACTCCTGAACTCTAACAGAAAATCTTACTCTAAGGAACTCCACCTCTGCTCATGCCCAAAGCCTTTCCAGAAGATAGAAACAGCTTCTCCTCTTCCCTTTCAATAAGGGATTCCTTTATCAGTTGCAGACAATCTCTTTTTAGTGTATTTTTGCACTCTAGAAGAAAATCTGTGCAGATTTCAACAGCAATTGATAGGGAATGGTCAAGCACATGGGAAGCAAACCCTGGGAGAAATTGTAGCTGCAAGGACAGATTTGACACCGTGGTTTAACTGCTAAAGACAAACCCACATTTATCAGGCAGAAAAATTCTTTTATTCTCTTCATTACCTGCCCTAACTGTACCAGACCAATGCTCTGAGCCAGTCTGCCACACAGTTCAGATCTTCAGGCGTTTTAGGCATCAAGACAAGGAAAACGAGTTCTAAGTTATCCAGAAAATGAGTAAGAAAATAAGTGAGGAAACACAAGTGGGAAAGAGAAGAAAACTGCACTTGAGAGACAGCATAAGGCTCTAAAGAGGCACCTTCACTTCAGAAAATCAGGGATGCCTGAAACATCTTTCCATCTCAGCTCAGGAGTTTCTGCGGCCCCCGAGTGTTTCTGGTTGCTCCTGTCCTTCCCCCAGCCCGAATTTGTGCTTCTCCTTCTCTGGGTGGGAGCCCAGGGCGTTTCTCGAGCTCGGGCTTCAAAGAGGCTTCTCCTCCTCCAGCTCCTGCCACGAGCAGCAGCCAGAGGAGCAGAGCCCTGGTTCTCCTTCCCTGGGGCTGGGAAGGGGAGGAGGTTTTGTTCCCCATGGTGAATATTCTCAGCTCCTGCCAGGATGGAGGTGCTGATGCTTCTCCTGCCTTTGGGAGCAGCTGGTGGGGTTGGCTGCTTGGGAAGCTGAATCCAAGCCAGGCCTTCACTTGCTGGGTCCCTGCTCAGCCTCATGCTGCGCCTCACCCTCAGCTCAGGGCTGCTGCTGCTGCTGCTGCCCTGCAGGGAGCCCTGCCTGGCCTGGGGCACGGACAAAACCTCTTCCACACTGTAAGGGGGAACTGGGAGATCAGCCCCAGCCATTCCCACAGTGTGAGGAAGAACTGGGACATCAGCCCCAGCCATTCCCACAGTGTGAGGAAGAACTGGGACATCAGCCCCAGCCATCCCCACACTGTGAGGGGGAACTGGGAGATCAGCCCCAGCCATCCCCACACTGTGAGGGGGAACTGGGAGATCAGCCCCAGCCATCCCCACAGTGTGAGGGGGAACTGGGAGATCAGCCCCAGCCATCCCCACACTGTGAGGGGGAACTGGGAGATCAGCCCCAGCCATCCCCACACTGTAAGAGGGAACTGGGAGATCAGTCCCAGTCATTTCCATGTTTTCTACAGGAGGGAAGTAGAAGGCTCTGCTGCTTCTTCTTCTTCTTCTTGCTGGATCACCTCTGACAGGATCCTTCTGAGGACACTTGGTTCTCTGGGCACCCTGCTGTACGTGGTGCTGTTCCAGAATTCCCAGCCCAGTTAGGAGATTTCCTTGTAAATCCTCCTTCTCTGTCAAGGAGCTGCTTTCTTCTCCTCCTTTGACACATGGAGTCTCTTTGCCTTGATGGAAATACTCAGATGTATCAAAATCACCTTCTGCATTTGGCACAGCATTTGAAAACTGGGGGGAGATAAAAAAAGTAATAGTTCTTATTTTTTTTTACATATAGGCAAAAAAATGGTTTCAAACAGCTGAACTGTTCTCCTCACCACATCAGCCCCCAGAATCCCAACAACTGACAGGGAAGGAATCTCAGCGTGAGGCCAAAGGTGGGAAGCAGAGAATGCAGGAATGGCCAGGGCTGGCAGAGACCTTAAAGATCATCCCCATCCCCTGCTCAGAGGCTCAGCTGAGTTCTGAACACCCAACACCTCCTTCCAGGGATGGATTTTCCACTTTTCCACGGCCTCCAGGCTGTCTGCTCCCCAGTTTAATCACCCCTGAAACAATTCTGCCTGATGCCAGGGTGGTTTTAGCCCCACCAAGCCCAGCAACCTCCCAGAAATGGCTTAAGAATAATTAGTGAGAGGGCTGATCAAAGGGGTTTTGAAAAAGGAAAAAGGTTTTAATTAAAGAAAATAACAAATGATACAAAACAAAGGAGTAAAAGCCCTGCACAGTGCAGGGAGGTCCCTGGCACCTGCTCAGACACCCCAAAAAGCCTGCAGAGCTCTGAGCTCTCTCTCAAGTATTCAAAAATCTAAGAGGGTTTTTGGCTTGGTGCCCAACAGAGAACAGCCACATTCCTTGAGGAACAGCTCAAGAACCCAAGGAGTCCCTTTGTCCTGGCCCTGGGCTAATTACGGTGTGAGGAGCACTGAAGTTTCTGGTTGTTCTTCCTCAAAAGCTCAAACTCAACCCAATTTCCCAGTGTGGGAGCACCTGCTCAGGTGTGGGGATGCACCAGAGCTCCCAGCTCCCCCCAGCACCACCCCAGTGACCCCCCAGGCCTGCAGTTACCTGGGGAGCAGGGCCAGGAGCACCCTCCAGGCTCCCTGGCACCCCGGGGTGTCCCCGGCTGGCGGCTGCTGCCTCCTCCAGGGGCCCAGGGCCGGGAGCCCTGAGCCCCTTCCCACGTGTCCTTCCAGCCCCGCAGGCACCCCCGGCCTTGGGACCAGCCAGAGCTGCACCCCCTGAACGAGAGCAAACAAATGGAGGGAATGGACAGAAACCACCTGTGTGTTACGTGCAAAGCCTCATGGTATTTTACTTCTATAAAATACCTGATTTGTTGTTTACCCGGATAAAAATAACTTTCTAAAGAGCCACACCAGATAAAGAGTGGGGAACAAACCCAACAGAAAGTTTAATCCATGAACTCATGGATGCAGAGTTAATGGATAGTTTTAAGTCTGCACATCCCTTAATTCTTCATGCCCAACTCACCCCCCCCTTAAAGATATGAAAAGAGCAGTACCCAAAAAATCTGGGTTTTTTTGTCGGAGTTCCATTGGAGTCCAACAAGAAATGAATTTATCAGTTGGACATTATTAATTTATTAGATCCTCCAGCCTCTGCTATTACAGAAACAGCTAAAAGCAAAACAATATTTTTTCTGTAACTGCTGAAATAAAGGAACAGAAAGAGGAAAGCAAAACAAAACTAAACCCCAAATGACCTGTAAAAAGTGCATCTGCCTCTGGTGAGTTTGGAGATGAGACAGAAGAGAAAACCTCTGGAATTTCAGGGATAGGGCTGAGAAGGGGTTCCTTAGAAGCTGTTTCTCTTTCCCCATACAAAGATTTCTTGACTTTTTTCTTTCTTCTTTTCCCATAGCTTGGGTATTTTGTTTTCTGGAAAGATTGAGGAGGAGAATAAAGCACAGTGAGATCTTAATCATCCTCTAGAGTGGATTTCAATAAATGACCCCATTATTGGATTTTGGTGGATGACAACTGTTCCCCCCAAAAAGGAAGGTTCCACTTCTTCTGCCAGCTCCAGAATAATCTAAAAACTCAAAAGCAGAAAAGAATTACTCTTCTAACGTGGCTCTGCAAGAGCTCAGCAAGGGAAGAACCACAAGCTCATTTTTTGGCCCTCAGGTGTGAAAAGTGACACAAACACCTCTCCCCAAAAAGATCCTTTTGGCCCTACAAGAATTCCAGCCCTGGGGTGAGTGAGGAACAGGGATGGGGGCAGAAAATGCAGGAAAACAAGGTGAGGGTGAAGAAAAAAAACAGTGGCAGCAACAGGAAAATCCAAATAATCCTGCAAGACACAAGGGAGACGTTTGGAGAGAGAAATACAAATAAGAAGGGAGGCGGGAGGGAGGCGTTAAAAATAAGAAAAAACTAAAAATAAAACCAAAACCATTAAAAACAAGAGCAGAAACTCAGCAGCTGCAGTGGCTGCGCTCACCTGGCTCTTTTTGGGAGCAGCTGTGCTTGGATCCTTCTGCCTCTGAGTCTTGCTCCTCCTGGGGTTTTTGGTGCCTTTGTGCTGCTCAGTGTTTGTGGCTGCCGAGCTGCCCTGCTCAGCGCCCTCTGCCACGGCCCTGCCCTGCTGGGGAAAAGGGGTTTGGGGTGCCTGGGGCTCCTGCTGCCCCTAAAAAATCCCACCAGAGTCCCACAGGCACAGCAATCAGCTGGGATTAACCTCCATCTCCTCATCAGGGGGTGGCACAACTGGAAATTAAAAGCTGCAGGTTCGTTTCACGCGGCACAATCCGGTCCTGCTGGTATTACAATGAAAATACAGCAAATTTTCATCCAGTTGTTAAAAAAAATAGGTTAGTTTTTTGTATTTCTGTGGTTTTTTGCCTTGCCCCCTCTCACCAAAGCTGTCCAACACTGAAAGCACTTCTTGTACAATCAATGCTGTGCCTTGAAATTCCAGCAACCAAAACATTTTGTCGGATTATTTGGAAAAGCTCCTGGAAAATTCAACGGAAATTGTCAATTTAAGTATCAGGCTGTATTTTTAATACCTGGAAAATCATTTGCACTGAAAAAAAAAATCTCATTTTCTCAAGGCACCATTCAGGAGATATTTCCATAGGCCTGGATATAGATAATCCTCATACCTGAGGCTGGAAAAACTTCTTGAAGCATCAAGAGGGATAAAAGAACAATTCTGCCTGAAGAAGCTCAAAAAAAGTTCAAAAAAACAAAATAAATTTTATCACTAGGAAACTCACCTTCCTTTTAGTGGAAGAACAAGTTGTTATCATGTCAGGTTTGTCAGCCTCTGCTGCTATAAATGAAAAAAAAAAGGATTTTTAATCGGTTTCAATGCAAGTTAATCACATTTTGAGGAAATTACCCACATAATTTTTGATGTTGTGCTCTTCAGCCACTCCAGTCTTGAGCAGAAACTTAATCTTGAGGATTATCAAACGTGGCAAGATAAAAAAATTCTCCTTTGCTTTACAAAATAGAGCAAAACCCAGCTTGGGAGGATTTGGTAACAATAATTAGAACATCCACAGCTTTCACAGATAAATATGCACAACCCACTTTCAATTCTTTTGTTGTTGGGTTGCTGTTTAAAAACCATCAAAATTACAGTATCAGAATCAAGATTCTAACAAAAAAAAATTACCTTAAGCAGTAAAATTTTCATAGACAGATATCACAAATTTAAATAAGATCCAGTAAAGCTGCTGCAAGGAGCTTCAGAAGAAAACCTTTCAATTTAAAAGCCAGCATTCAAATTTTAGCACAATTGAAATAGATCCCCTGCACTGAAAAAAAAAAAATACAAGCAGAAAAATGAACTCAACTCTCAATTTTCAGGCACAAAAAGACTCATTATCTACTGATAAAAACACGAGTTGGGGTTACCTTCTGCATTTTCAACAGGTGAAGGGGTTTCTGCAGCAACAGAACCTTCCAGGAATTCTGGGAGAGGCTCAACACCTTCCTACAAACAAAAAATGATAATTTTTAGCAATAAATTACAGCAGGTATTTGATGGACCTTGTCCATCAGCGTTTGCAGACAAATTTTTATTTTGTTTCCTCAGAGAAAACACCTTTGCTCTGCGTGGCAAAGAGAAACACAGCAGCAAAATGCAAGAAAAAGTGAAGAGAAAAAAAAACATTTCAAGGCACAGCAACCTTCTAAAACAGCCCTCCAGGCCAAAGTGCTGCTCAGAATTCCTAAAAACTCAATTTTGCAGTGCGACCCCACAACTCCAAGCAGACTCCACTTTAACATTTCAGCAATTTCTTGGCAAAACCAAGGAGGCTGAGGGGGGAATCAACCGAGAATTGAGCACCCACAGGGGGGGATGGAGAAGAGCAGACTCACATCAGCCCAGCCAAAATCCAGGAGGGGCAGAGGCTCCTCAGAGAGGTCTGGCCTTGCCCAGGGGCTCTGGGGACACCCTGGGGAGGCTCCTCTGCGCAGGGGGGTGTTGGCAGGCAGGCTTTGGTCAAAGATTTCGGGGCTCAGGACTTCCCCAAAAGTCACTTTTTTCCTCTTTGGCGTTTTGGAGCTCTGGCTGTCAGTTGTCTCTGTCGGAATAAAATGAAATAAGCTGAGTGAAGGGGGAGCTGGCACAGAGGTGAGGCTTTGCAGGAGGTTTAAATCTGCTCCTGAAAATCATCACCCAAAACAATCAGCAGAGCACCACCTTTACACGGCCCGTGAGGCTCTGGATTTTCACTCTGGATTTATTAAAAAATTAAGGGAGAAACGGACTAAAAATGAGCACCTGATCCTCAAGTTCTAGTTGAACAACTCCTTTAAAACTCAGGGATTCTATTATGGTGTTTGGGGCTTTCTGAAATTTTGGGGTGGGATTGATTTTTTTTTTGGTAGACGTTCCTTTCCTTGGCAATCTTGTTTTCCATGTCATCAGCAAGATGCCACAAGGAGATTAATTGAGGCTAATCCCAATAACCAGACCTAGCAAAGAAGCAAAACCTTTTCATCCCACACACCACTCATTTAAAAAAGGAATATAGAAAGCCAAGGGTTTGTTTTTCTCTTAGGAAGGGGAATCTGACCTGTTTGCAACGTTTCAAAGGCTTTTACACAATTGGAGACTGCAACAGGTTCATCTCCTCCTCTGGCAATGGCACTGTTTGAGCATTCCTGACAAATTTAAGGGATACAGTTCAATACAATTTAATTGAAGCACTGTCCTCTAAGCAGCATTCCATAATCAGTCTCTTTGTTTAACAAAACCTACTTGTTTGCTGCAGGAATAAAACTCAGAACCATTCATTTCATGGAATGGTTTGGGTGGGAAGGGAGCTTAAAATGATCCAGTGCCAGCCTTGCCATGGCAGGGACACCTCCCACTGCCCAAGTCCCATCCAGCCTGGCCTTGAACACTTCCAGGGATCCAGGGGCAGCCACAGCTCCTCTGGGAATTCCATCCCCACCCTCCCAGCCAGGAATTCCTCCCCAGTATCCCACCTAACCCTGCCCTTGGTCAGCCTGAAGCCGTTCCCTGCTGCTCCTGGCACTCCAGACCTTTGTAAAGCCTCTCTCTGTTTTTCCTGTCACCCCTTCAGCTCCTGGAGGGGCACAGTTGGGTCACCCCACATCCTCTCCCACCCCATGAAAGCTCCCAGGATGACCCAGCAGCATTAAATCATTTCCCAACCATTCCCAAAGCCCCTCTGAGCTCATCCTTAGTGCAAGCACTGGAACCAACCTTGGGGCTGTCCCTGAGCTCCGTCCCTGGGGTTTTCTTCAGGATGGATCTCAGCAGGGAGCTGCCGTGGGAGAGGTCACTGCTGGGGCTGCTCCCTGCTCCCAGAGGGGTCCCAGGGGTTTGGCTTCCACTCACAATTCCCAGGCTGGCACCTCCCAGCAGCCCAGCCTTCCTCGGGCTGAGATCTGGGGCAGCCTCACACCTGGCAGCTTGGGAGCAAGCAGAGAGCTGTGACACTGAGAGCTCGAGGGGAAACACGCCAAATTTCACTGCTGAAACCCTGAGCTGTGCAAGTGTACACATCTTCACGGGTCCTGGGCAGAAACACCCCACAAAAATCCAGCCCCTCCGGAAATTCGGGCTCTTTTTGTGCTACATTTGCTGTTTTAGAAACTTACAAAACATATAAAAAAGGAGCGCTGCACAAAGGAAAAGTTACATCAGGTTTCTACTGCGTCCTGAATTGTAACAAGATAGCAAATGTCGGCTGAAAACATTTCCTGACAAATAGTGCAGTGTTTTTATTTCCTAATGAGAGTTTAACAGATCAGAACAGTGCTCAATCCTCTTACCATGGGCTGTTTCCAGAGCACCTCCAGTTCCAACAGTCTCCAAGGATTTAACAGGATTTTGCTGCTCACAAACCCATTCCTAAAGAAAAAAGTTACAGGATTTTTACAACAGCACAAACTAGGGAGGGTTTAATCCCACACACAAGGATTTCAGAGTTTTCTCCATCATCCACTATTTCAGCTGAATTTATTTGCCCAAAACACCCAGGGAAATGCTTAATTAATTAAATGATTAGAAGAATTAGACGTGGTAAATGAAGGAATTGTCTATTTTAATGTCTAACTTAAGAGATTTCTCCCCATTCAAAGCACCTTTGCAGCTGCAGGGTCAGGGACAGTCACAACTCGCTGTGGGGACAAGATGCTGCAGATCCTGAGCTCCCTCCTGCTCCTCTTGGTCCCATTTTCACTGAAATTTTCTTTCAAAGCAGCTCCTCTGTTGCCCAACTTGAACTTTTTGCTCCAGTGCTCCAGGTCTGGCTCTTTTTTAAAAGGTTCTTTGTTCTGAGCTGCATCAATTCAAAATAAAACAGAACCCAAACAAACCACAAAGAAAAACTTCAGGTTTTGCAGTGAATTCTCTTTTTGTGTTTCTTCATCAAGAGGTGCAAAAAGTCAGGTAATGTTCTAGGCAGGGGGAAGAACACATTTTTTAAACTACTTTGAAAATAACATTACCAACCTTCAAAACAAAGTAAGTGGTTTTTTTTCATACAAATGTTATCAAGACCAGCAGTAACAGTGAAGTAAAATGAAAACCATTCTCTGTTTCATGGAAAGAAGTGCAAAAACATTCATGTTCAGTGACAAATCCATCAAAGAGTACAAATCTAGGAATTAAAACTGAGGAAAGAATCCCAAAACCACAAGTTTTCAAAGAAACCACCAATCAGGGTGGATTGAGGTGGTTTAAACAAAACAAACCTCAAACCCAGCACAAACACCTGTGCTGAGCATTAAAAAGGAAGATTTTCTGATTCATAACAAGTATTTCTAGCTTGATACTTTCAGCCTAAAGGAAGAGCTGATATTTAAGGTAAATCACTGACCAGGATCTTTAAGCAGCTTACAGGAAACTCTTTCCTGGGAAGGCTCCTCCAGGTGTGAGAGCCCAACCTCTCCCTCAGCCTCCTGCAGGGATTCAAAGGAGCCTTGGAAAGAATCCATCTTGTCCTTCAGTGACCTCACGTTTGCAGGTTTAAAAGGACTGAGCTGCCAAAACAAAATTAACCCCATCAGGCTTTTCTTCCCTCACCATTTGAGCTTTAATTGCACTTTGACATAAAATACAAAGGTTTAATCTGGCTGTAGTTGTATCTGTACAGTAAAAAAAAAAAAAAAGGAGAAAAAGGAATTTTGCCCAGAAATCTGATGCATTTTATTGAATTTAACTTGTTCTTCTAGTCTAAAAGTTGCATTCTGACAGCCTAGGATGGTTAAAGTCATGAACAAATCTGATGAACCAAGTCACTCACGCTTGAATTGACTTCACTTGGACCCAGCAACACTTTAATTACCCAAAAACCAAGTGCAGCAAACACAGGAAGGCAACAAAAGTGAAAATACATCAGCAAGCTCAACATGGAGAAGAAATTCCAGCCTTTAACAGTGTAAATAAAACCTGGGAAGGCTGGAATTTCATTTCCTGAAGGGACAGCAGCACATGAATGCTTCCCCCTCCTGCTGGGTTCTTCCCCAGACTTGCCTCCCCTTATCCCAGCACAAGGGAAACGGGAAGGGAAAAGGGGATGGAAGTCTCCCACCAGGAATTTGGGAAGGATTCTCACCTGGATGAAAGTTTCTTTCTGCCTGCTGCTCCTCTGCTGGGCCTGGTACTGGATCAGGGTGTTGTTTTCTGGGGACCCCCTCAACCCAATGGTTGATCTTCTCCTAAATTTTAGTGAACTTGGGGAAGCCCCTGAGGAAGGGACAAGAGGAGAGGTTAAAAAGAAGAACGAAGTGCAAACCCACAAAAATGTTTTGTGATACCTAAAGCTCTAAAATGGTAATTTTTTAAAATCCTTTTGCAGGTTGATTAATGCTATTTATTCTAAGATACAAAATCACCTGCTCAGCCCAAGAAGCCTCTATAAACACATCAAATTAAGTGCCTGGCAGCAATTAACCACAAACCAAGTCTGCCCTTTAGCTTTTCAGTTGCTTGTTAGTGTTTACCAATACTTGCAGAATTTGTCTTGCAATTCCCTTGTGAAACTCCAGACACTCCACTAAGTGAAGAGAGAGAACCAGGGAGGTTTAGTGTGTAGGATATACCAGTTAAATGGTGTAATCATCCCAAAGATGGGATATCCTATAAGGATGGTGCAGCAAGAGCCTCTCAGGGTGCTCCTGGGCATATTCAAGCTCTGATCACCTGAGTCTGCCCTAAATTAGAGCCTCTGGCACCAGGTTGGACTAAAGGAGCTGCAGAAGCCCCTCAGAGAAGGGCAGAAGTCATTTGGCACCCCAGCCTCACCTGTGGGTCGTTTCCCAAAACTTCCCTGAGCCATCCCAAACTCAGCAATCACAGCAGCAAAAGCAACAGGTTCTTGTCTCTCTTCAGACACTCCAAAATCAGCTTTTCCTTCCACTCTGTCCCTCTCGGGAGCAGAGATGTCACTTCCCAAGGGAACAGCTCGGCTGGAGAAATGCTCCTTGGTGTGCAGAGGCAGGGGGGGCTCACTGAGCACCCCAAAACAGCCCCCAGCAGACCCCTGGGGGGGACACAAATTCTCCTCGGGGCCTTTGGGGCATCTCAGGGCACGTTTTGGTGGCCGTGTCCAGCTGCCATCGGTGAAATTCTCCTTCTTGGATGCTCTGGTGACCTTGGTTTTGGTCACTTTGCAGCTCTTCTGGTCTCTTGATGGAGGGAAAGAGGCCTCTTCCCTCTGTTCAGGACAGTCATTTTTATTTTCCTTAACTTTGAGGGGAGATTTGGATCTGAGCATTGTTTGTGACTTATTTGAAGAACGTTCACTCAGCCTTTACTCCTGCAATTACAGATTCCCGTTAAAAAGAAAGGAAATTCTGATTTGCTAAGAGCAAGAGCTCACTGCCACACTCAAGCTTCTCCCAAATCCACATTTTTCCTGGACAAGGTGTTTAGCAGTGGGAAGGGAAATTTATCCCCAAAAATCTGCAGGGAAAGGGCAGAAGGGACAGAAAGAAAAAACCAGAGCACTAAAAACCTGCTTTATAAACACACAGAGGAATGGCTCAGAGTAAGGAGCCACAAGGCTGTGATTTCACTTTGTCATTGATATAAAATATGTGTATAAAATCCATTAATCACAATCACATTGCGACTGTTTTGCTCCAAGTGTTGCAATAAATATCAGCAGTTTCATGCTACTTTTAACAGCACTAATTAGGAGCAGCAGAAAGAGAAGACAAGTCTTGGAAAGAAAACAGCAGAAGAAACAATACTAGTAATATGTATATATATATTTAAATACCATCAGCTTTTAAGTAGGCACTTTAAAAGGTTAGGGGTTTTTTGGCACTTAATTTCTTGAAGTTAATGACGGACATAACGTGACTCTGAAACTTCGCTTCTACAAATAGGTGCACTTTTAGAAACAAAATTACCGAAATTAAGCTGCTTAACAACGCCTGGGCAACCTTTTTCTTTATTATTTTTTTTTTCTTTTTCTGCTCTCAGGCCCCAGCGGAGGCCGATGGCCGCAATCACCCACAGCCACAGCCACCAAGGGAGGGAAAAAACCCCGACCCGGGGCAATCGCACCCCGCAACCCCCGAGCGCACCCGGGGTACCCCCCGTTCATCCCCGGGGGCTTCGAGGGATCCCGGCTCCCGTTCACCCCCGGGGGCTCCGAGTGTTCCCCGCTCCCGTTCTCCCCTGAGTGTTCCCCGCTCCTGTTCCCGTTCCCCCCTGAGTGTTCCCCGCTCCTGTTCCCGTTACAACCCCGGGGGTTCCCCGCTCCCGTTCCCGTTCTCCCCTG